>JABUIW010000245.1:1073194-1099326 GCA_013363375.1 Menidia beryllina | reverse complement strand
TGTGTGTGTGTGTGTGTGTGTGTGTGTGTGTGTGTGTGTGTGTGTGTAAGTTGGTTAGTTGATGGTGTAAAAGCAGGGAGAGCTCCCACTGGCTATGCCCATTATCAAAGCAATAACAAATCAAGCCTGTAAATATTCATCTGTCATAGTCACTTCCCCATACTTTAAGCATTTAAAGCTTCATCCACAAATACTCACACTACTCCATAAAAAATCCCGATTTGTATTATTCTGCTTAACAAATTTTGCGTTTTTCCTTACTTCTCCAGCTGTTTTGTTTCCAGAAAATGTCAGTTATAAATCTTCCAATTTTTTATTTTCTGCTGCATGTAGCACATGTCATTTATTGTGTTTTATTTTCCTCTGGGTATGTATTGTGTTTTAACTTTTTTTTTTACTTTGACTTTGCTTTCTGTTTTGTCACACTGGTACTGTACTATCGGTTTCTGCCCAATTCTTTTCTTCTCTCCTCAAATTGTTTTGACAATGTTTTTGGTTTTCCTCTTTCTTTTAATCAGAAAAAGGTGTAACAAGGACAATACACCACATGTGTGCAGGAATTGTCTGGGAATTTATTTTCATTTTCTGTCTCCAGTTATACTTCATTTTGAATTTGAGGGGATAAGTTGAAGAGGATAAATGTAAATCAGGGTCGTAGTTATAATACTTGACCAGCTTTATCCACTCTTGCTGCTTTGCAACATTTTTCACTGTAGATTTGCAAGTGTATACATTTAAACTTGCTTATATTGGCAGTGGATGTTTGAAATAGCCTATGAGGTATACTTGCACAGCTTTAGATTACAGAAGTTCTTCATATGTTTCTTGTCACTGTAGGAAACTCAGAACACATCTGTGGTCTGATGTGATCAAAGCCTCTTGGGATGCAGGCCCTTATAAATGGAAGTCATGCTGAATTGTGCAGAGAAACAGTTTTCTCCTGTACTTCTGAAGCAATGAATGAGACATCAAAAAGACAACTTGAAACTGGCAAAATGTTGGCACCTACTCCTCCTTCTCAGTCTTGGAGATGGACACACCTCAATACACTGAGCAAATTTTCATTTCATCTTCACAAGCTGAATTAGGAGAGAGGACGGGCAGCTGTTGCCATGAACCATGCCATGTCTTTTCTGGCTTTGTTCTGCCGCCTTCATCTCTACTTATTCTGAATTCTAAATCTAAGCTCTTGAAATACACATTTTTTATTCATTTGTCTGATTGTGAAACACGTAGGTGGTCTAGGGTGCTCATGGTCACTCCCCAGTCAGAGTTCTGCAATTAAAGAGCAGGAAGACTGTGACTGCTTGGAATATGGAAGCATGATTACAATAATTCCCTGTTTTTCTCCCTCAAATAGAATCTAGAAATATGTATAAAAAATGTATATCTTCTCATTTGTACTGCTTTTTATTGAGTAGGATGAGATCTATTTTTTAATACATTCACATGCATAAAATCATTTATTTCCCCATTACCTTTGGAATAAACACTTCCAAACACATTCAGTATGTGAAGACACAAGTGTGCACCTACTTACAAAAGCAGATTCCACAGTACTTATTACCTGCCCTACAGACACAACCAACAGTTTCTCTTAGAATGATTTAATCTATTTTCCTTTACTGTGACTGGTAAACACACCCACTACCATGTTTGACTAAAAGATGACTTTTAATTAAGCCAACCTTAGTGCCTTTTTTCTGCAAATGCATTACTTTGAATTAAGCCAGATGTTTAAACTGGAGGATTTTTACTCATCATGGTCTGAGTCATTCAGGTGCCTTTTGGCAAACTCCCAGCAAAGCTGTCAAGTGCCTTTTAGTGAGGAAAAGCTTCTGTTTGGCCACTCTAGCATGAAAGCCTGATTGGCGGAGTGCCTCTCCCACTTTTTATTAAGATTCTCTTATCACAGCATGTTTACTCCGGATTTCATTTATGTTTACCATTGGCTGTGGGATGATGTGTTTAAGCATCCCTTTTGTATTCATTATTGCCCAAATCAAATTTTAGAAGAACGTTTCTGTTGGTGCCAAACGTCTTCCTCTTAAGCTCTTGAGAAGAAGCAGAACATTTCTTGGATCTTGCCAGAACACGGTGTTTTACCAATCCTGTCTCACAGCTCCCGGGATCATTTTAAAACATAATATGTTTCTGAGTTTTACATCCAGATTTCTGTGAAAAAATGTTAAGATGAGTCTAAACATGAGTTTTTTTTAAAAATGATTTTACATTTCTTAATTGATCTAAAAATAGGAACAAAACACTGCTTCATATTATTGCAAGGTTTTGTAACGCAATTTCTTTTTATTAATGCATCCACATATATCTATAATGCACAAGCTTGGTTTTCTAAATAGTAATTATAACTATATCTGGTGAAAATAGCAGATTGCCTTGGGCTTTGTACTAATGCTGTAAAACTTGTGAATTAATGGTGAATGAAGTAGAATGCAGAAAGTTTGTGTGGGAACTCATTCTTCCAACATTCTGAACAGAGAGAATAACAATGAATGATTTATGTTTTTCATTAAAACACCACACCACAATCATTTCCCCAAGAACAGGCGATGTTTATTACCCCAAAGCTCATGTCATTAGTATAACTTTATGGTATCTTGCACAGCTTAATTCATTTGATGTTGCTGAACACAAGTAATAAGAGCTTCATGCATGCTGCTACTGATGCTGCAGATAGTAATGTTGTGCCTCTGGACAGAAGGAGAGGCAGTTATAATCTGTGCCTCCACAATTAACCCACAAGTAAGACAAGTGCTGTGCTTGCAGCTACTGGAATCTTTTTCACAACTCGGTGGTCAGTGTTTGCATGAGCGCGTGTGTGTTACAAATGACAGTTCAATGTACTCATATTCAGTCCATGTGTTGAACTGACCAAAGCTGAGGCATGCTCTTGATTAATCCAGCTTCATAATGCTCAATAACACTTACACACAATCAGCCCCTCTCATGGTGATATTGTCCATTGTTCCCTCAGGTTTGTTCAGGCACACACATCCATGAACGGCCCTCGAGGGTTAAATTCACCCCAATGACCCAATGCCTTTCAAACAAAGCATTAACACAGAAATATGTCTGCCCCATCAAAATCAATAACAGCCCAGGGGTGAGCATAGCAGTCATGTTTAAGAGAAACATCTCTACACCTGCAGCAACAATAACCATGTTAATGAGCTCCAGAGAAAGGTCAGTGCTAAACAAAAGAATTTATTCTTATAAATATTTAAGTGTGATTAACATTAGCAGTCCTAATTAAACTATCAGTGTCTGACTATGAAAGGGTCTTTGATTAGTCTACACTTAGGACGCATCTCTTCACTGAAGAGCAACTCAAATGGGAAAGCTGTTTAGGAAATAATGTGAATGTTTAATTCTTAAACTAATGGTGTGCTAATGGAGTAAACCAAAAGATTTTGAAATTTGCTTTAGCAGTCCGACTGCCTGGTATCATTAATATATTTACTGTGCAAAAATCTAACTAAAATCTAATCTTATTTCCATCTGCCACCAGTTTACAGGTAAGTTACACACTGTTAAAAGTTCAGTTCATGTTTGGGTTGGACTGCAGTACAACTAATGCATAGTTTTGAATTCATATCTTCAGTTTAAGCAAACATGAGAAAAAGTTCTGAAACATAAAATTTGACAAACTCTAATCTCTGTGGAAAAGAAAATAATTTATCTCAAAGTTCATTCAAGCTGGAGATCCGCTGATGTTCCACTTGTCTTAATTATTCTTGATCAAATAGTCATAATGGCGTTTCTGAAGGCTCTGGTCCAATATGTCCTCTGATCACCTCAGTTCAACAGAGGAGATGAGAGGCAATGCTGAAAGCGCATGATGTCCCTCATAATGGGCAAACATGTATGCATGCGCGCGTAAATCAATATGGCACCTAAGTTCAATGCCAAACAATGTTAGAGTTGACTGTGTAGTTGGGTCCCATGGGCTGTTCAGATGTTTGTGTGTCTGTGTTTCGTGATGATGCCACCCATCCCAGTATAACCCAGTCACAGGCATCAGATGAAGATAATCATGTCAGACAGTGTGTCTGTGCTGTGAGTGCCTTGAGGCACGTTACACTAATGGGACAATGAGGTGTAAAGCATAAAGCACGCCTCAGTGTGTGTACGTGCATGTTTTCATGTGCGATCCTCGTATTTGCCCTCCAGCCCTTTGTTTGCAACACGAGTATGTGCATGTGCAAGAGCTTTAGCCATGTTGTAAATAATAAATAACTTTTTATGTCCCCGTAGTCCCCCTCCGTCTGCGCTTGTGTTTGTGCGAGCAGGTGTGTGCGTTTAACCTCCCCTGCATGCGCTTATGTTGTGGAGCATCTCACATGATGATAGGAAGGCGACTACAGAGTACGTTTCGGTATACGCATGTGTACTTTTCATCAGAGGGGCCGGTGTGTACATGTTATTTATTAATGTGCCTCAGTCAACCAAGTGATTAGGGTTTGAGGACAAAATGAATGCTCCAGGCACCAGCTGCACACCCCATCACAGACAAGCGACAGCACAAGTTGTAAGCGTAGAGTAAATTAAATCCTCCTCTGAAGGGGTAAGAAAACATTTTTATACAGTTGTGGGGATTAGTCTAAACTGGCTTCACACAGGTCATGGATGGAAAGGCTTATGCAGAACCATGTAACAGGTTTAATAGCCACTGGCTTTATGTCATTCTCTGACATGTTGGGAGTTATCCAACCTTCACATACAAGTATTGCTTCTGGAGATCTTGATTAGACCTTTGGTAAACAACCTATTGTAGCCCTACACGTGTGGTGTATTTAAGCGGTTTCTTTGAAAGAAACATTACAGAAACACAACATATTATGTGTCACTTTGGTCACACGTGAGTAATAAGTGTACATGAAAAGTTTCAAATGTGCATACATGACAAAAAGTGGTGTTCTATTGTCTGGTCTGACATAAATGTCAGTGTTATTTGGTTCACTTGTATTTTGTGAGGGGAATGCGATTTGGACTTGACTTCTGCTTAACTACTGCTTAATGCAAAGCCTCTGTGTTTTGCTACATTTGTAATTACTTTTGAGGCTCCATCCAGCTTGTCAAACAGCCAATTGTAATCTGTGCTGTGGCTATTGTGCTGTTGGAACGTCCAACTGTGTCCATGATTCAACTGTCTCAATAGGGACTTGAAAGGATTTTTCAGAAAGTTCAAGAAATCCTTTTTTTTTCTTTATTTGATCACCACAGCAGCGAGCACAATGCTACTTCCACCACGGCCATGATAGACAGTGGTACGGTGTTCTTTAAGCTGGCTGTCTCCTCACCTCCCGCCCTGAATTAAATCTGGTCATCATAGGCAAAAAAATCCAATTCTTACTTAATCTGATCATGGGACTTGGCACTACACTTTATTTTTGTCACTGGTGCCATCTGCAGCAAAAGAGGATTCAGCGGTTCTTTATTTTCATCAAAGAAGTCTCGTTTTTCCAGCTTTAAAATCCAGCCTTAAAAAAAGCAAGTAAAATCCATCTTCCAATATGATGACTGCTGCTACTCTGAAGAACAGTGAAGCGCACTAAACTTTCAATCTGTTATTCCAGTCTCAGCAAATCTACCCGTTTTACTTATGAAATAACTTTACCTTAAATAGTGCCGGCCAATAATATTTGAATTTCTATTAACCATTAGTGTTAATAATTCAGTACTTCTGACAAAACTATTTTTAAGTTAAACCAACAGAACTCATAGCAGCGAGTTTCCACACATCACACTTGTTGCGGGTCTATATAAATGTATTTTGAAGCTGTAGGATTTTTGCAGGAAATATGCTAATGTTAAAACTTATGCTAATAATATCCGAGAGGTAAAAAAATGTCAGCTTTCAAAAGGAGATTCGACATTAACTAGTAGCTTGATTGCTGTAAGGTGTGTGGGAGTGTGTGAGCTGCTGTGTATAGAGCCGTCAAGGTCATCCTCATCCCCCGGCGGTCCTGCCGTCTCTTCAGCTCCAGCAGCACAGGGTCTCATTACCGCTCACTTTATCTCTGAGGGAAACTCACAGTCAAAGCTCTCACTCACTACCTCATTCTCCCTTTCACAAATGCACATAAAGAGACATATTCCGCCATCACACTGCTGCCATCACTTATTCAACAGATTCTTTATCTCAGTAGCTTTCCCACACCAGGACAGCAAGCTTCTGATTGATGTATAATTAAAGTTCCTTTGGCCCCTATTGCTCTTAAAAAAGTGTTGCCACGGTCAAACCAACCTTTGATGAGGAGAATAAAAGCATTTCAACCTATGTGTGCGATTTGAGAAATCTTTTATTGTATCTATTTGATTAGAAGACCTTGAGAGATGGAAAGCTGAGAACATCACAAATACAAATACACTCGTGTGCTGACCTAAGCTTTTTTTGCTCTACAAAGAAAATCGACATGTTTGCATTTGCTCAGAACATTAATGTTGTATAAAGAAAACACAGTCCTAGTTTAAACTCTTCGTCTTTCAATTTCATCATTTTGTTTTTTTTTTACTTAATGGAACACTTAAAGAATTAGCTGATTATTCTGTCTTTGTTTAATAGCATGACTTCTTTGGAAATGAAGATTTATTTGCAAAACTAATGATGTCAAATAGATAGTCTTTTTGGTATAAAATGACCTAAACTCAATCCAAGGAGACTTTCTCTCCTGCTACGATCAGCTCTACCTCTGAGCAGCATTGGCACGATCCAATTTTCAGACGGACAGGAAGGGGAGAGTTTTCTAAAACTGAGCCAATAACTCAGTCACCCAGCTCTACAGGTTGTAACCGGAACAAAATAGCCCTTTATGGTGTCGAGCAGACAAACACTGGCTCAGTCTCAGGGAGAATAGAGGAGGAGCAGACTGAAACATAAAATGAACAAATAAATAAGAAGTAGAGAGAATAGCAAAGGGGAGAGTGAAGGGAAGCGAGTCCATAAATCGTAGCCTGGTGCAGGGCTGCGGGGCGGGTGGAGCAGCCTGATGAATAGAGCCATCAGCTTAAGCTCAGGCTACAGAGCAGCCTGCCATCTGCCTACCCATTACTAGAATGGAGTTTGCTCTCATCTGCAGACCCCAATGGCATAGCTGGAAACCAACTTTTCTTTGTGCGTATGAGTGTGTCTTTACTCACTCTCAAGTCCAAACTGGTGCAGCAGACCTACATTTCAACAGAATGTCAGCAGGGACTTCTGCTCTTGTTTTTTTCTCATCTCTAATTTTGTACATTACATTTCTTGCATATTTCAAGCATGTTCCACTAAAATAAGATCCTATGTGTGTGTGGATGCACTATAAGGAGAGGGCTGCCCCGGAGAAGAGTTACAGCAGCATGACAGACGCTTCACACCTCATTGGAAAGCAAGAAGAGCCAATCGCTGCCAACAGATCCTCCCCTCAGGCTGCCAGCCCATTCTTCAATGTCTTTGATGAGTTAGAGAGAGAGAGTGGTGAAAGAAAGAAGAGGGAAAAACTTAGGAAAAGAGAAGAGAACGATGCAACAAAAGAACAAAACAAGTGGAGTCAATGCAAGCTTGAGACGAGAGACAGACAATGTGGAGGATAAGAGCCATAGAGTGAGTGTGGGGAAAACTTTAAAGGGAAAAGCTATTTTTCCTCAGAGAAGGTCATTTCATCGAGTATGGTTAGTCATCATTATTGGAGGATGTTTTCGTTTGTATTGCAGAGTTAAGTGCATGCTGCTTCTTTTTTTCAAATCAGCTTCTTTAGAGAGCTGAGACAGTATAGAACTGAAATATCATAAAAGCAACGGGAAAAAAATGATTGCTTTATCCTTATCGCTCTGTGCAGCCTGGAACAAAAACTGCTGTTGGTGGCTACGGCAGAATGTCACTTTTCATATAGAGATGAAAACAAACTGATGTAAATAAACATCAAATAAACAGACACACACGACAGTGAAAAGTCCCATTAGTGACTAACATTTAGATTTTGTTCGACAAGCAAAGATATTGAAAAATCATGCTTAATGGTTCTCAACACATGTTTATATATGTTAACAGTGCTCGCAACATTTTTCATTTTGTGGTAGACTGGCACCACATGTCTTCTTAAATTAAGTGGAAATGGTTCTATCGTGGCTGATCTTGTCTCTGAATAGGGATCAAAACCCTGAAAATACCCATTTACTTCTTGGCTGCGCTTGTCGGTGAGTTTTCAGTCAGCTGACTTTGGCCGTGCGGCGGCAGCCGCGTCTGCCAGATCAGCACTTAATAAGACAGAGAAGTTCTCTGTCCAAGACTTCAGAGCTGACCTTCTCAACTCTTCTTATCTGCCAAACTAAAAGAAATATTATCATAACAATCTGCATTATCTGGAGCAGATATAATCATGACGAAGAGGCTCGGCAGATAGGGGTGAGTGCATGTGTCGTGTTAGGACTGGGCACTTGATGCATGCATGGCTGACACTATCAAAGATATATGACTACAGAATTATCACAACCCAATAGAGAAATGAAAACATTCTAAAAGGTCACGCTACTTGTGCCTTTGATGCTTTTCAGAAGGACTCAAAGCTTTCATAATGTGCATATGGTGCAAAAAGCTGCAGCATTGGTGGTGTTTGTGCTACATTGGCAGCAACTTGATGGATTTTTAGCTCATGGTACATAAAACATTTAAGAGAGTTTACACCCAGAGTTCACATCTTAAAGCTTGCATTGAAAAGTCTGAAACCAGTTTCATGATAAGTTTAGCAAAAGTGGCTATAAAATACACAGAAATACTTCCAATTTCTTCTTTGTTTAAGACAGAAAGTAATTTGGTTAGAACTTGTTATAATAATCTTTTGATTATATCAGAGGACATAAAACCCCATCACACACAGAATAAACTCTTAAATTGCTTACCTTTGGTGAGCTGGTGCCTGGTCATATTGTGAAGTATTATTGCGAAAAAAAAGTGGCCTCGGTCTATTTTATGAAAAAATAAAGCACCTGCCATGAACTCCAAAATCCATTATCCCTAACCTTTAGAAAATTCTTTCAACTCACAAACACCCGCTGTATAATAGAATTCAACCCCTAACCCCTCTGAGACCCCAAAAGTCAAAAAGCAGAAGGACAGCTGACTGACATACAGAGGCGGATTAGTCACAACGAATCACACGCTTGCACGCACACACACCCGGCCCCTCTCGGCCCGTCCATCACTGAGCTTCTTCATCTGATGCAGAGTTAAGATAACGTCCTCTCTGTGATCACCTGCATCCCCAATAAAACCAAGTGTGTCCCTTTTCAAGGCACAACAGGCCTGCTGCAGCACAAGCCCTCTCTGCAAAATCCCCCCTCTGCTGAGTCAAGTCAAACCCATCCAGGGGTCTGGCCTTACGCAAACTGGAAAGAACCTCCATGTCCGTTGTGCAAATCAGACTGTTTTTGAGCAGTTAATGTGAAAGAGAAAGGGGAGAAAAAGAGGATAAAGAATCAAGGATAGTGGTAACTACTTAGACTGTGTGTAACTGTCCAGCAACGTTTCTATCATTTTGAAGTTTAAACAAAAATTGAAACCACAATGTGATTTCTCATTTGGGAAAAAAAACCCTGTTCCTTTTAATAATAGGAAAAGTCTACAGCATATGATGTATATGACTGAGCATAACTTTTAAGTGAAATCTAATCGTGGTTCGTCATGTCTGGTAAGTGGTTGTAACTGCTTTGTTTTCCCCTTTTGTATTGTAAACCTTGCGCTCCTCTTTTACAGATATATCTTCTGTTATAGTTCTGACATCTTTTGATTGACATTGTAAATAACTGACCACAAGTGGGACATTGGTGTGAAAGTAAAATTGTCCTGTATAGTGCTGTTTAGGTTATTGCAATGGGGAAGAAGTGCTGCACATAAAGCAATTAACCTCGCTAACTTAAAGTCCCATACATATAAGATAATATTTTATATTTAATTAGAGTCAACCAAAGTTTGGGTTTTCCTTTAATATATCCTATTTCTGTTTATTTCTGTAGAAACACATATATGCATATATCTTTAAGAAATGTCATTGTGGCAACATAAAAAACACACTTTTAATGGGAAAAAAAATTCAAAACAGTATTCGTGGTTTCCTTTAATTTTTATTCTCAGATCATACATTGTCACAAGTGCTGGTGCGGGTGAATACATGAGTAACATCACAGAAATTCAGACAGAAACAGATGTTGGTGTGTTTATTTGTGTACATGAGAGTGCTTGAGGAGCAGGAAAACAATAAATTAAGGAGAACAGAATGGGACTGCCTTTTTTAGCATGACAACCTTCTTTCTAACTGTTTAGATGAGAGACGGTGATTTGAAGTGAACTGTGGCAGAGGCGTCTGGCTTTTCTTGAGGTGGTTCTGGTTCATCCTTAAAGTCTGAGTAGACGGCCATGTTCAGGCCTGTAGCGTCCCGTTGGTGCCCTGCTGTGATCCTAAATGTTGGACATTACTGCCCCTCTGCCTTACTCATAGGAGAGATAGACAAAGTAGTAAAAGAGGCAGGGAAGGAGGTAGGAGCTGAGGGAAGGAGTGTCCATTTTTCTCTCAGGGTGCTGTGTTCAGTGCGTCTCGTCTGGTTTGGTTCGGGTTCGGTTCTCCACAGGGTTCTGAGGTTGTGTGTCTTGGTGCTCACTCACATCTCTCTTAGGATTTCGTCATTCAATCCGATGATTATTAACCCCTCACAATATACTCTTCAGTTCTCCTTTCTGTCTGACGCCCTTAGCCCCCAGTCCTCAACTTGTTCTGCAGACATATCAGAAATTGAAATAGCATAAGAAAAGGTAAGGCAAACAAAAATATCAAAATTGACAACAGAGGAGAGAGTGCTTTTTCCACAGAGAAAAACCAAAGAGAGGAGGGCCTGAGAGTAATATAAAGAAGAGGAGGATGTAGTGAGTTCAAGAAGCAGGGAAAGGACCCAAGGGTACTGGATTCCATGTTAGCGATAAGTGCAACCACAAATCCCCAGCACTCCCTGTCAATAACCATTTGACTAGGCCTATTGCAACAGATGCCGCAGGATGAAAAGAGCTATGGGGAAAGAATGAAAAAGAAAAAGGGGATTAGAAAAAAAAAAGAAGAATGCAGATAAAAGGTAAGACAGAAAATACCCTTTTCCTAAGTGGCCAACTTAATAGCGGCATTCTGGGATCTCTCTAAAGGAATCCTCGTTTATTTTCTGCACTATCGATCCAACCATAAAGTGATTATTTGATAAAAACAGCTGCTCCCAGCACTGCCACTGCAGTCGAGTCCAGGTTTAGACAAAAAAACAGACTTTGTGGAAAACACCCGCAGGACAGTGATACTTTATTACAACTTACTACAAAGAATCTGGAAAACAGGGCAGCAGCCATTATCAATTCCAGTGGAGCAACAAATACTGACCTGGACAGATTCTTTGTGAGGGTAGAGTTCCACCTATCCACTGAGACTGTGTGAAAGCGAGTATAATTTAATGGCAGTTCCGAACATAACTCAACTCAGTGCAGCCTCCATAGTATAGTCTTTGAGGGGGCAAAGCTTCACTTCTGCTCTTGATTAACGTAAAATTGTTTGTAGGTTGTTTTAGAGCAGAAATTAGACCAAACCTGATCGACACACTTTCTGATACTTTTCAGGATTTTATGGCTCAATTGTCAAAATAATGGAATAAGAGCAACGGAGTACAAATGCATGTCCAGTACTTTTTTTCTTAATTCCATATAAGATGTATTTGATTTCATAAGATTCATACCAGATTTCATGTTTCAAGTGATACATTAAGTCTTTTTTAAGTCAGAGCTAGTAAGCCGATGTGACTTCAGGCCATCACACTCAACATCACCAAGCATTACATGTCCTCTTCCTTTAATTAAAAGTATCTATCGTATAAAAAGCATAAAGGCGTACTGTGAAACCTACACCATAAGATACCGAATAATTGTACATGTTAATAATGATTTTCGGCCAGTTTTTCATTCCAGTCTTTAAATATCTCATCCCCTGAAACCACAAACAGGAATCAGGCTTAGCCTCTGAGAGTCAAAGGGGGCTGGAAGGGTCAGTCTAAAAAATGAAGTGGAATAGGAAAAGATAGAGAGCAAAAGGCAGTCATGCAGCAAGAATATGGAATGAGGCAGCAAGCAGTGGATGAGAGATCTGCCTCCATGATAAACTCCTATTTACTGAGAGAGAAGAAGGAAGAGGAGACTTTATCTATCCCCTGACCGCCTCTCTCGCGCTGTTTGCTATCAGGGCTGTTAAGCGGTGAATGCATTAGAAATGTGACTAGGGATGAAGGGATAGCGGATGGAGGGAGTGAAGGAGGGATGTGGTGGGGCGAGGAGGGCACAAAAGAGATCGAAAGTGGGTCTAAATGTTATCAGTGACTGGGGAGATAAGCAGGCTAATTATCAGTGACAAAGGCAGGGCAGCTGACAACGCTTCTGTCTCGGCTGATTCCAGTTGAAGGGTCACTATTGTAAAACTGAGATTTCGGGGGTTTGGTTTTTATCCGAGGTGATATGGCATCTTGGACATCCATATCTGCTCGTATGGTGCTAGAATGGAAGATTTTAAGCAAAAGGACAAGGAAGGGGAACAAGATTTTGCTATGGAAATTCCTCCGAGCCCTGATATCACAGGCGCTGACTGAGAGGCCAGGAGGATCAGAGGCAGCTGTTAGATGGCAGGTTGGGAAGTTTTGACCAAAGTAAAACAGTCATGTCCTTTGGCATTTGTTCTCAGAACAGCTTTCTGCTTGGATCCGATAAAGCTGCAAAATCGTGGAGTTCATCGGCTTGCATCAAACTTCCTCCTTTCTTTCCACCTATTCTGTCGGCTCTGTAATTCGGCACATTATTCCTTCAGAGCCTTATCACAGAACTGTTTCTTTTACACCTAATGACTTGAAAAGCAAGTCTTAAAGCAGATTAGCACAGACAAACAGGAGTGTGCTGTGATTGCTGCTAGGTGATAAACACGAGGGGATTACCATATCATCTCAGGCTTGCTTCCAAACAATTTACCAGATCATAACAGCATCCGGGACGGGGAACCCAACCCTCGCTGAATCTTGACGAGGGCACAGGTAGATCTCTTAAACATACGTACAGACACTCTTCCAAAAGATGAATAAAACATTGTGCAATTTACATGATATATAGCTTGAAAATCTGCTTGCATCTCACTTTTAGATCTAATACGAATACCCATGAGAGAGACACAAAACTCAGTTTTCCCTATTTCTGGGAAAACAATGCAATTGCAAAAAATCTAATAGAAAAGCTCTATGAATGCAAATGGAGCCTTTCGAGGGGCAGCGGATGTTACATACTGCAATGTGAGAGAAGGGGAATCAAGTTAATATCAACCTGAGTGACATTACTATTACCATACTGTTTTGACTGTCGGAGAAGGAGGCTGGAACCATTGTTGCACCTGGCACTGAGCACAGAGGGGACAATGCCATCCAGCTCATACATGCTGCCCCCCAAGACTTATTACATTAAAACAAACACTGAAACAGACGGAGGAATGCCAGTGTCAGCAGGTATTATGGAAATACAAGTTCAGGTTCAAAATGGAGATTTAAAATTAGTTTTATTCAGGCGCCAGTAAGCAGCTGGAAATGATATGCTCCTCTCTAAAAGCTGGGAGCAAGTGCATGTACTGTAATGAATGATAGTGTGTATTCGCATGTGGAGTGTGCACGCTAAATCAATTCGTTTAGACATCTAAAGGGGGAATGACTATTCTGCTGTAACAACTATACACACTTACAATACCTTTGTAATCTACAGCTACCAGACGCACAACACTACTCTGCAACATGAAGAGAAATTAGAAAGCACGACAACTTACATATCATGTGTCCATGAAGGTGAATGCACATATTTGTTGTTCTTTTCAGAAAGGAGAAGATGATTATTTTGAGGAGTTTTTAATGATCTAAGTTCAATATTCCTGTCATTCAGTTGCATGCAGTTTGACAGAGCATGAAAAACACAATAGCAATCCAACACCTTCAACTTTCTGAGGAAACGGCTCAAATGATAATGCAGAATCACAGCGCTCTAATCACCAGCAACTTGATAAGGAGCGATCAACTTCACACTTCTCTTCAGTTTAGATTTGAAGTTACGTTTAAATCATCCGGGATCGCTGTTCACTATTAAGGGTGAGAGAAAGGTATTGTTGCATATATTAAGGGCATTATTCTAGGTTACTTTTACTGCTAAACATATTCCCAACTGCAGCCACACATTGTGTCTGCCGTAGCCTGAAACAATTTGATACACTGCAACACAAAAAAAAAGAAAAAAGAAAAAAAGAAAAAGCTCAGGTAGGGTTTGAGGAATACAACAATGAGCTCAGAGCAGCCTCCAAACTCCCCAGATCCCAATCCAATTGAGCATCCTTGAGATTTACTGGAACAGGTCCCATCCACCGAGGCCCCAATACACATCTCACAAGACTGAAATAATCATCAGCCATCATCCCGGAGCCAGACACCACAAAACATCCCCAGAGGGCCTGTTTTAGTGTCTCAAAGGATAAGAGCTCTTCTGGCAATAATCGTTAGGCGATTTTAATGTTGTGGCTGATTTGTGCACCAGTTTACGTTACTTAAATTCATCATCTTCATCAAAGTCATCAATCTGTTATCTGTCATTATTCTGGTTCATTCACTTAAAGTTAGAAGGTTGAATAATTTAAAATTTGCCTTCACATTTAAGATTTTTCAAGAAAAGATAGAAGTTACAAATTTAAGGAAAAAAAACGCGACTGAGAACATTCTTAAAGGCATAGCCTGGTTTAGGTACGTACCTGTTTGGCGTTGTTTACACACTGCAGGTAAAGAGCTGCTATGTTGGAGCAGTTCAGGGTTTTTCCAACATTCTCTTTGTAGCATGCAAGGATCTGGCCCTGCAGGTCTGGACACACAGGATACATCTCATACCTCCTGCAGGGGTGACAAAGAGAGAAACAAACTGCTGTGAAAAGGGGGGAATGTGGTGCTTAGCAAGAGAAGAGAGGCAGAAGAAAATGGTGAGGGAAAAAAAGGGAAGGTTATATGATCAAAAAAAAAAAAAAAAAAAAAAAAAGAGAAATGCTGGACTGGTAACATAAATGTAAGATATAATAATCATGAAAAAAGAAAAGGAATACAATGAAATGCTGGTTTGGAAATGGTCAAATAAATGGTCTAAAAAGGAGGCCCATAGAGTTTAGACCCTACAGAGCTATACTTTGGACAACAGTGTGAGTACCTCTGTTGTTATGTTATTACTACTGCCTTTCCAGCACAGAACACCTGGGGCACACATTATCAGCATTATGGTATCTGTGGGGGAAAAAAGGTCAAAAGTCCACTGCCTGCTGTGTACATCACAACACATCAACGGAGTGGCCAAAGGGATTTTCTAAGAAAGTTCAGCCATGGTTTCGGCCCCTGACAGTGGGAAACCGTCACTGCCAGGAGACTACACTGAAGAGGGGCTTCACAAGTCAAAGAGCGATTTAAACCAAATAATATAGAATCACGCTCATGTATACAATTATCTCCATGGAATTGAAATGGTCCTTTAAAACGTAACGAAGAGTTGGATGCTTTACCCACTCTCAGAAGAGAGGCGTCCCACCAGTGCGGGTGCTGTGGCCAGCGTTAACTGCTTTTGTCTCTCTTGACACAGCCCATAAAAAAAAAAAAAATCCATAATGACCAGGCATGCACATGCCTATTGGCCCATTATACAAATGGTGGCGTCATCGCTTTGCTCACATCAGTGCTCAGGACACTCCATCTGCCTCACTAAACACATCTTGCATGGGTATGAAAGACAAAGAGATTTTGCCCATCAGCAACTCAGGACATCTCAAAGGAATATTGGGGGATGAAACCAAGCCCCTGTAGTCGCAGTCAGATGTTTGATTTGCATCCTGGAGAGAGAAACGACTCCCTGTTGGATACAGAGAGCTGGATTGGTCGCATGGGTCATTACCCGGGGTGCAATGCAGCAGGAAGTTGCTTTGCCACATGGTTCATATTTGTAAGCAGTCCTACAAAAATCCATACAGTTCCTGTCTGCACACCTTTGACAACTTAAACAGAAAAATCAATAATCAATACCCTTGATTTTGCAGTCACCACTTTATACATTTTTTTCCCCATTAGTGGCTTGTTCAGCATTTTTCATGGTTTGTAAATGGTGAGCTGAGACAACTTAGGCCTCTTGCAATCTTCATGTTGGGTGAAGAAAACCAATTTGATAATTTAGCTATTATTAACGAGGTGTTAGCTTAATTCTATATAATATTCTGCCGCTTTAGAACGTGAATGGGAAGATGGTATGATGGCCAGATGTACAGCCTTTAATACTTTGTTTATTCAGTTTTTGCATTTGCTTTCTATCAAGCTTTGTGATAGATGTCATTTTTGGTCAGTTTGTTAAACTAATTGCACACAAATAGATAAGTATTATGTCACTAACTATTCGACCATTTCACTTAAAATGGTTGACTCGAG
The DNA here is from genome assembly GCA_013363375.1 of Menidia beryllina. Classification (NCBI taxonomy): domain Eukaryota; kingdom Metazoa; phylum Chordata; class Actinopteri; order Atheriniformes; family Atherinopsidae; genus Menidia; species Menidia beryllina. The sequence goes on along the minus strand of JABUIW010000245.1, from coordinate 1,082,793 downwards.
GGTGACAGGTACCTTAAATAATGCCTGACATTTATCACTTGCAATGCAGACTGGACCGTTACCCAGTTGAGAAGTGAAGATTCTGCAATTGTGGATCCATTGGGATGAGTTTCAGTCATTTGCTAGCAGGCCTGACAAGGCCATTGCTCTGCATCAGGGTACTGAACAATGACAGTAGTGCTGGCAGAAATCCCCGCCATCCTATTTCTATGGAACCTGGGGCTCATTTATTAAACAGTCTATGGGCATCTACAGGGACAAGCAGAGCCACATACACCCACTAATTACTTTCTTAAGCGTTCACTTTAATGCCAGGTGCATCCTGCTGATACTAACCACAGTGTTTATCACCAGTAATGGCCTCAGAGAGAGAAGGAGGGAGGGAGGGAAAAGGCAAACAGGGGAAAAGAGAGTGGATGGAAATGAAGAGCATCTTCTCAATGAGAAACTAAACAGTAGTACTTCTATTTTTGCTTGCTCTCTGGTTCTCTCACAGGGGAAGGGGAAGAGAACATGGTTGAGTTAATCATAGAGACAATAACACTGTCACACACTCTGTGGCGCAACGCTGTATCCTCCATCATCTGTCATTAAGATTAACATTAAGTTCGTGCTGCCAATTGTACGGTGGTGGTGAATGATGACTATAACCTCCCCTTCCTCCTCCTCAGTTTCACATTAAATGTCCTCATGTCATTTACTATAGTATGACTACTTTAATGTTGAGTAGAATGAGCATATATGGATGTAATAGACGGGTTATATTATGAAAATGGCATTAACCAATTACTAAAAATTATTTAAAAAAGACTTCCCTTTTTCTTTTATAAATTAAACTAAGTCCAGAGTCTTTTATTAGCAATGGGCTGTCACTAAATATATCACAACCTGTAATTTTTCAACTCAAGTTACTGGGCTGAGGTAGACTTATTTTAAACCTTGTTATGGAAATACACTTAGGTCCTTATACACTGATGCAGGTAAACTGTGGGTATTGCACTGACAAGTTCTCATGAAATATTCGCATGAAATACAAAAAAAAGTGGGTGAACGTTATGTTCCTCGTGCTGTATTTACATGCACATACTTTAAAGTATCAGCGGTTTAATGCAAAAAAAGTGAAGGCAGAATACATTTTCCACTGTGGGACTCAGTTCATTATAAATACAGTCAAAAACAGCCATGAATCATCCAGTTCCCATGCAACCCGAGGAGGCATTCATAAACAAGGACACTGGATCACATTTCCAAAGCAGAAATCTATCTTTTTAAAATACTGTTTTTATATCACAAAATGGAAATGAAAGAAGCGGTGAGGGCAGGAGGCATGTTGATGGCTTTGCCTTCCTGGTTTGGTGTCCCTGTATAATTTCATTTTTTGTTAGTAGTTAAGGTTGAGGTCGCTTTATTATCTCCCACAGGAGAAAGATGCCTCCGATTAAATGGAGTGCTAGACCAAACCAGATGGTACAATTAAACCTAATGAAACTGACTCACAATTGATACAACTGAGCGACTTGGTGCTTAGCACACAAATATAATTTACAGAGCGCACATCTTAAAATATCAATCAACAACTCTTCTCTCTGTCACACAATGAACTGCAGTGAGTTTAAGTCGGTGTCACAGCTGCTGCGTGGGCACATTCTGTAAATGTGTGCATGCATACATTTAACATTAAGGAGACAAACAAATGCCTATAGGAGTTGAAATCTCATAAAAATAATCAAAGCTGAACACAAATGCCCTGCCAAGAAGTTAATTTCTCAAAAATTTCTTCAGGGGCGGTGTGGATATAACCTGATTATGTCTGCGTTTGAATTGCAGTCCTACAAAGGTTAAATTCTGCTCACAGTACCGACCAAAAGCTATCTGACTCTTTAGGAGCCAGTTTCTTCCCATGAGACCATTTTCTGGGTGCATGTCCCGGAGTTTTGCGTCCTTTGGAGGAAGAGGGACATCCTGTCCTTAAGCTGTGGAAACTGGGATACATTTAAAGGCGAGTGAATAGCGAAGCATTCCCATAAAACATACAATAAAAAACTTCTTCAATGGATAGATAAACACCATGAGGTAGGAAAAAAAATAGATTAAAGTAGATTAAATCAAAACATCCATTTTACAGATTATCAAAGCAGACATGCTTAATATATGTTTAACATTCTCTGACTCCCTTTCCAATTCCCCTGTTTTTGTTCATTCCTGAATCTTGTCTTTGCTCTACTCTGCTTTTTTTTTTTCCTTTCGTCAATCCCAACAGCTCTATGGGACATTTAATAAAACTCCACGCAGCAGGAGACACTGAAATGAATTGACACATCGAGCCACATCATGGTGGTTATTATTTGCACTCTGTGTGCGCGCTTAAGCGTGGGTGCTGCTCAAGTTGACCCCTGAGACAGTAAATCTAAACAGTCACATAGGGGTCTCGACTCTTTGCCGTCTGTTGCAGTAAAGGTCTCCATGACAATTCCTCATCCAACCCTACCCCCAACGCAAATGCACAAACAAACCACATCCCTGAAGCCTCCGTCCACTGATAGATGCAGCACCGCTGCAGCACAGTTTGTCAGCGCTTTGTCATAAATCACAAGAAAAATAGAAATAAAATGACAAGGTGTTTTCAAATCAGAGAACCTGCAAAAGAGATGTGTGTGAGAGTTGCAGGCCAGAAAATTGTGAAAAAGGAGGAAAAAGGAGGTTGTCATTTAAAAAGAATAATGGAGTGGAGAATTGCAGGAGGATGAGGGGAAAGTCTTTAATTAGACTTCTTTTGCAAAGTTTTTCTTCTGAAAAGAAGAAAATAAGGTTGAAGGGCAGACATGTTGAGAGAAACCGAAAGTGTTCCCCTTATGATGTGATAAAGCAGAAGACATGAGCTGCTCATTCCCTCTCACAGCCAGTCTCCAGCCTAAAGGTGTCTGTATATCATCTAATACAGTCCTTTATTTCAAACCTCGCACGCTGCACAGGTCAGCACATTCCACTGAGGGGACATTTTCTGATGGGTTTATGGCTACAGGTACATTATTCAAAGAACATATTGACCGTGAGCTGGGTCACACACTGAGATCGATGTCTGGATTTTCATACAATATGCATGTGAGATGCCAATAGACTGTACAAAGAGCAGCGCCGGTTCATTTTTCAAAGGGAAATATATTGACCATGACTACCATCTGCTGTAACATCGGACACCAAAATGACATTCATACATCTCCGTTACTGTTATAACATGCATCAATATTTGAACAAAGAGTGAGACAAGTGTGTAAACGGCTGAATCCATCTGTCATAATTTAAGATACAGTCTAACTCTGAACAAAAGCAAAAAAAGCCACAAAGTGGCATGGGAGGGACACAGACAAATGCACCTGAGGCAGGGGCAAAGGAGGGGCTGTCCACTCTAAAGCCATCCACTGCAAAAAAGAAACACTCATATCACAATTTGATGTGAGTTCAGGGGCAAACAAAAGCGGCTCTCTTTCTCTGAGACACCTGCGTAGCGAGTTCAGCATTTGGTACAGAAAAAGCAACCAATTCACTGTGCCATCTGGCATTCTGAGCAAAAGGGCAGAAATGAAATCAACAAAAACTATGCACAAGGTAGCACATGCTCATCAGCTGACACAACAGATTCCTCAAAGATCCAAGGTAGTAAATCATATGAAGCGAGTGCCAAGGTCTACTCTAGATCCTTCCACACAACCGAGCTGGAAATAGTAGTTTATCAGTAACACAGCACTATGGGAGGAGCCAACATCCTTTCCAAGTGTTAAACAATTCCTCAACAGAGATCTTTGTTAAAACATTCAGTTAGGCTTTTAAAATACATTGACAGGTAAAGTTTCCATTGACTCTGAGGCTTTGGCTCTTTTTCAAATGATAGACTTTTCCTTATACATGCATGGATGGATGAATAAGCCATCTATCATTCTGTTATTCTCCATAGTAACTCCTATTAACAAAGAGGAAAACAAAGAACATTTTCCTCTATTTTCACATAAGTAACCAACTCTTTAATATAGTTTAAGATTGCACATGCCTAGTGAAGCAACACAGGCAACCGCTCCACAAAAAGTATGGATTACACTCGTCTGCCACAGAATGCATTCCCAATCACCACATTGTCTATTTATCATCATTTGGCTTGCTCTGAGGTTAATAGGGTTAAAGGGTGGGTGCCAGTTCCCCCTGAAAGAGTCTTGATGTTCTGTCTACTTACGCCAGGCGTCAGTAATAAGAGCAGTAAATAAATACAAATGATCCAGTTAGGGAGAAAAATGACACAGATTTCGCTCAAGTTACTTTTTAAAAGTGGACCTGTGTGACCTCTGCTGTAAAGTCCATCAGCATGGATAAGAGATTGAGAGGAAAAGGGGAAGAGACGAGTAGAGAGAGAGACAGATATAAAAAAGTGCGATGGACAAAAGATGGCCAGAGACCGGAGAGGGTAAGAGTGGGAGGCGAGAGCAGACAATAACGATCAGGAACTGAGCGAAGAGATTTAAATTAAGACAGAAAACAGTTTCTACATTAAGTGAGCACTGAGGGAAATGAAGAAGGATGAGTGGGAGAGGAGAAAGAAGTGGAGCAAGTGTCCACTGTGACCTTCTTTATTCATACGCTTACGAGGACACTGGTCTCTGGCCTCAGGCATGAAACAAAAACACATGTTCAAACAGCCTTTTTGACCCTCCAGTTGGCTGCGAATATCAGGCTGATGGACAGTGTTTCAGATGGTCGAGAGACATTTTGTAAAAGTTTTCTTTGACCGACATGTGAGAATTGTGAGATATCATTTGCACCCTTTTTGTAATCAGTGTTAACGTCTCTATTTGACATTGCAGCAATCAAACCTTTCTTATAATGAACCATTTCAGACTAGTAACTGTCTCTCTGGATTGTCCAACACTGGCGAGGTGTTTCTGCGGCTTGCCTGATTAATCTTAATGTAGCTCTGCTTTCCAAAGACAAGGTACTACTTTGGCAAAGATGGCCTTTACCACTGATCGCTAGGGAAGGGCATAAAAATTTAAGTAGACTTCATAAAACTAACATCAAAATGGTAAATCACTGCCAATAACCTCCCTAAGATAACATGTTATTTAGACACTTGCTCATTATAGTGTCTAAAGAAAAATAAATCTGCCACATGTGTTTATTATGTCGAGCTTTTCAGAATGATAAAATATGTCCATATTTTGCTGCATAATGAGAGATGTTACATATAAGAACTCATTTTAATCATGGCTATGTATTTTACAACACATTTGAAGGAGAAAAGAGAAACAACACAGAAAGGAAGGAAAAGTTATGAGTCCATTTCACAACAATTTCCAGTACAGCTAAGTCAATAAATATGCCACTAAACAGTTTGTGTGATTTATGTTTGTGCCCACGCAGGTCCCTTGAATAGCATGTGCCTTTTACAGCGAGCACAGCGAAGCTCTTAAGACCAAAAGATAAGCTTTTAAAGCAGATATTGACTTCTGTCTCTTCAGCTGACCACCATCTTGTCCTTGTCTCCAGGTTGCCTAGCTACAGAATAGTGGTTTACCCTCACCTGACTGAGGGGTCAAAGGGCTGCTCAATCTCTCCAACCCCTCCGGCAGACCACTTGACAGAAAACACCTTTTGGATTTCTACAAGAGCAGTATTATATCTCATACGAATTTATTCTTGTCTCTTTATATTTTTGGGAAATCAATTAATTGAGCAGTTCAGCTCTATCAAAGCACATGTTAATCTATTTTGAGGCCACAAAATGATACCTCTAAAATAATCATTGCAAATAAAAATGTAAGGCCCCCAAAAGACTGCTACTTATTGAGATACAGAGGCAGCAGGATGGGTTTTGCTTAATGGAGGATCTCCATTGTATCAGTCTTGTACTGTAAGATAAACCAAAGGCACGATACAACAGCTCTGTCATGTTCCCCAAATGCTTTTAACAACAACAACCACAAATTAAATTCATACTCCACTCTGTGGAGTGGCTATGTGAGTTTTAGCTGAGGGGGGAAAAAAGGGGAAGGGGGATGCTATTCAGCTACAACTGTAAATATTACAATTTACATGACTGATGCACAGGCTTTACGAAAAAGCACTCAGAAAGTTTACACCAGCACTAATCACTTAGTTTTTACTGCTAATCTAACGAATTATGTTAATTTAAGTAAATAAAAAATGAGGATTGCTCATTTCTGAATACTCATAGGTGTAAGTGGTTGAGAAGGATGAGTGGGCTCTACCTTCTCCCATATTTCACAGAAAAGACAGACTGTCAGGCATGGTCTCTTGACCAAGGCAGTAAAGCACAGCAGTGCTGGTGAAGAAAAACAATGAGCCATTAACATTCAACTAGTTTTGCTCCACTCCTCCACATTCCACCTTTGTCTTTGTGCCTGTGTGTGTGTGTGGAGAGACAAGGCACACACAGCTATTATTGACAACCAGGTAAAATTAAAGGAAGATGTATTCAGAGGAGTTAGAAAATAATAAACAGCAGACAAGTGGAGCGAGCGTGTAGCCTTAGGGAGGAGATGAGCGGCGTGAACTGACAGAATAAAATGAAATCCTATCCTCTAATGCAATACATGTGGGGAGAAAAAGAAAATGTTCCGTTCAGAAGCACAGATTCGCAGAGTGATACATGGTGTGTTCTGAACTTTGAGAAGTGTCACCATAAAAGAAACCCCTGATGCGACTCCAAGTTTTGAAGACTTCAAAAGCGATGTGGACATAAGAAATGATGGTCTCTGACTCTTCAGTATTTCACTGTGGAGTCCGACACACCTTTGTACCAACGTGCCATGTCCCTGTCCCATTTAAAATCTGCAGGGTCCCCAGACACACCATGAGCCTCAACCAAGAGGTTCAAAGCCCTACCAAAGGTTAGCGCTTACAGGAGACTTAGGACTCTGCTTCCTTCTCCGTTCCTTCATTCCATCTTTTTCTTCCTAATCACACATCTAACATTTCCCTCCATGCCTGTCAGCTTACATTTCAAACTAAAGCCCCATTCGCTCACAACTTCACACACACTCACACACTACAATGCTGATTTCCACTTGTATGTGTGTATCGTCCTCATACGCACCCTTACATACATGTAGCACAGTAAAGGTCACACATTCAGAGCTGTGAAGTGTGATAACGCTTACTTTGATAAACAACTAGTGGCAAACGTGGCAGCATATAAATCAGAAGAGTGGGATAGGCCAGTTTCTACAAGCAAGTATGAGCTCTTATCTATAGCTGCTGTTATAGGAAAAGTGACTTTATATTTTTTATGTCTAAAATACCTAATCTTTTACAAGTATTTTCAGATATAGGCAGGGAAAATGCATGGCAAATATATTTAGCCTGGATTTTTGAGACCATGTTGGATTTTGCAGTTCACATGTGATTTCATTCTAGAGGAGTCTATCTACAATATCCTCTAGGAGTTGACAAATAAGATGACACTAACCCTTTCTGAGGAAGTTCTCCCTCAAGGTGGTATAATCTCCACTGTCATCTCCACTCCTACCTCATGCATTCTCAGGATAGGGAACTAAATTGAAGATTGAACTGAAGATCAATGCAATCTGTTGATTTTCTTAGCTGGGAAACATTTATTAAATTGCCATTGTATGAAATCGATTTGAACGTGAATTGTGTATGATTTTATTATTGCCTGGAAATGAACTGCATCTTTGAATGCAACTTGAACTGACTATAGTGATTTCACACTACATATTCAAACAAAATACATAACTGTATAATGAAGAATGCATGAAAAACTTCAAAAGTAGGAATTTTGCTCCACATACAGTTATTTGAATGTGTTTTTTGTGAGTGTGATTGCATGTGAGCAGAAGTAATGAGGTTATGATGATGCAGTAGCATTCTGTTGGGAGAGCTTTATCATTTTCAGAAAACTCAGGCAGGAATACTGCAGGTGTACATAATCTTATACTATGTGCACATACACTCCCCAAACACTCCTGAGAACCATAGAAAATAAGCATTCTGGGCCATTGCAATGTATGGGAATATATGGGGCACTGCCACCTTCCTTATATTCTCTTTTTCTGCAAGAGGTACCTGTTCATTAACTTATGAATGGATTCTTCAGCTTGAAACAAACTGTTTCTTGTATCTAAGAGCATAACTAAACAAAGAGAGCTGGCAGTGGCTATAACACACAGCTGAGCACGGACCCACCTCTAATACCTGACTTGGCATGACAATAAAAACTATTGACATTCATCTTATCTCAACTACATCTGGTCTTCTCTCTTTTAATAAACTGTTGTCTAATATCAGCCTTTACAATCTGTCACATTGACACTGATGGAAGATGAAGTAAGAAATAGAGACTTTTTAAGAAAGATCTCCAGCACTTTAAGTTCCCAAATTAACATATCAAATGTTAATTTTATAAGCATGGGTAAGACAGTGGATCTTTTTTTCTTTCTTTTATCTCAAGGGGACATTTTCAGTCCGTAGAAAATCAAAAGCCTCTGTGAGACAAGAAATATGCCCTCTTATTACTCAACAAAGGCCACAGATAGCATCTTATCTATGTAGGGCCTCTGTCATAAGAGCTTTGAGGAAACACACATTGTGGGCACAAATGATGTTCATCAAATGAGAGCATACAAACATAGGCCATTATTCATGAACCCGTGCACATAGACAAGGATGGGCCAAACACTACCCATTAAATCCAATTAACCCTTTGCTCTGATCCCCTCAATGCATCCCTGCTCCCATCATGTAACACCAGACCTTCCCGCCATTTCATTAGTGTGTCAGTGTGTGTATGTGTGCGAGGATGCTAAGATCTCCCACTGCCTTTCTACTATTTTAATCCAGTCACAACTCTGCTAATGCACCTCCTATAATCAAATCCACCAATCACTGTATTCTGTGTAAAGCCCCGTGTCACATGACCAACTGCACATTAGCTCAATGCTTGCTCTAAGTTAGCACTGTCATTTTGCACTAATGTTATTCCACTGTTTCGTTTTTTTTCTTTCTTTAATGTGATTTGGGGAGTCTAAGCTCTGGCTTCTACCAGTCTAGCGCTAAACCCCTGGTGGGCTAGGCTAATCAGTTTCCAGCATTTCTGAGGGAGACAATGATCCCAGCGTTAGCGCTGGCTAATGACGAGCTAACACAATCAGCCTAGTCTCCCTGGAGGTGAGCTCAGAGTCAGTTCTCATTCTTGCCCGACCTCCTGTAGGCTCCTCATCCACTTTCCCTACATTACTATGGAGCCTAATGGCTTCATATTAAAAAGACAGATGGAACATGAATGAGAAGGGATGGTGAATCTTCTTGAGTTACAGTTATGTGTTGGATATAAGCCACACCCATTACAGCTTCCATGCTTATTGTCTCCTAAATATATGACGTTTTTCATTTCACAATGTGTTGATGCGCCTGGCATCTTTTCTTAATGGTCTGGGTTTATGAAGTGCATATGTTAAAATGTGAGAGCGGACAAACTGGGTTGTTTTTTTCTCCATTCTTTTTAATGTGAGAAGTAGAGGCTCAGAATGTGTGTGTGTGTGTGTGTGTGTGTGTGTGTGTGTGTGTGTGTGTGT
>JABUIW010000245.1:1062325-1073184 GCA_013363375.1 Menidia beryllina | reverse complement strand
GTGTGTGTGTGTGTGTGTGTGTGTGTGTGTGTGTGTGTGTGTGTGTGGTTTATTTCTGTGATGGACTGGTGACATGTTCAGGTTGTACCCCACCTATTGTCCAGTGTCTGGGATATGCTTGAGCCCCCACATCACCCTTATAGGATATAGACAATGGATGGATGGATTTGGAAAATTTGCATAACTTAAAATAAAGGAAAATAATCTGTATTAACCTGGTACAAATAATTAGCAAATAAATGCTGGGTGTTTGATGCAGAATGGTTGAAGAAGAAAGATAATGGAATAAATTCAACTCTTTAGACGGCAACATATTGAACGAGCACAAGTCCTCTCAACGATCATCAGGATGCGATCGGTCTTATCAGGAGACCACACCATCACCACACCATCCACATTTACTAATGCCCTGGGCTAATGTGGTTCTGATTGAAAGATGTAGCTTGGATAGTGCCTTGTATTATTCAATAGTATACTCTTGGGTCCATAGGGACCTTTGTGAATCCTTCTCATTTTATATATGACACACAAGCTTATAACAGACAAGTCTCTTTTGAAAATTACTTAATAAAAGAACATCTAAGACTTTCAAAATGAGTTTTAAATTTGTATGCACAGATTTGGATATTTGAAAACAAACAAAATTTTTGACTAACTCTAAAAAATGATGGTGCTACATTTGAAATCTTAAAATTCTTTTTTTCTTGATATTACCAAGTTATTCTAACTTTAATGATAGCACCCTTTTACTTTAATATTTTAAAATGAACATTGAATGAATTCAAACATTCGGAAATGTCCTAAATCTGTCAGATTGCTTGGACTTGGACTTGAAAAAGGATAAATGATATCTATATGCAGTTTCCCCCTTTTTTGCAACTTTGAAGCTTTATTGCCCGATCCAGTTCTAAGCTATCTAGCTTAGAACATCTTATGGTTGCTGAATGTTATAAAAAAATAATGTGAGTAGCAAAATTGGCCACAATCCCACACAATTCATTCTGCTGACACTTCAGTTTAAGGCTGATGATATGGCTGGACTTACAAAGTGTATGAACTTACTTGAATTTTGCATTCACTTCATCTGCAGCTTTATGGTAGTTCTCAGTGGTGACTTTGTAGAACTGAGTGCTCTGTGAAGATATAAAGAATAAGATGGTTCAGTTAAACTAAAGCATAAAAGTGTAGGGTTCAGTTCTGAGGCTAACAGCACAGTTCTCTGAAGGGTTTCTTACAACACACAGAAATGCTCCATTATTATTTTGTCATAATGGTTATTATTCAGGTTTATCATTTAGCAACCAAAGGGTTTTAAAATGATAATCCTGATGCGTCAGAAAACAATATTCAAACTCAAACTTTTGTGGCATGGTGGTGTGATGCAAAGCACTGCCTTCCAACAAAAAGGATACAAGACAGAATTTCTGCTACAACCTCTGTGTGGATGGTGCACAACCTCTTTTTGCCTTTCTGGTGTTTTCTGAGTCAAAAGCATAGATGTCAGTTTACTGTTGTTTCTAAATCCACAATGTTGCTTTTCAAAACCAGATCACATTTTTTATACTTCAGGGTGCAGAATTATTTTTTTCCCTCTAACCTTTTGGGACCACTCCTGGTTTTCTTAGTGTGGGTTGTATATTTTTTGTGTGAGTATAAAGTGTGAATTCTGAGAGTTTGTGCTCGCCTCCTACAAAAGACTGCTGTAATAACAGAGCAATTCTGTAAGGCCACGGGGTCGCTAGTCAACAATGTACAGAGCATTGGTCAGAATTCCCTGGTGACCTGTGGCAAATGAACCCATAGCAGGACCACTAAACCTAAATTACCTCCTCAAACACAGCCATATACGCTTGTTCATGCACTGAGTACACGGCTCTTGGAAGATGGTTCATGTCATCCCCCAGTGGCAGTTATGCACATTTATAATCATACTGTGAAAGGTTGTAAAGTGTGATTGAGAGTGTTATGACGTTTGATAGAGGGGGAGTCCACAAATTCAAAAATGTTATGGACTATGCCATCCAACCATGGACAAGATGATGAAATGTTTGTGAAGGCTGGGTTTAAAAATGGAATTCGTAAATAGAAAAAGGCATAAATGTTGCTGTTCATGTTAGAGGAGCTTCATGAACGTCAGAAAAACAACATATTATAACTCAGAAGTACTGCTGCTTTAGCAAAGCATTTACAGCATTCACGATGAAGCCATCTAGCTAGAAAGCTGGAGGGATTTGATAAAGTAAATATCCTTACATCACCATTTCTTCATATCAAAGTAACATGTTACCTTTAATAAAATAAGTCTGACAGATTAAATGCAGGACAGGTCTATCCTTGGTTTAAAGCCTTTTTAAATTTATATTCCAAAGTACCAACAGAAAACATCAGTTACCTGCCATAGAACTGTCAGTGGGTAGAAATCTGTGGGGATGTATTTAAGGAAGAAAAAACTTTGTTGGCTAAATATTTGCCCGGAAAGGGATTTTCTTGACCAATGTCAATTAAAAAAAAAAAAAACTTGAGAAAATAATTCTAAGTAAATTAACTATGTTATATTGCTGTCATCTTCCCTTTCCAATGTTATGTTCCATGGACATTCAGTTATATACAGTCATTAAGCAGTGAAGGAAAACTGTGCAGAAAATGAACTTTTATTACTAACCATTCACACTTTTGTCGAAATATGAATATATACTACTAGTCGTAAGTTCGGGCACCTCCACTCACGTATGAAAAAATTATCTCCAAACTTAAATGACACAGTAGGTTTTCCATTTATTCCAGTTCTTTTCCAGCTGTGTGGCTAAGAGTTAAGCCTTTTTTGTACGTGTATTTTTGGAACAATTGGACAGAAAGCTCCAGCTGAGCATTGAGATCTAATATTTCAGCGTGAAACTTAAGTTTTTAAACCGTAGTAGCAGCTCAAATCATTTTCTTATCAGTATCAGTTATTAATCAACAAGCTATGTAGGGAACAACCCACTAAACTGAGATTTGCAATGTCCAAATCTGATAACAGCAATTACTTGGCAATTAGCAAAACGCAGAAAGTAAAAAGAAAAAAGAAAAAAAGAACTGTACATGAGGGTTTTGCTCTATAACTAAGAGCTATTATAATGTTCAAATTATGGCGTATTATATTATAATGAACAGACCTGAACAACATGGAAAAGTATAACCTCAGTAAAGGCAAACTGTTGCCGTTCTCCATCCATTGTCCCCATCGCAGAAACAATACAAATGTGACATATTTAAACTTCTTGGTGCCTTCTCTTCTAATTTCACCTCCAAGCACGAAAGATATTCATCATACTTCAGCAGCGATCAATAAGAATGAACTCTGCTGTTGAAAGGATCAATAGTCATGTGTAGTAGAGGTAAAAGAGGATAGGACATGACACTGACAAAAGGTCTGACTCATAAAGGAGTCCTCTTCATTTGGATGGACACTCGTACAGACGGACTGCGATGGATTCACAGTACTTCACTTTGTCACAGCCGGCAGAGTTTCAGATATATTTGAAAACAAATTACACTTAGTTTTTTTAAACAAACAAGAATTTATCCTCATTATGTCAGAGAAATGTACAGTATGCATTCTACTACTAATATTCAAAGAGTTGTAGGGGACAGAACATCACATCTGATTCATTCAAATAAAAACAAATACTTTCACTGAAACACAGAATAATGTAAGATGGCAGACTGAAAATTGTCATTTTATCAAATAATGCAAACTACAGGGAAGCTGAGGACTAAACCACTATGGTCACATGACTGATAAAAAACGCGTGTCTAGATTTGAAGAGTCTTGTGGTATGTTAGATGCCATTTGGGCCTCAGAAGTGATTTAACCTTGAACAAAATAAACTTTCTAGAGTTAAGAAGGATTTAGCACAGAAACTTACTTAAAGACTAAAAGATTAAACTTAGATTTTTGGGGTTGCTAAAGAGCCAAGAATAAGATCTCTCATGGGTGCTGAAATTAAGCCACTGGAAGAGAAGAAGAGACAGACTGAGCTAGGTGCAGGTCTCTGTGTGGAATACTAAGCATAAGGTAATAACACCTGCCTAAATGGCAGAGCTGGCACTAATCAGCACACTAATCCACCTGAGAGGACAAAGGACCATGTGTGGCAATGATTGCAGACCACTTTCAATATACATACGTGCACAAACACACGCACACATACAAATACACTCATTTTCTTGAACGGATGAAGAAACCTAAAAGGTACATGGCATGAAAAGATGTGGGGACAAAAACGAGTGCCTCCATGCACCCTGGCGACCATATACAAGCAGGGGCTCACACATCAGAGGCAAAAGTGTCACTTGTGTGATTACTGAGTGGTCTCAAATTGTGATTTCCTGCTGTTGTCCCATCTGATTTAACCCCCCACCTTTTGATCAGTCCAGAGACGACTGTCCTTGCTGAGTCTGCTTGAAAACATTTCTTAATCAAAATGTTAGCAGCTGCAGATATACAACCTTGATGTGTTGTCTCAAAGACATAAAAGAGTCTGCTGTTTGGTTCTGTTCCGTCCCTGGTTGAACAATATCAAGTCGCCAAAAGAGGCTGGTGCAGTGTGTTCCTTCCTTGTGCTATCAAGGACTTGGGGAAAAAATCTGCCTCTGTTTGTGTTCATCCCATTTATTCTTGACGCTATCTGCAAGGTTTTAAGCGCTTCTGGAGCAAAACAAAATGCTGATGGGGGGTACCAAAGACAAATTAAGTCATTACTGCTAATGCAATGCAGCAATATCGAGAAGATAGAGGCTGCACTCAAATGGAGGCAGACATTTAAAGAAAAATCTTCAAATTTTTAATGAATGAAACAAATAGGGCACTTTAATGATGGCTTCTCTCTCTTATCTGTTGCTGAGCAGAAGGAACCAACATAGAGACAGGGTGACTGGCTAAGCATTTTAGGATGGATGGTTGCTTAAGGTATGACAATGTCCAAGGGTGAAGATTTACAAACAATCAGGTCTGTCCAGGCAGGAGACCAACCACTTTGGTTGGCTTAATTTAATTTGAGTCAGAATGTATCTGACAAAGTGAAATGTGTCAGATATGTTTTCATTTTTATACCTTTCACCTTCAGATATAATCCATCTAATCTAAAGTAATGCCCTAGAAACTTTCCGTGACTGAAGTCAAAGCTCTGAGCTTATTTTTAACAAACTGCACCCTGGAAGCTGACTCTTCAAAAGCTGCACCAAAGAATTAATGATTTTAGCCTGTGGAAAGTCACAGCTGCTGCACTTTCTCTACAATAAATGGATGTGCCACTCCATTGTTGTTAAATCACTATTCCTTGAAGGGACCTCCTGTTAAATCCCCTCGAATCTCATCAAGCAGTTAAAACAGCAAACAGTGTGTAACATAATAATTTAACACTAGAAAAACGTCCTGAGTTCAGTCAGGATTATTCTGTCTGGCTTTACAACAAAGATTATGTTGGCTGCTGCAAAGCGAAGGAGGAATGCACATAAAACATTTCTTTGCTACAAAAATACAGTTATTATCTTAATATTCATAATGCTTTATAGATGAAAAAAATCAATAAAATAACACCAAAGAGAGATAAAGACAAGAAGAAAACGAGAGAAGGAATAAAAAAGACAGGCAGGGGGGAGATGAAGCTAGCAAGTCCGAGGGTGAGACAGAGATAGAGATAGAAACCATTACTGTTTTTTTAATGCTCTCTCTCAAGTATTTCTTCCTTTCACAGAGCAGTGGAACTTTGCAATGAGATGGCAATTGCTTCTGTGATTGTCCTCCATAGGAGAGCAAAAAAATCCAATTTCATCGATATACACATTGAAGTCAAAGATAAAAAAAGGAAAGAAAAATCCTTTCTGGAACAAACAAAAAAAGATAAAGGCATTGAGAATAATAACAAAAAACTTTTAAAAAATGGGTGAAATGGAGACAGCTAAAACAAACGTGGTGGTAAGGGAGGGCTGTAACAAGGCATTAGCCCTCCCTCGGAAAAAAAACCCCAACTTGATTGTTAAATATGAGATTGTTTTGCAGAGAGGCAGGTATTGAGTGAAAATGTAATAAATATATAGATATTGTTTTCAGGGGCTATTTGGTGGTTGTGGCCCCAATGAGCGTCACCAGCGGAGGCAGCAGGCTGAGCTGTCTGGGAGCCTGGTGATGGCCTGTCATTGGAAGCCCTTCTGATGAATGACCATGTTGGATTGGAAGAGACGTGTAATATATATCAGACTTATATTCTATCTCTCTCCTCTCGCCCTCTGTTCGTCTCTCTGCCTTATTTTTGTGAGTATTCAAGATGCTGGGGAAATCCTAGCAGGAATAGTTGGAACTGAGAACAGAGGGGAGGCATAAAATGTGACGGGAGACAACATTTAGCTACAGTAGGGTACACTCCAAGTGAAATCAAAAGTTGGGCTTTCTCATTGGAAAAAAAAAGAAGAATTTGCACAAAAAATATTGCAGTTCCATAGCAACAGTCTGTGGTTGCAATCCCCAGCCACGGTTCTGAAGGTAAATATTTGTCAAACTGAACAAGTTCAATTGCACACTCTATTGTATTGTCCGTCTTCTCACACTGAATTCTCCAGTTTCGTTCACTTTGACACATATTCAGCCTGATGCTCTGAAACGGATTCTAGGCTACATATTTTATTTTTTCTAGTGGCAAGTTAAAGGCTTTGAATGTAAAATGAACATATTCTCCATACATCTTTTGAATTTAGTTTTAAATTGCACCGTGAAAAGCACTGATAATGGTAACATAACATTAGAACAAGTACGGGCACGTGCTCCATCACATTTTAAAATGTTCAAAGCCAAATATGAAAGAATTGAATCTGGGCAGTAAATTTAGAGTGGTTGTACAAGATTGGTTTCTCCAGTCACCTCTTATTTGGCATGCTCATCATTAAGACCGCCTCCCAAGCAACCTAATCGCTCCTCCTAGTAAACTGATTGATCTTAAGTTTGGAGTGCGGGATGCTTCTCATTTTTTGTTTGAGGTGTGACAAACAAGTCAACAGGCATGCATTATGCAAATGTGTTACACACTGATGTGCTGCATCAAGACTAAAAATGAGGCAGTAGTTGTAAAGCTGAGGCTGATCAATGGAGAGTAAAAACACTTTGTCCTGGATAAGAACACTGCACATTTTTAGTTCATTTAGTTATTGTTTCACTGGGCCTTACATATATATTGCTGCATAACTGAGCTGTCGCCTCTGGAGCACGCACTGAAATATTAACTGTTCAAAGTTTGTACACAGGGAAAGAACACGCCAGAAGTGATTTTGGCTTACATTCGGGAAAGAGTGCTCCTTTTAGAACACACTTCAGCTGCTATTCATTTCATAAACTAAGACCAGAAATGGAAAAAGAAGCCTTTTTATTGCCATCCAAACAAACTGAACCCCTATGGGGTCCCGAAGTGCTTTACACACAGCGTGATAACATGCAATACCAATTATTGATCCTCGCTTACACGCATAAGGAAAAGATTCCACATCATCGCACAAAGTGCACACATGCTGGTGTAGAAGTCCTATGTCTTGGTGAAATCAGACTTCCACTGCTAATTTTCAGGACAAAGTGGGTTATAAAAGATCACTTAATTCCTGTACGTGAATAAAAGATGAATGGCCAAGGTGACTCACATCCCCAGCTTTACGCTCACATTGCAAAATGATCTGTAGAGGTCTTCCAACTTTAAAGTTGTCATTTGTGCCACTTAGCTTTTTAATCCTCCACTGACTTTCCTTCTCTACATTACTCTTGTAAATAGTTTCACGGTGAAATTTTCTTTTTACTCTAATCAGTTTCCAACTGTCTTTTCCATCTTAAATTCTTCAGATGATTCGGTTTCTCTTTTATCCTGCTACCTGTCCCTGAAGTCTGTCCCTCTCAGTCCTCTCCCGCTGAGGTGTGAAGGTGATTTGTTGACACTTTGATTTAAAGAATATTGACCATAGGTCAACATGGCTGATGGATAGTTTGTGTGTACGGTCAATAAATGTCTGTGTTTGTTGGGACTTGTCACCTTTACTATGTGCACTCACGTTTAATCTTGAATGCAAAGACGCATGTCCATGATGTAGAAAATTGAAAGGAGGTGAGAAAAGGAATGAGGCTTGGTTGAAGTTGTGGATCTGTGGTATTTGAACTTATGTATTGAAATGGTGGCAGTTCTCAGAGGCACAACACAACCAAGGGTTATTGTTATCTAAAGAGGTCGAAAGATGAATGTCAGTGATCACTGATGACCTACAAACAATATCAAGGCAATTGCATGGCATTCCACAATGTCTTCAGGACAGTGTGGAATTTCCATTTTGCCTCCTCTATGAATCCGATTTGACTTTTTGCTCCCTCCAACAGCGAGAAAACTCTTTACCAGCATGAGTGTATCATTTAAGCACATTAAACACAGCGTTAAATCCTTTTTTAGATGCTTATTATTTGAGAACCGCATGAAGGCATCACTTTTAAACACTTTAAGAGAGCATTTGACCCTGGTCCTCTGCTTTGCAGGCAACTCTGACTGGAACCAGCATGAAGTCCATTTGAAATGTGCTAAGCATAGTGCCTGACCCTTGTCTGAATCCACAGAACACTGGTTTGACAGGGGACATTGGGCTGGTGTCATTGTCAGGGACTGGAGGACACACACAGGGATAGAGAATAGAGGGGGAAACCCAAAGAGAAAAAGACAAAGAGGCAAAAACTTGACACAATTACAAAAATAAGATTTAAAAACATACAGAAAATGAGAAAAATACCCCACTGAGGAATGCGTGCAGAGTATAAATCAAGGGATGATAACAAAAACAGGAGGGCATATGAAGATGAAGAGCAAATATGACATGTACAGTGGATGTTTTAGGAAATCTATGAAGCGTGTGTGTGTGTGCGCAGTCAGCTAAGTGTATTATTAATAACAATTATTAAATACAAACTTCCTTCTTGCAACTTTAAACACCCTGTTATCCATTTGAGAATATTTTCTTTGGTTGTGCTTTTGTATAATATTCACAGCTAATTTGATTAATTAAGATAAAACCAGAGAAAAAAAGAGATGAGCAAAATGCCATATGGGGATGAGTTTTCATTTGAATTCAAGAAGGGGCTTGAAAAGCAAGAAAAAACTTGTTCAACTCCATCAAATTTCTTTCTTACCCTGTCCTCCAGGCGGGCCACTTGTTCCCTGTAGAAAGTGTCCTGCTTCTTTAGATCTGCTTCCCTGGCCTCCAGCTGCTTGGCCTACACGCCAACCAAAAGCACGTACAAGCACACAAACATCCATTTGCATGTTCCACATACACCACACACATGCACACAGGGAGGAAGAGGGGGCATTACTTATGTGTTCAGCTCAATATTGGCAGGTTAAAAAAAATGATCAAAGAAATTCTCACACATTAAAGAAACATACATATGGTAGGGACCCTTAATGATGAGACAAGCTTAGAGAACATCACACACAAACGCTGACTGGAAAGCACCAGTCAGCTACAACTCAAACACTTTCCTGACTCGATATAAATACAAACAGAGTTGTATATATAAGTAGAAATATGTGCATGTTCTTCTTCAGGATTTGCCAAAACTACCCCAATGTGTCTATGTGCACGAGTCTGATCACACATTGACCACTATATCCTTGGTTCTTTCATTTTTTTCGTTCTGTCCTCTTGTGTCAGCTCTGAAACAAAATTACTATCAAGTCCAGCAGATAACATCAGCTCTCTCTGAGAACAAGTGGTTTGCCATATATATTTACTGTGCTTACCCATCTTCACTGTTCTCTCCTATACTGTGACCTTCACTAAAGGTACAGCTGATTCTCTACGCGATATACAGGTAAGATAAGACCTGACAAAACACCTTTCAAGGAGAAAAACACATCGCACTTAAGCAGAAGGCCAAAAGAGAACGAAAACAGGACATTGCTATGAATTTGTGAGGAAATATTGACATGTTTACTTCTAATTAACTTAGGAGAATTCATTGGTATAAGCTGTTTAAAATTGAACAATAGATACATTGTTAAATTTACTATAGAGCAATGTAGAAATAAAAATAAATAAAATAAATATAAATATGTAGAAATAAAAAAACACATGAACAAGGGAAATATCCTTAATTTCTATTCTAAATTAGGTGCCATAATTTTAAATATCATCAAATAAGGAAGTATGCTGGTGTGTGTGCTGTTGTGGAAGTGTTTTTGTGTTTTGTTTCCTGAGTCCTCAGGTGACTATTTGTGATTTTTTATTCTTTGCTGTAGCATTTTTAGGACATTGAGACATTGCTTGGTTTCCTTAAAACCTAAAAACGGTTCTGTTGGTATCAGTTACCAAAAAGACCATCCTTTAATATGCAGAAAAAAATTAAAAGACCTCTTAGCACATTTGGAAAAATAGAGTTTTAGAAGGTAATTTTTCAAGAAATAGCTGATATTAAATGTAGCTAAAAAGTAAAAATAAAAACCCATCATCTCAAAGCAGCAGAAAAAGGAAAGAATTCTTCATGCATTAAATGTATCATACCGAGACAGCAAGAGAAGTCTTGAAGGAGACAAAGACATCCAGACTCACCTTTTGTTCAAGTTCCTGGTTTAGGGAAGCATTGAAAAAGGTACAGAAATAGAAAACGGTTTTAAAGAGACACTGATTCATTCACGAACTTCTTGAAAGTGACATTTGGTAAGTTTTAGTATTCTGAGGCCAGGGATGACTGGCTTCTGCAGTGTTCCGCTCGAATACTCACAATTCATCCCTTCAATCTCCTCTCTCAATGCCAAACACACACACACACACACACACACACACACACACACACACACACACAC
>JABUIW010000245.1:956211-1062315 GCA_013363375.1 Menidia beryllina | reverse complement strand
ACACACACACACACACACACACACACACACACACACACACACACACCTGTTCAATTCACCCTTTAGTCATGTGTGGTATATAAACAGCAACCATGCATGTATGCACAGATGTTTACTGTCACACACAAACACGTGTTTCCTATATGAGAAACAGCCACACAGATACAGGCACCTTGCTTTCTCTCTAAACACTTGAAGGCGAAATATTTGAAAAAAGGAAGCATATGGGAAAAAAAAGAAAAAAAGAAATGGCCTTCACTACACTGATAACCGTCTGTGTTTAGAAACTCGACACACTGCAGGCAAAGCTGCATGCTCTATGCATTGTTATGAGGAGCAGCGAGGAGTCTCAGAGAGGAGCTGTCCTCGTATGAGATGAGTGGGGGAAGTTTCAAAGTCAAGGGGATGCTCCGAGCTCCTCTTCGGCACACAAGACAGAAACCTTCCCACAAAGGCAAACACCTCTATTATGGTGCCAGACACAGAGAATAAAGCAAACTCTAGGGCAACACTTCATCTTACTCCTGACAATAATCGGTAAAACAACACTATGATAAAGGTTCCACCGTCTCTGCCATCCTCAATACAACCAACATGAACCAGTATCATTTTTGTGATCTCTGCATCACGTCTCCTTACAAGTCTTTAGTGCTATTGTCTGAGCAGTGCGCTAAATAATGGAATCAAGTTTGAATTTCACTTTTATCCATCCATCCATCCATTATCAATACCGCTTATTCCCTCATGGGGTCGCGGGGGGAACTGGAGCCTATCCCAGTGGTCAACGGGCGAGAGGCAGGGTACACCCTGGACAGTCCGCCAGTCCATCGCAGGGCCACACACAGGACATACAAGGACAAACAACCACTCACACTCACATTCACTCCTAAGGGCAATTTCCCCAATCTCCAATCAGCCTAACATGCAGGTTTTTGGACTGTGGGAGGAAGCCGGAGAACCCGGAGAGAACCCACGCAGACACAGGGAGAACATGCAAACTCCACCCAGAAAGGTCCTGGTTCCCCCGGGATTCGAACCCAGAACCCTCTTGCTGGGAGGCGACAGTGCTAACCACCACACCACCGTGCCGCCCAATTTCACTTTTATGATGATGCTAATTGGGAAATTGCTTTGAAGTTCTCTATACAAAATATACGTGTGACTCTGGAAACTATATTATTGATTCCAAACCTGCAATGATGGTCTCTGGAGTGGCAGAGTCTCAAGAGATTGAAAACCATGGGTTCTGGTGGCAAAAAACTGTCGCAAGCTAACGGCTCAATTTAGTCTGAAGAGACCAGGAACGATAGAACAGAGCGAGACAAAAAAGCACTGGCGGGGGGGTTGTGCATTTCCGCGAGTTTGTCCAAACTCGATGATATGCTGGTAGGTGGCAACTAATACTTTGGCTTTGTTGAGAAAGACAAAACAGGCACACAGACGCTGAGGCACAAACAATAGCTCAGACACTGATCTGTAAGACGCAAATCATCCCACTCACGCACACACTGGTCCGAGCAGCTGTACCCACAGTGGGCTGGTGGAGAGATAAATGTGTGCTGAAGGCGCGACTAACGGGGTCATTAAAAAAGGAGAGGTTGTGACAGAAATGTGTACCAAGGGATTTTCTCTTTTTATTCACTTTTGTGAGAGTGTATAAGGCTGTCTGTGTGTACATGTGCTAGTGCATGTGTCCAATTTCCATACAGGCAGGTTGTCCCCTCCTCTTTGACGACACACACAGGCCCAGGGGCACACACATACAATGTCGGGATTACTTCTGACTGATTAATCCCATTCAGCAGACTTTAAAGATAATCTAATCATACTAAGGGCCAAACAATAGGACAGACTTCAGCACTGCCCACACACCTTTTGTTCCCCTAATGAAGAGGCGGTCGCAGGTGGAGGAGGAGAGTTTGGGCAAGGGCTGGGGGAGGAAGAGGAAGAGAAGGACATAGGCAGAGAAAAAAATGCAAGTGAACTTGAGGGAAAAGACAAAGAAATAAAAGCGGATAATGAAAAGTCACTTATCAAGGGAGTTGCCAAGAGAGTGTTTGTAACTTTAAAGAGAGATGAGAAAAAAATTAAAGTAAAGACGCCGACATGCTTAAAAGTTTACAGATATGCAATGTAGTCTCTCCTAAAGGCCTGAAGGCATTGTGCTGTAATTCAACAGCACAATGAACACTGGATAAAATAAGAAAGATTTTCTGGATTACACAACCAGAACTTCAACAAGATGTTATATAGTGAACCATTCTAATTTAGCCTTATTCTGGTTATTAGTGTTCCAGTGCAGCAATCCCCCACATGGAGAGACAAACGAAATTCACTAAAAACACACTGTAAAAACTGCATTCTCCCTCTGGAGGCATTTGCAGTGCTGGAACCAACATTAACATCAACAGCAAACTTTCCCATTTCTTTCATTTCCCCAGGTCTTTTATTAAGTACAGTAACACAATGGCTGAGGGTGACAGGCGATTGTAAGTGAGACCGTGGTGGTCAGATTAAACGAATCGTTTAGGCTCGGTGATCGCCTCTGTGAATATCAATTAGCCAGCCGCTGAATAATTAAGGACAACTATGCTTTTTAATTAGCTGACTACCACACTTTGAGCTGGGCGCAGGGGTGGAAAAGAGGAGGAGGAGAAGGAGAAGAAAGGAGGAGCTGAGGAAAAGAGGATGGAAGAGGGATGAGAACGAGCAGATTCTGCTGCATCAGCCCTTCTTCCCCATCCCCTCCCTGCCCAAACCCGTCCACTGTTTTCTCCCTGAATTGTACCCATACCGTATTTTCTCTTACAGCGAATTATTTATTTATTTTTTTGCTGAAAATGCTTTCTGATGTCCATTTCTGTTTTTAAAACATTACAATATACAAGAATAAGAATAACCTATTTGCAGCAGTCAGCTGGTAGAGTGTGTCCATGCAGTGTGTGTGTATAGATATATGAATTTGTTGACTAATTGATGGTGCACATTCTTCCTCCAGACAAACATTACTTCTCATTACCACCATCTTTTAATAGCTGGTAAGCACTAAAAAATTTTTAATCACACAATGATATGGCAAAACTAAAAAGCAGAAACTCCCATTTTTCCCATTACTGTATCCATCTAATTTTAATCTTATATTTTTAAGAGAATCATCATAAACTTTCAGTGTACCGTTGGATCACACAGCAGCAAAATGAAGACTGTAGTAGTATAACTGGTTTAACATAATAAAGAAATAATACAAGCCTGGAAAGTATTCACTTCCACCACATGGTTTTCATTGAATTTGCTTTGAAGATTAAAAAAATAATACTTTACTTAAAGTATTAAGACAGCCTCAGGGATTTTAAACTTTGCTTTATTTATTTGGAAAGAAAAATCTTACAATGACATCCCGAAGTTCTGTATAGTGTATGTTAAGCACTAGTCTGCTCAGTTTGCAAGACTTTCCTTTTGTTGTGTAATACGGGGACTCTGTTTCACTGTACACCCACGACATGCTTATAAATCACGCTAGGTGAAAATAATATTGCAAGATGTCACGATCAATGGAGCACAAATCAAATCTCATCACATTAACTAACTGCACCTCATCCATAACCTTGGTCTCCTTTGTCCCCCCTCCTGCCACCATCATCTCAGCCCTGAATCAACCCCTGTCACAAGTAGCATCATAATCAATGCTCCCTCACACCATCCAAGTGAGCGTCGCAGCACGGTGGGTCAGAGCTGCTAACCAGGACCCATCTATCACAGCCGGGTGCGACAGGAGCCTATGACAAACTAATACTGGAGCCACAAGCTTGGAGTCCTGTGCGATTCGCCTGGCAGAGACGAGGTCAAAGGGCATCACAGTGTGACCGTGCTCTGGTGTTAATTAGCACGGTGGAGGTGTAGGTGGCATGTGGAGGGCTAGAGATGGATGGAGGGAGGGATGTGGAGTTCATAGGGTTGAGAGGATGAAAGGGAGGGTAGGGATGAGTCAATGTGTGAATGGAATATGGATGACAAGATAGTTGGAGGGGAGAACGGGTTTCTTCTGACATTTGTTGGGTGACCGATTCACACTAAAAGACAGGAGCAAGGGGATTGGATGAAAAATTGTTTCTTACTTTGTGCAGCCATGAAATAACATATAGAAGCTCAGACAATCGAAACTGTTCCAGGTTTTCCTCTTGGTTATAAATCACTGCCTCGTGTTCCAACTTCCAATAAAAAAAAATCACAGCAACTCTATCCTCAAAAGATATCATTGGAAGATCAATTCCAAGTGATGGTGTAAAATGCCATCACCTGACCTTACCAGCAGTAAATGTTTAATCCTTAGCATCACTCATAAAACATAAGTCTAACAGGCAGATGCTGTAAAAATTCCATTGCTGGCTATTCACTTTGGGTGGCTAATAAGCATCTTGGGGATTTACTGAGCACCAGCAACATTTAAGTTCATGGCTTCCTATTAGTCTCCATGGGAGACATTAGGGTTACGGGCGATGTAATCATGTCAGATATGGTGCAGTCAGTTAATGGGCTTAGCTGGGACTGATAACACCAACGACATAGATCAACTCACATTCAGAGAGTTCAGATGCTGTCTGAATCTTACAATCCAATAAGACCCACACTTTTAACCATTCTCACTGACTCGGGTTCAGCTTGTAACTAAAACACCACAAATAAAAAATAAAATTTTATAGTAGACGCTTGATTACTCTTTTTACCACTACAACCATTGCACTTATGATGATTCACATCAAATAACTCACACTTACTTTTTTCACACCTCACTTTCGATCAGGCACTCCTGTAATCTAAAACTCCCTTCCATCTCAGGGGGCTTTGACATCTTTATTGTCTTAATCAAAAAGACTAAATCTAAGTATCCAAGTATGGAAGGAGGAGAATCAATAGGTGTTCTCATGGTGATATTTGAAAAATGGTTCTGCCAATTGTACAATTTATGGGAAGTTATGGGAGCTTTTGGCTGAAGTTTCAACATCATATAATGCAGAGAAAATGGACACATCGAAACAAAATGAAGAAGAGAACAAAACAAAACTGTTTCATGGTATGATTTTGTTTCGTGCCATTGAATGGCATTAACAGCATTTGTTTTACAGCTGTGCATGTCAACGGTTGCTCTGAGGCTCCTGGAGAGCCCTCCTAATGAGACTTTAAGAGAGCAGGTATGTGAAAATCAATTTTCTGACACCAGATGATAGTTGGCTCATGTGCCACTTAAAGTTCCCAAAGAAAACTACCTTCTGCCTCTCATTTGTAATCAAGCTTGTCCTTTTCTCTAAACTTTGAGGGCTAATAGCATCTGTTACCCTTTACTCAGCAGTTTTGCTCTTTTAACTTTTTTCGGATGCCCAATTAATTTTGGCATGTAGGATAAATTATATATAAACAATAAATTAAGATAATTTTATTTATGAATACAGACTGAAATATAAATCATGCTTGTGCAGATGGATACAATTTCACAAAACTGTGGTTTACATAGGAGATAAGCATACAAGCACAACATTATCAGTCGGGCAAAAAGTATGCCAAGGTATATTTTCTGCATTTGTGGACAGGCAGATTTGATAGGATTCATGACAGTAAGGAAACCAATCAAATAATATATCCTATGGTCTTGTTTGCAAACACCAAATGATACACCTGATAATTATGTGCCTTATTATATGGCACATAATCACAACTGCATGTATCATTCTGTGTAACTTAGGTTTCTAGTTTCTAAGATACAGAAACATGTACTCAGTGGGCTCAATATATAAAGAGCTTCTCTTATATAGATTAAATTAATTAAAATGAGTTTACAAGTCACAGAGGAAATGTGCACAAGCACCACAGGTTGAAGAAAGGGAGAAGTCTCCCTGGGGATCTTTTAGCACAGTGAGCAATGACATCATAACCTGCCAGGTCAAAGGACTGACCTCCACAGGACAAGGACCAAAGGCCAAGAGATGTAGGTGGTGAGCGTGGGTGTTTCAATGTTTATGCTGGTATCATAACTGCTGACTGTTTAACAGCATGTTAAGATGGAGTGTCCTTGGAGCCCGTGGTCCATTGATAGCCGTCGACTGAGGGTTTGATCGGATTCAGCTGGCCTTAATGAGGCTGAGGTGGAAACCCACTCATGCATTTGCATCTCTTTTGCAAGTACTGCAAATCTTTAGGTGTCTCAAAAGTATACTAGCTTTGTATAGGCAAATATGTTAAGAAGTAAGGATCAAGGATAAGTATGTCTATGAAGAAATTTCAGTTGTTGCCCTGTACTCCCACACACCTGAAGCCCCTCAGCCACCAACTTTACTGTGGGCTCTTTCAAGGAGGGACAGCAGCAACATCTGCTCGCTCAGAGATTGATTAATTGGATGATCAGGCCCCTGCGGTGTAAACTGATTGATTGATCATTCTGGGGTTGGAGTTGCCTTTATCTGGAGCCCTGGGGAGTGAACCTCTGGAGGTCCCCAGTCATCTGTCATGTCCAACACACAGCAGAAAATGAAGAAGAGATGAGGAGGAGTGGGTTCATTACCAAGACATGGGGGGAGCATATTTGGAAGAAGTCTAAGGCATGAAGAGAACACGGGGCACGCCTTCAGTACAATGGAGCTTGTGGACAAATAGGCTTTGGGAGACAAAGGTGGAGTGGACAGCCTGTCCCTTTCACAGGGAGATAGAAAAAGAGGTGAGTCAAAACCTTAGAGAAGAAAAAGGCTATGTCTGTGCATTGACCAGATGGCCAGAATATAACTGAAATAGCTAAAGAAGAGCTGAGCCAAGCACGTAATTAAGGTAAATCATAATTAAATAAGCAAAACATTGAGCAGAAAAATCTCCGTTTCTTGTCTGATTTGGTGCTAAATGGCTCGTCTTTTCTGGGACCCGTTAACATCACCATCCTGTGCAGAGGGATGGCTATGAAAACAAGTATGGAGCATCCTAGCATATATTCAGTTAGAAAACTAACCAGTGGCGGAAAATTCCTTTACTTGACGGCAGAGGACACCATGAATGACCCAGGAGGGGAAAGAGCCATATTGCCTTTGGACAACAGATGTCCCTCTGGAGCTCAAGTTAATGAGAGACTGAGAGTCGGTGGGGAGAGACAAGAGGTGGAACAACCTATGGGGGGAGAAAAGGTGAGAGAGGCGTTGAAGGGAGGACAATAGGGAAAGACATGCAGGATTGAAAGTAGACAGCCTCGTGAATTGTTGCTGACATTGGACCTCGCGGACAACCTGAGTGGCATGTGAATGGCTAATCTATGTGCATATGCCTGCAGCTTGCAGGTTCCTGCATGAATCAGTGAGCAGGTTTAAGAATATCAGAGCATATGCATAAATAGCTGAAGGCTTGCATGATTAGACCTGGACATACCAAGCATTATGTGTCCCCACGCTGGGTCTTCATGCATATTCATTCCCCTAAGCAACAGGTGGTCTTTACAAGCCTGATAAACTGGGACAGGGCCACAGTCCAAACTCAAGTTCAACCTGTCAAACCCTCATTCCGGGGAACTCTCCGATTATCTATAGTGACTCCTGAAACATAGTCAACTCTTATCATCAACCTCGGTAAATAAACATATCTCAGTGTTTTACCTTTTTCTTTTGCAAGTTCATAAATGTCTAAGTGATGGAAACCTTGTTGTAAGAGGATGAACAGGAATCTGTGGGCAGATATCCAAGTAGCCTGTGATTTATTGAGCCTGCTAAACTGTGAGGGTACCATCTCTGCATGGGAAAAAAATCCAGCATGGATGTGGACATCAAAAGAACCATCCCCCTCAATTATTTGAATCACATCTTACTCTTTAGCTTGTTTATCAATAGATAAGTAAATTATTCTTCTTTACAGATTAAGTGTTGCTGTATAGAGCATATCAAGCATGGACTACTTTTCAGGTTTATTCTTTATCTTTATTTGTTGCTCTGAGTTCTCTTTTGATGTGGATGGTCTCCTAATCCTGCTTTTGATTTGTTTTGGAAACAGATTTGTGAATCAATCTCCATTTGTACATTGTCTGCAATATTCATGTGTCTCCATTTATTCCCCGTCTCTACATTCTCCTCTACCTCTATATCTTATCCAGATTTTCTGCTGTTCTCGGACGTCTTGACTCCCATCTGATTTGTTCCCTCTATATTTTAAGTACTTTCAAACGTTCAATCAAAATGACTCCCTCAAGCACCATTAGCTGAGCCGGCTGCTCACTTTCATAGAACCTCATTAATATCAAACTTGTCAGAGCAAAAAGCTGAAAAAACAAAGTTGAACATAGAGAATCAGAGAGGAACATGCTCAAAAGAAAATCAGATTTCTTGGACTGAACCAAACTCACCAAGACTGTTCATCCAGAATTAACAACAGATACTTGCTTTCTTAATCTTTTCACTTCCAATATCTGATCAATTTTCTTCCAGCAAAGCAAACCCATAATTATAATACAACAATATCTATGTAAAATGAAAAGCCAAGAGCTGGAGACTCCTATGGTTTAAAAGAGATATGTATTAATATACATAATAAAGAGACTATTATTAACATATGTCTGATTTGGCTATTATAATACTAGTAAAGGATTTGCTATTTGTTGTACACAAGTCAAATGAAATACGTCTTCTTACAAATGTGAAAAAACCACTCTGCTTTCAAAAACAAATGAGGGTGAAGATGTGCATAAAAGCTGAAGTTGGAGCACTGAACTGACTGTACAAGCTCTTATGTCAAAAATAGGCTGTTCTGACACCAGTCCCCGTCCGTCAGCAGCGCTGCCGTACCGCAGCCCTGCTGCTGGAACCTTGTAGTGCCAATTACATGACAGGGAGAGCGTCTGGTGCAGATTGCCAGCCACAGGCGCTGCCAATTAAAGCCTAACCTCCCGTCTAACCCTAATACTGCCATAGCATGTGGGCATCTTGCAGTGCCGCGGCAACTGTGAGAAGAACAGTCGAGTGGATATCCTCAAAGACGACGTGAGGAGAAACCATCGAAAGAAAAAGTAAGGAGTGAAGGAATCAGAGAGGTACGCACAGTCCACTTACAGAATGTTGCATTATTTTCATTGATTTCTAAAAATAATTCGAGAAAAAAGAAAGCGCTTCTCGTCCTGGTTCATTTTAATTTTGTTTTGGCAAAGCAATTTTAAGGAGAATATGCTTGTCTGGTTCAGCACTTTTACTGACATTCTGTCAACATATGTACAAACCGAGCTTTAGAACTGTCAAGCTGAAAACATGCAAGGCCGACTCCAACAAAGAGGAAATCTGGATGTGGATGGCAGTAAAGCCTTTATAAAAGAAGTTCAGCATTTGCTATCAATCATTTTTCATCCCAAAAAATGGGCAAATGATTTATGCCAAGTGTATTAGCGCTCACCCACGTACCAACACCAATGCTATCCATTAAACTGTGTGCTAACAGAAAGCTAAATTGTGTCTTCACCCTTTAGACTTCACATTCCGATTTCTCTTACAAGAAGAAAGGTTTGCACTTTGCCTTGGTCTAAATAAACATGTAAATAAACTCTAGCCAGCCTACACATAAACAGCTTCTGTTATTCAGCTTAAACACCGCAGTTTTTGTTCCTTATATATGCCACCAACAGGTATTAATACAAAACTCAGCAAGCCTCCATTAATACCTGAAACATTACATTGCTGTGCCATTATCAGCCCAGTCCAGTCGGCTGTATCTAAAAAGCAACAACGTGGCTTTTAGATATGGATGAAATAACAGGACATTTGCTGAAGACTGCAGTTTTGCAAGGCATGGAGCAGAGAAGACAACCAGGGGTGAACAGAGCAGGTGGTTGGCCTTACTGAATTAAAAATGTTAAGCTTCACTAAAAGTCATTTTCAAGGCAGTCAAGCATCAAATGGAACACAGTTTAAGGAGAGGAGGTGCCGCTTTGCTCTGAGCTCTGACAGGACGGACATGGTGTTTGTGTGTGAGCTAGTGTAGGAATATGTGCGTTTGTGGGTAGGAAGCAAACAAAAATTCTTGGTATGCTGCATTACCCCTTGCTGTGAAGGCAGAGGTGGTGAAAGAAATCGTGGAATATCACATTACTGGCTGTGTGTATGTGTCTGTTTGTATACATTTGTGTGTGTAGGAGAAAAGAATAGAGATAAAGACATAATCAGGGAGTGACAAAAGCATGCTCCAACGTGGATGAGATGAGGAACAAGACACTGAACAAATCAACGGCACATGCTCCGTTCTTGTTGGGAATGTTAAATACAAAAAAGTAATAATTGCCAATCACAAAAAAAAAAAAAAAAAAAAAATAGGTATAAGCAAAGGTTTGGTGAACATTTCCAAAAGACCCATATATCACAGTGTAATTCATTATTTTCTAATCATGATCATTTCATTATCTGGACTCTTATGGCTTTCATAGATAGTGGAAATGGGCTACGTCATGGACAGAAATGAAGATGATAAAGATGATAGAGATCTGAATTTGAGCATGGCCAAGATGCTAAGAAAACTTTCAACGACCTGAACTCATAGGGATCCTTTAGACAAAAAGTTTATGATGCTGGATTTCTTTATCGCAAAGTTAGGTTTGACTTCAATACAGCTAGTTAAAGGGGGAAAAAAAAGATGAAAAGGGCCAGAAGCAAAACTGTAGGCATGCGGCATAATGAGATCTTCGAGCTGTCCCCTATTGGAAAGCATTACTTTTACAGCCAGCTTGTCGGATGAAAGCCCCAAGCACGATCGGCTCACCCTCAGTCTTTCCAGCTGTTGCTCTTTTCATCTAAATTCAATATTTTCCCCAACAAACATACCACAGGACTGAAACTTCATCAACTGTGTTCAGATTTACTTTGAAAACATACTGTGCCAAATGCAGTCACTGTGCAGAAAAAGTTCTCCTGGTGATACTAGCACCCTGTCAGAGTTTAAGGTGAACTATTCATCGAACGAATAGCTCATCAAAGTCTAAGGTCTTTAGTCTCTTCAAAATTATACACAAATGAAAATAATCTTTGCGTTTTGGAAGTAGTCTTTATCTATAAACACTACTTAAAAATCCAACTTGTAACCCAAGATCATCCTTGGGATCAGTGTTGGAACAATCCTAGAGTTTATTAAACGGGGTATAAACAGCAAAGTTGGCATGTATTTTGTTTTGCTGGAATTTTAAACCTCAGAGGTGTTTTTTCCCATGCTGAACTTTGTAGCTGAAGATAATTCCCAAAGAAAAGTAGCAATAAACTGAGCATATCAAACTACACTTTAGTTTCGGTGAAACTAAAGTGTAGCAAACCTTTTTTACTACATTTAAATTACAACAATGGCAGGAGATCGTTATTCGAAACAAAACAAAAAGTCACCAGTACACGTATCGTTTAAGTGTTTACACCAGCTACTAATAGAAGACAAAACCATTCCTCAGCCCAAACCACTGTTCAGAGCTCTAAAAGACTGATGACTCTGCTTTTGATTGAAAACTCCACCTGAGGGTTAGAGCCTCTCTCTGAGTGAGACACTGCGGCCAGTGATTGATTAACCACTGGACCAGATTGGCTCTGCAGGGAGCACGATTGTTCCAAATTAAAACAGGGAACGGCAGAGGAGTATGATTCGATTCAAACACATAAAGATGGACTGACAGATGGATGCAGAGTGTGAATGAGTCATACAACCTGTCGTATGTACTTATCTCAGTCAGTGCTTGAACTAATTTCAACACCTATACTGTGTTCATCTACATATATGCTTTTCTCCTTTGTCTTCAACTGCTGGACATTAAATAGGAAAGCATTACTTTACTGATGTTTACTGGTTAAATACACACTAATTGGCCTGTTATTGACATTTGCTTGAGACTATTTCCATTGTTAACTTAATTGTGTTCCTTAATGACAACCACTTCTCATTTACAATATTTAGCTTTTTCTTGTCATAAAATTAATATGAATGTCAATCATTCAATAGTAATTATTAGTCTATACCTGCATATTCATGAAAAAAAAAACTATTTAGTCCATACGGCAGCTGTGCATTTACTGCTATACTTCAAACTAACATTAGTACATGTTTATGCATGTGTTTCTATTGGCTTTACTGTGGCTTCTGCTGAGTGACAGGACTCGGGTGACCGCTGACGCTGAACATGTTCCCCTCAGACAACAGAACCCCAGAAACCCAACATTACCGACAATGGCAACAAACAATCCTGCCTACACTAGTGTGAAGTTTCAATTACCGGTAGACTTGCTGGCTGACTGCTGCCAGTCAGCTTGGTGGTGTGGGGAATGACAGAGAAAAAGGCATTCCCACCGGAGGGGCGCAAACCATCCAGTGCTCTGGCTTCACTTGTGATTCATAAAACATTATTGTGGTCATACTAACAAAAAACACAAAGAAAAATAAACCAAAAAGCTACTAGCAGTCAAATTCTTCAAGAATTGGTGTCTAAATATAATAAATAATCAAAATAATCTGTAATTCAGCCCATCTGAAAGATGATAAAAACTCCTCCATAGGAGTGATCCCTGACTAGTGTTCTGTTGGGGGGGGGTCTCCCATATTTGATACAGACAGATGCAATGGAGAGAACAAACGGGGACAGATCGAAGGCAGACTGATCGAGACTCAGGGCCTTGGCCTGGGGCTTAAAAAATATCAGTAAAATGAAAGAGACTGAGATATTGATCAGAGATTTTAGGGGAGGTTGTGTGGTTACCCTTCAAATAGAATTGAGCTGCTCATTGAGTTGTTTCCAACTTTCCTTATTGACATATTGAAACTCACGTTGTCCCCAAATGTTGGATAAAAGCATTTACTAAACTAAGATAATCCCAGCCATGTGTAATACAATCAACTATAGACAACAGGAGAGACGTGCTTTGCTATACTGTAACATCCATCCATCTGGTCTCTCTGTCCAAGATAACATGCCTGATCTGAATCTATGGTCTGCAGTTTGTAGAGGAGGATATTAATGACAGGAGTAATCCATGTATAAGAGCAGCCAATCAGAAGGGTGGTATGAAACGACTTTTATTCCACGGAGGAGAAAATGTGATTGATTAACACTTTAACTAATTTTCTGAATGCGCTTTAATTTGCATGGAAAATTAACTTTTGGGTTCTTGATATTTTTTTCGATGGAGTTTCAAAGAGGCAGCAAAACATCTCTCTAGCATGCCGATCCAAGAATTCTTTTCCCTCAGGCTAAATAAAGACGGGCCTAAAAGTTCCCAATAGGACTGTTGTAGGAAAGTCATGCAAGGACGAAAATCGGCTCATGACTGGATAGAAACCACACCCTGGTGCAAGGCACAAAAAAACATAAATTGTAGTTGACATGGTTTGGATTTATAAAATAAGAATTCCAATACTGATATAGCAAGGGCAAACAACAAAAGAACTGTATTCCCGTCGTGTGAAACCAGGTGCCTCTGGTTTCACACGAAATACTAATATAATGGCGATACTGTGATCTGTAATAGAGAGAGAATAAAGCAAACTAACTAAAATAACCAGCATCTAAATCAATAACCTGTAAATGGTGGCCAATCTTCATCTAACACATATCTTGGGGCAGATCTCAACAATGGATGTCTCTGTAATTGGTACTGCTGTGGTTGTGAAAGTTATGGCCATTATAGGCGAGCGTGGGGAGGCATAACAACTCAGAATCTTGCTCTCATTGTAACTGAAGAAGAGAAGGGAACGTATGGGGTCCCACCACTCACTGTGACCTGTACCTTAATGAGAGGGACAAATCAATAAAACGCTGGAAGAAGAACACGAGTGAAGCTGCCATGGAGTAAGGGTTTATTTTCTCTGTGGCGATAACCATGTGAGATGGGTTCATTTCAATCCCACTCAAGTTGTAACTTAATATTTGGCTTCTTTTTCCCCACTCAACTTTGTTGTGCTGGAACGATAGTTGTTTTTTCTTGTTTTGTTTTTTAATGACAGGATATAATTTCCATTTTCTCTCTCATAACCTTTAACTAATCTAACACTGCCCTAACACATATCAGCTCGCATCACTGTACTCCTGCCAGGATTTCTGCAGCTTTCCTCAGGAAATATAAAACCAACAAGTAGAAACCATTCTCAGAATTTAAGTCCAAACTAAAATTATGTCATTTACCGGGTGTAACATTACAGGTAAGTAGAAACAGTAAAGCATCAATGAAAAACACATGTAGCTCGATTATTTTAAGAACTACAATGGAAGATCCGTTTAGCTTTAAAGTTGGTAAAGTAAAATCTGCAAGACTCACCTGAACACAGCAGTTTGAAAAAAGGAAGATTTGGTGTTTCTAATAAACCTAGACGTTAACAAATGAGATAGGAAAAGGATTACTTGAAAAAGGACTATATAAATCTCCCTTTAAAGCTTATCAGCCACCAGATTATGTGCTTAGTACTGCAAGCCATAACCTCTCCCTGGAGCCCTTACTCGATCACTTTATTGACTTTGCCTGGCAATCAGGATGAGTTTCACCTTCCAATTATAGACGTTTATGCGCTCATAAACAACGTGAATTTGATTTTCGGGGTGCACTGTGCAGAAGAGGTGATGTACTTGATGAGAAGGGTGGTTGAAAACATATTATGTGAAAACAAACAAAACTCAAATATCATTACATTATTATTATGAATCACACTAAACAATTCAGTAGTTGGTCTTTCTATGCTTCCTAGTTCTCAGCAAAAAGAAATTAAGTTCCACAGAGAAACGGAGACAGGCAGGAGATGGAGATGTACACAGGCACAGAAACCAAAGTTGTTTTATGTTCTCTTTGTTTTATCAAAGAGAAGGTTCGCAGTGGGTAGCAGAGAGTGCTGGAACTTGACAAAGACAGAGCAAAATGACAATGGGTGGGGTACGTCTTGGGTGAGAGGCTGCCTTTAAAAATGTGAGAAGTCCATTTCCAGTTGAAAAGAACATTGGCTGCGTGGAAGCGTCTGTCTTGACAATAACATGAGTGGTGCAAACGGCAGTGTGCCTCCACTGATAACCCGTCGGATTCTATTAAAACTCGGGAATTCCAAAGAACGTTCAAATGGAAGAAATTATCACACAGACTCACATTGAGTGAGTGTGTTTTAGCTGCACTCTGTCTGCTGTCTGGAGGAAGAGACTAACTGGGAGAAAAATTAACTCCATTTGGGCATAAACAGAAACAGAGGAAGTAATGAAATAAGCTGTATGACTTTATAGGTTTGAATGCAAAGCTCCTAAAGCATTTTCTCTGAGTAGTTTTAAAGGCTGCTAATGGCCCTTGGGTTAGCTGTGGGGATGGAAGAAATAGCCTCAGAGCCTAAGAAGGAAAATGTTCTCTTAAGTTCAGAGAATGGGCACTTTGGGTGCATTAAGGACATTTTGTGCTATGAGAGTCAAGTAAGAGACATCACAGACTTTTCCACTACATATAAAAGACGTACAAAGCAGGTACTACTTTCTTCTCTTTCTCTCCAAACAATCTTTTCTGCTTATGTTTCCTGTTACACCCTATATGAAATCAAATTACAGGAAACCTGTGACTGAAACATTCTTCACAGATGCTGAAGGCAAAGTGAAAAAATCCAACATCAAATCAAGGGTCTCTCCTCCCTCACCAGCACTCTCTCATCACTTTTTTTCCCTTTCTGTCTGAAAGCGTTCCAAATGAGAGATTCCTCATACACTTGTCCTTTGGCGAGGAATCACGTCAACGCTTCTCTTTGTCTCAACAACATTTTTCTATTACTGCGATGAGCGTGTGAAATGAGCTATATAATCAATAGCATAGGTTTGTAAACAGCGGCCACACTCCAGGGACAATGTGTTTTCTTTTGTAAACAATGCACAGCCTGAGCATGGCTGAAACGGTCTGACAATATTTACAAGGGCAATTTACAGGAAATAAAGAGAATGTTTTTTGTAACAATTGCAGGATGAATAGGCAGAGATTTGGAAGTGGACTGTATCAAATGATAGTTAAGACATTTTTATTCACTACATGCTTGTATGTTTAGAAAGACCTTCAAAGGCTCCAAGAGTCAGTACAATGTAGATAGAATAGAGATCTATAATGAATTTCAATGAATTACTTTAGACATCAATGTTACTGTATTCACAGCCATACAATGCCACACCTTTTCATCCATGGCAGAACCTTATAGTCCCAAGTTCGAGCAGAAGAGTAACAGCGCAGGAATTTCATTTTTAAAACAAAGATGTGCTTGCGAGATCATAAAAAAGCTGTTTGTATCTGATAACAAGGCTCGGATTTCCATCTGTCCATCAGCTAAATGTACTTCTCCTTTGATGTTGTGGTTTTCAAACTCATAACTCATTTACTGGATGATGACTGTGTGACTTGAGGCTGCCCAAAACACTTCTGTGATGTTGAAAAACCTGTGCATTTTATCAGATTGCAGGGCAAAAAAAAAACCTTCATTGTTTTAAAATACAATATTTTAAAACATTTGGACATGTGTACTCTCAACAGAGTTGTGATAAAGACCGTGCTCTGCAGAGACAAACAAACTACAATAGAGGAAAGAGACTGAACAGGCACACTTACTTACATACTTACTAATAACTGACAAGCTAACCAGCTTCAAGCACGTAATACAGCCTCAAAAAGAAGATTATCCCTTATTTTGTTGATGCATCAAAGCAAGCATGACTATTGGATTTCAACATTTTTAGTCTTGGGGATTTGGAAAACCTTTTCTGTGACAATACTCTTGCTTACCTCCAAGCTACCTCAGCACTCAAAATTTATTTCCTGGAGAAAAGGAGGAACTTGATGTTTAACAATTAGTTTAATCCATGGAAATCTGGCCTATAGTAAACTGGTGTGAATGGAAGTAACTTATGATAACATCATCTTAAAAGTGATGCATATACCTTTTTACCACTTACTGCTGTGCCAGCAACCATGAGCAGCAAGACCTGAGTAATCTACCATGTGACCACACATGAGCTCTTTGCAACACACACTGACAGCTGAGAGGATTTTTTTTTTGTTCACTGCAGTTCAGTCACATGAGTCTGATATAGCATACATAAAATACTAAGAACGTGAAGATCTTTTAGCACAGGCAAGCTTCATTCTGAAAGAAAGACTAAATTTACAAACTTCACCTATTCTGATTTTGTTAAAAGGCAACACGGTGAAAAGACAACTGCTGATATCCCTGTATCTTCATTTTTTAAATGATGCAAAATGTTCAAGAAGACCATTTTAAACATTTAGGTCCACAGTAGCTGCCAATAACTGTATATCAATTCAGTTTAGCAAAAAAAATAACAACAACTTACAAATAGTTGGGCACGGAGCCTCTCATCCTCAGTGGAAATGCGTTCCCTTATAATAGCCTCCTGGAGGCCATCTTGGGCCACCGCCCTCTCCGCAGATAGGATCCGGGAGACTTCAGCCCGAACCTGGGACTGGATGTCGGCTTTAGCCTGGGCAGATGCGTGGGCTTTCTCTGCATCAAACCTGTGGAGCACAAACAAGTATTTCAGCAAGCACAGTTCCTAAAGTAGTTACAAAAAGCACTCAAAGGTCAAATTAAGAATAAATCTGCAAATTATTGTATGTCATCTAAAGTATCCTAAAGAGAACACAACGGAAAAGGAGCGCACGGTGGAATAACCATGACGAAAATGTCAAAGAGAAATATCTGCCAGCAAAAAGAAATACAACGGACTCATCAGATTAGTACATCTGTTTAGGAAGCGACAGGACTACTATATCAGGCTTCTTTTTGTCGGAGGGGCTGAAATGTAGCGACTGCCTGGCAGCTCATGCGGGACACCTCACTGATTTTTCTGTCTGGACCACCTGTGCCCACCTACATACAGCAAGAATGCCAATCCTCTGCCAGTTTCCCCTCAGTATTTGATCACTACCTAGGGTTTGTACATATCTGCTGTCTCCTCCCTTTTTCTAGTGCCAATATATAACTTAAGTTCTGCCATGAGAGTCCACCACTTAACAGCACTCTGGTATCCTCTGCATGGTAAACACCAAAGGGTCGGAAGAGGAAATAACTTCACTTACAAGTAAGAAGTCAGCTAAATAATCATTATCATCTTTTCTTTGATACATTCAAATCCGTTTTGTTGCATTAAAATGAAATAAAAAGTGTTTGATACATTTTTTTTAAAGAGGAAGTTTCATATCAAATCTGAGTGCAGCAGAAATGGATCACAGTCAGATAACCTGACAAAGAAGCACTTGATATGAGAAGCCAGTAATTCCACAAAGGGATTCGACTATCACTATGTAACGCTAATCTAATTAACAACCATCAGCCCTGTGAAGCAGTGGTTTGACGGAGGCAGAGCTTTCTCTGCACACACAGAACCACCATTTGAACCCTGTCACCGGGTTCTCACAGTTGCCTAGCAACACACTCCCTTCTCAGTGACAGTGTGCTTGATTGAATAAGGAGGAACATCCCTGAATACCCCTGAACGTATTCTTCTATAAGAAATCAAAACAATCGAGCCAAGATAAAACAAACACAAAAAACACACAAAAAAAAAACAGAGGGAGCACTGGGGTGAACTATGACAGGGTGAATGAAGAAGCAGCAGGTTTCAGCAACCATCTGCGTACCAGAGAAAGCTGCAGCTGAAGAAAAAGCCGATGCCTGAGAGTAACTGGGAATGTGATGCATTACCCTGAACCTGTCTTTTTTTACACTCATAGTTGTAACTAAACAGATATTCATAACAGTATTTAAAATACTAATAGCTTGTCTTTTCTTTCCATCACAAGTTTTCATAAACATTGAAGTAACATGAGTCATTTACAGCCTCCGTGGAGTTGTGGATTGCTCATTATGATAATTGAATGTACAATCCTAAATTGTTTACAGGGGTGCATACTGTGTTGTTGTATTGTGTATTTTTTTACCCCTCGGCTCAGCTATTCTTCATATTACAAGCACATCCTTCAAAGTGATAGGTTTTCATCCTTTATTCTATTGCAAAAATCTCATTTATCTCTTCAGTCACCCGTGAACATACACAAAATATAGACAGTGATGAATAGTGATGGGCAGACTGGTCAAACAGATCACCCTACTTTGAGCTGTGAATGGATGACAGGTAGGTGTAGCAAAAGTATACCTGATGTCTTAAAGCTGCCATCTGCCCTGCAACGCAACTAAATGTCAGTAAACAGAGCTGCAGTGAGATGGGGAGAGAGAGAGAAAAAGGGCGGAAAAAAAAGTGCGAGAGTTTGGAAAGGGCGTGAGGAGTGGCGACATGACATGTTTGGCCCTGAGGAAGTGAAGCAAAGAGGGAGTGGGGCAGAGAGTGGGAGAAAGAGATGAAGGTAGACGGAGAGAGACCAGCCATGTCCAGTCTCACAGTCCACTGGGCTGCACACGTCAGCAAACTCCATCCATCATCAGGCTCTGACTCACGCACACACAGACACATGAGGGAGCCTCCTAATGGCCTTTTACATTCACCATTTCCCTCTCGATCCACACCTCCCTGCCTGTACTACTAATGCGTCTAAGCCACCTTTATTCAAGAACAGAGGGGGAGGGTAAAGAAAAAAAAAATCTTTCTTAAAACGTATTCTAAAAGGGTACTCGTGTTGGCAACGTTTGATTAAATAAACATTCTGGAATAATATAGTTTATATAGAAGTATCTGATGCTCTGTAGGTAAAATGCTTTATAAATCACTTCATGTGCTTCTATTCAAGGAGTTTAGATACCTCAACTTGATTAAGATGACATTTTCAAAAATAAAAACCGGAAAAAGGTTTAATGTTTTTCATTTCTGGGAAGCAGACAGAAAAATATTTTCAAAATTCCAAGAACGTCAAATGTTTGAGTGATCAAAAACAAAAACCTGCACAATGGAAATAAAGTTGGTCAAGAAATCCCACCGCATTGCAAAAAAATAGAGAAAAAAAGTGTTTTTACTGACTCCTTCACTAGTGCTAACACAAGCAAAGACTGTTATCACTAGTTGGATGCTATCTGTCTGCTTCACCTCTATTGCTTCCCAGTCATTATTGCCCTGTCTCTGGGATATTGGATGCATTTTTCATTCGACTGTAGAAGATTGGCACAAGGAGGAAAGGGGGGCTTTGATGATGAGAAAGGCCGAGTCAGACAAAACAGTAACCAAGCTGGAGAAAGGAAAGGTATCGAGTCTATGGGGCAATGAGATATCATGAATTTGAAGAGGAGCAACATGAATTGAATGTGTCCACCTTCCCAGTAACATTAAACAGAAATATTTAGTATTTGAGGCCGTTTCTTCTTTTCTTAATATTTTTCTTTTGAACTGGCAGATTCTGTCACATGTCAAAATTGATCAGCAACAGTTCAAAAGTAAAATCCATTGAGCCATCAGGAATGAATGAAAACATAATTACTCAAACATATATTAAAAAAATGTAAATGACTTCTGCCTTTTTCCGGTTAAATGAACATCCGTTATTAACTGTCTTCATCTTCCCATCTTTTTGTGCACCCTGCTGTCGACCCACCATCAGCAGCAGAACTCCAGGAAGCATTCCACCAGACCTGCATGTCAGGACTGGCTCTCCCAACAGCCCTAAAACAAAAGCATTTAAGGGCCCAATGCAATATTCATGTTGTGAATAATGTTGCAAAATAGTGGCTATGAATATTTCATGGCTCCGTTTGCGCTCCCCTACACACGTGCACACTCACACA
Source organism: Menidia beryllina (assembly GCA_013363375.1). Lineage (NCBI taxonomy): Eukaryota > Metazoa > Chordata > Actinopteri > Atheriniformes > Atherinopsidae > Menidia > Menidia beryllina. The sequence continues at coordinate 1,041,609 of JABUIW010000245.1, read as the reverse complement.
AACACATGTACACATCACATCTGATTGTAAAGTAGAGCTACAGAGTTCAGTTTCGGTGTGTGTTATAACAATGTTAGAATACTAATAAAAAAAACTTAAAAAACATCAGAAAATAAATTCTCTAAATTATGAACTTAATCTATCACAAAAGTTGAAGCATCATAATCACATAATCTTGCATTGAAATCACCTTAACAATACTGTCAAATCAAGCAAATCTACAACTCTAGAAAACAGTCTCTTTATTAAGTGGTAGATTATAATATCAAAGGTCTGATTTCTATCAGTTTGCATTTAACCATCATGTCTTATGGAGCTAAAACCAGGATGGTGACATTAGATGTCCCATTTCTTCAAACTAACCTCCAAAATATCCTGCACATAAGATGTTCTACAAAAACAAAAAGAGCATCACGCTCAAAAAAACCTTTGAATGAAAAAGTACTACAGAACATCGCAACAGTCAGAATCATGATTCAGATAAAGCAAGACTCAAAATCCACTAACATTGGATTCAGGAACTCCAGAGTTTTATAATGACCTCCAAACTTGTTCCAAAAATGAGTTTTAAAGAGCTTGAAGTATTGTGTATATGTAGATGTAAAGATAAAAATGAACAAAAGCATATGAATCTGTAGGCTTGACAATGTCTAATCTAGAAGGAATAAAGAATTCAATAGAGGGGCTGGTTAACAAGGAAGGATGGCAGAGGCTCTGAGAGAAGGTCAGTGTTTTCACTCAAAAGTTGGGCATGCAATTAAATCTCAGATGCCAACACAGGCTGCTTGAATACAAGCTGAACTAATGGGCAGAACTTGCTAAACAACAACTAACCTTTGAGGGTTGAGTTGGTCATTCATACATGAGCATTTCACACAAAAAGGGAATTCGACTCAAGGATGAAAGATAACCAAGATGGAGGAAAACAGCATGTGAAAAACAGAACATATATTAGGAAAAAGGAACATCACATACTTTTGAAATACAGAAGAAGAAAAAAAGAAGGTGAGCGGGATACAACGCAGCGAGGGCAAGGCAAAGAAGTGTCTGGGAAAATAAAACAAGTAAAAATGGAACAAATGCTGACAAAGAATGTGCCTGACTCGGGAAGAAGAAACATTTCAGGGCGAGTTCTCTTACCCTCATCAAGCTTTCACTGTCATCCTCAGTTGTTCAGCTCAGATGCCTCACAAAAGCATAAAACTGCTCTCTGTTCTCACTCCTACCTGCAAATTAGTTGAGAAAGAACCCGATAAACTCTGGGCCTCTCATGTCAACTGAGGGCTCCTAAACCCAACAAAATGAATACTTTCTAATCTAAACTCAAATTGTGCATATGGCAAGCCTGCAATTGACAGGATGTTATTGATCAGGTCTTGTACCATTATAATTGTTTTAAGTCTATTTGTATCCATTTATTTCTCTTCATACCAGTTATTATTATTAAAACTGAATCTCTTCCCTCTGTAAATAGTGAGTAGATTTTGAACTGCATCAATGAATCCGTTCCTCCTCACTCAGGTGTTTGCAGGATCTTATGTTTTGCTGTATTCATGCTGTGCAGCAGTTTCACAGCAGTAATCAATAACTCACAAGTCACTGTGCTGCACCGTTAACCAAGTTTTAACACACCAGAGCCCACAACTGTCTTTCCTTCCTCTTTTTCTGCCAAAAATATATATTCTTTTCCTTTGCAGTGACCTGAAACACAGCAAAGGTTATGGTGGCTGTGCCTCATTTGTTTTTGACAAGTAAAATCTCCCAGTTGAAACTGCTTGTGCTTTAACACACATCTACTGTTTAAATTGTATTTTGACAGCCCAAATAGTGACAAAGTACAGCTTTTTGTGCCTTTCTCTCTTTTGATTTCAATTGAGAGAAAGCATCTTAGTCTCCTTGATAAGGTGGTAAAAACTCTGTGAAAAAGTCCTGAAATGCTGAGATCACCACATAATCACTGTACAATATAAATATAACTAAAACTCAGTTTGTCCTTTTACTAGCTTTACAATTAAAATATTTTAAAATTCAGTTTCAAAATGTTAAAAACCATTTTTGTTTTAAGCAAAACCTCTTTAAATTACTCCATATAGATGTTGAGAAGGTTTTAAAAACAGCCGGTAGAAATAAAAAAAAAAAACAGGAAACAGCAACACGATATATTAGAATAATCTGCAACAAAATAAACTTCACACAAACACACACAAAAGAACTGGCCATCTGAAGATTGCTTATTTACCATTCCATCTTCAATTAAGTATTGTTGAAGGGAAATGCAGGTTACTCCAAGTAAAACAAAAATAAGAACCGGTGGCTTGAAAGTCCCCATGATTTCAGTTAACAGCAAGGAGGGAGTAATTTGCACTTACTCCTGTGAATGGACATCAATAACTGCTGCAGGAAGCACTTACACACAAAAATGAAATAGCCAGAAAGTAAAAAAGAAAAATCAATAAGCCAACAATTTTCTTGAAACTGCTTATTTATTTCTCTCATTTTGAATGGGCCTAAAAAACTAGGCTAATCTCTTCCTTGCATTTAAAAAAGATGTAATTTTCTTTATGCAGATGTCAGTTTTGAATTGAAGTTGTACGGCCAGGACTTCTGGCTATCAGAGAGGCCTGCTCAAGGTAAAGGAGCAATTCAATCCCCTAAAATGATGACATGTACACCTGTTACTATGAGGGACAAAAGAAAAGGACAGATGAGGAGAGAACAGGAGATTATGTGAAGAGGATGGAGAAGAAGAGAATGGATATACAGGGTGTGCCTCTGCATCAGCTTGGGCTAATGGATCACCCACTCTAGTCCCAGGAAATTATCTCAGCATAGTGCCCTCCTTTCTCAGACATGATTAATTGATCGCAAGAGAAGGAGAGGCGAAGACAAGAGCAGATAGAGAAGGAGGGAAAAGTGCTGATGTTCTTCGGAAGAGAGGTAAATTGGAAACAGCGGGGATCGGAAAGACTGGTGCTGACCTTTATGACTATTAATGAATGCTGAAAACAGGCCCATGTGAAAACCTTCCAATGGAAATCCAGAACAAGAATTAGCACAAGTGAGGTGGTGTGATTCCAGCCGTCACGATCACTCAGTCAGTGGACAACCAGCCAAAATTAAAGGAATAAAACAACAGATTAATGAGGCTGTGCAGCACTTGGATATAATCTTTGATTCCCTGCTAGCTGCAGCACGTCTGTCAGCTTGTTCTCTCCGCTCAAAACGCTCCAAACTTTGTTTAACTAAGAATTATAGACCGCAAGAAAAAAAATACACTCAAAAACTTAGATTCACACATTGAGGATTGAAAAGCTGTTAAATATAAGACAAGTTTGGCAGCATAAAGCATTTTAGAACAAGCGTGTGTGTTTATGAGAGCATGCGGTCAGAGGTCTTACCATGCTTGCATCTCTTGCTCTGCTTTGGCCCTGTCTTGCTCCAAGCCCTTATACAACTCATCGGTGATCTTCCTCCTCAGGGCCTCCTCATCCACTGTGGACAGAAGGAAAAGGAACCATCACCACAAAGACACAAGTAAAGCTAAAATATTAATAAAACAGCCTTTTTGCAACAATTAAAGAACGTTTTTTTAAAAGATAATAAAACAGAGTGTAATGTTCCCAAAAGTTTGCATTAATATGAGTGAACATTTATTTGTCCATAAAACTAAATTGGAACATAAATTCAGAACCAGGTCAAACATCAGACCTACAGATGACTTTCATGGTTCTCAATACTATTTACTAGTACATCTAATATCCGTGTAGTTTTCAAAATGTTAAAATGAATAAAATGAAATTCTATTCTGAGTGTTTAAGTTCAAAATCAAAAGGATGTGAAGTGGGAATCGGCCTATTTCCTGTCACTTGAGGGTGTAAATATCTGTCAAAGGAAAGGAAACCACAGACACACTAAAGCAGACAAACTTGAAAATTCTCAAGGAATATTCCTTCTCAATTATACATTTGTTCTACAGATTTCCCCACCTTTGAAGCCTTTCGACCAATGAATCTTTATGACGTAGAACCCCAAACAGTAAAACCCTGAGGGAAACCATCTATTAACTCACAGCCACTTTAAAAAATGTTCAATTTAATTATTAAGCAAGGCTAGCATGTTAATCACTTTGAGAAAAGGAAAATATGATTTTGCCTAAAAGACTCTGGTCAAAGTTTGAGGGGATTTTCAAAAAAATATGTTTTAAATCAAAGTTAAACTGGATTTATTTTCTAAATTCTTTAAAAAGAATTAAAATATTGAAAGCTGTTAATAAAAGTACCTCAGGTTCGAACAGTCCATTATTCTAAGTGAAATAAATTAAAATAAAAATATGTGTTCATTATCAACTTAAAAAAGTAGCTGTTACAGGACCAATAAAAATAATTATTTGCATTCTGAAAAACTGTTTCAAAATGTTATTCACTGTAGAAAAACTAATCACCTCAAATGTACAAAAGCTGTTGTTAACATACCAAGCAGAATATATCAGTGGACACTTAAATGGGGAAAAAACTGAGGAGAAAATATCTTGTTTGGCTGAGCAGGGAATATCTCTAACATTAGTAAAACGCACACATTCCAGGAGGAACACAAATCCCCCAACTTAAAATCATAGCACGACACCGTCCTGTCTATGTAGCGCATTCCTGTCAGGGGCAACGCACACGTATGACTCCATGTCCTTACCAGTCTATCTCGGCAGGTAATTAGGCATGAAAGTAAAGATGCCAGCCAGTGACCAAGCCAAAACGTGCACAGAAGACAGAAGTGGCACACAGCGTGCTACAGCTCTGCAGCGATGGAAGGGGAAGTGTCCAGATTACTCTCCCACAGCATTAGTTAGATGGGATAATCCTTAATGTCAGTCTATTATTACCAAGTAACATGTTGTAAGTGCAGGATACTAAAACCTTGTTAGACTTTAATCAGCTTAACAAGGAAACAGTAGCACCAGAAATATGCAGAGCAATTTCTTTAGACTAAAAAGATACATTGATTATGAAGCAATTTCTGCTCCAGAATTGTATTTACAGTAAAGCTTTAATGTTTGGATCAGCATGATCTAACATCTGCCTACCTTCAACAGGTTGTTCTTTTCACGGCGACACTTCTTGTTCATGTTCTCTCTGTATTTTTATGCAACAGCACGCTTTACAACGAAGACAATTCCTGACTTTCCACGCTCAGCTCTAAATTCCCTGTAGACACTCTGCCTATTTAAGGTACATGCTTTCCTCACACTCTTATTGTTGTGCTTAACAAGAACGAGTCTAAAACCAAAGACTTTCAGTCAACAATAAAGCACTATCTGCTTTAAAAATAACTCATCTCAACCCTGTTAGTCAGTGTGAGTGTGAACAACTTTTCTACACCTATTCTTACAGCAACGTCTGGATTCTGAGAGATTTCCCCAACTGACATTTGAACTGATCTTTGTTTCTTCAGTATTCTTTAAATTTTCTTGACATGAAACAACTGCCCTCTAATTTAACATAAAATTTCACAAAAATGAAAGTTTCAAGAAACATTTAACTGTTTCACCTAACAAATGAGCATCCGAACATGACGATAAACGTGATGTTAAAATCACTAAATATTAGACAGACGCTTTCTAAAATGGCGTTTATAGACAGTCATCTTCATGAGGTTTGTGGTAAAATATATCAATAATAAAAAATAAAAACAGCTGGAAACTGAGCTACAGGCCTCTAGTTAAAAAACATAGCTGGAGCTAAGTTAAGCGATGTCATGGATACAAAAATCTAATTCTAGCATTTTACAGCTCTTTCTGCAACTTTGTTGCACTAACAGTTTTAATAACATTCTCCAAAGTTATTTAGCTACTTAAACTTCAGAATTATTGATCTCTGCCATTCATAAACTTTTCCTGTCAGCAACAAACGAATAGTTTTGATCTGCTCTAATCTATTTGGTGCAGTCAAGGAAATGGAAAGGTATTAGAAAGTGGAAGATTAAGTGAGTTCAGAAATAAAAACATAAGAAGGAAGAGAAGAGGTGATTGAGGGGGTGACATCTTTACACTGCAGAGTACATCCTGGAAGACAGGCTTCTGTCACCAACTGTCCATAGTGTGAGACTATCATATCCATCATGTTTGTCTGCACTCACAAGTAGCATTGATCTCACTCCAGAGGAGAGTCTAATTGCAACTCTGTTAGGAGGAGGAATAAAACCTTTAGATCTGAAACCTGACAGAGGCTCTGATGGGGTCATCTGATAAGAAACATGTCATTTCACCCAAAACCATTATGTAATGTACGACTGTCCACAAAAATTACATAGTGACTGTTTCATGATTTCAAACATGCACAAAATTACTAACTTTGGTGTCTTAATGTTGATATCTCAATACATCAGAATTATTAGTAACATACACGTGTAACAGAAATAAATGCGTCAGTCGTTCTGGTGAAAATGTTTCAGTTGAAGCATTGTAATGAGCACGTCAGTCAAAAGGACACCAACAGATTTCTGCTGTTGCTTATGAACTCCCCAATCTTCACTTTGACTGTAGCTAGGGAATGTTGTTGTCATGGAGTTAAGGTAATGTTAAAAGAGAAATCTGTGGAGAGAACCACTGTGCACTTTGAATTATGATGTGGCTCTGCAGCAGTGAAACCAAATATTCTAACAAAAGTGCTGAGAAATTTTGCAATCTCATCACTACAAAGAGACAAAAAAAACACAAGGCTGCCATAATATCGGGTCGCGTTCATTCACATGAACCCAGTGAGGCCGTTTCAGCATCAACAGTCCTTAACAACAACCAACGCTTGCCTTGAAAATACAAAAGCTCTCATAGATGCTGTTCCAAAAAGTTTCCAAGTTCTAACACTTTTTGGTAACTCCCTCATTTCCTGCATGTACAAAGAGGCCTCTGATTTCCGGCGGGCCCAAAGGGTCAGCCATAGAACAGCTTCTGATATGATAAACACTGTCTGGGGTTCTTGAGAGAAGCTGGTTAGGGTCAGAGACAATTCCAGATTGACAGAGACCATGTCAGTGCTGAGTAGGACATGTAAATGTTAGAAAGATTAAAAACTCATAATCTTTTCAGACAAGTCTCCTTCCTTTCCCTTTCCACCAATCACTACACCCTATGGAAAAAGCTGCAGAGGAGGAGGCGAGGCGGCGGAGCACAGGCTATTGGCAGTGGAGATAATAGACGAAGGCAAATTGCATTTCTCATCAGAAGTTTCATTAACCCCGGGACCCGCATGGAGGGCATAATCTGTAACATTACCACTTCCTCACGTTTCTACATGGCGCTTAGTCGAGTCACCGCACACCTTTCACAATGTACAAATAAAAAAAAAGGGGAGGGAAAAAAGTGCCAGGAGCAGCTTTTCAGCTCAGGCGGGCGGCATTGTGACTGCCTGACTTTTCTCTTTATTCACAGTCTCCTATATTGATTCAATCTCATGTTGTGGATGGAACTGATTGTTTACGCTAAACAAAATGGAATGTTTCAAAAGGGAAAGATATATTTGACAAGTTTCACATTTATGCATCCACACTTCTCCCACAATTTTCCTTTGTCACCCTCATCTTCCCATTCTCTCTGCTGCACCTGGGAGACATCTTTAAGCAGGCTATTAGTCCAGAACAGTGTGTGGGCTTCGCCATATGAATATTTATAGCACATTGGAGAAGGTGTAGGAGGTTCAACCTTGACTATGGTGTAATCAGCACACATACTGACTCAGGCCATGATTTAGAGACAGCCAACCTGCTGAGAGTCTCACTCGATACCCAACTCTCGTGGACACACATAATCAATGTCTGCCTCATTAAGGTCTTACCCTTTGAGGATTGAGCTGAACTTTGCAACATTTTTAACAAGATTCACATTCACATTCATCACACTTTTTTATAATTTCTTGGAAAGAGCATGCTCAGGCATGCACAAGCATGATCAATCACACAAGTTGACTTTTTCCTCACTTTTATGCCACTTTTTAATCCTGGTAGCTCACTGACCTGACCAGTGAGGTGACCTGTCAAACAGCCCATTGAGTGTCACACACACCGTAGTTGTATGACAAACATCACTGCGGAAGTCAGTCAAATAGTTTACTGTAAACAACATACAGCAATTTTCACTCACTATCAAGCTATTCAAACCTATTCTGCACACTGCTGAGATACTTTACACACAACAGGCCTGATTTAGATTGGTATCAAACAACCTTTCCTTTAGGTTCTCAATGTTCTCAGTTGCCTGGAGCAACATGACAAGCCTGAAGGCATTTTTCAGCTCATGGAGGAAAATCCTGAATTTTGGCACATAATATATGATAAAGACCACTAAGCAGAACTGTTTAAGGATTTCGTAGAGCTTTTATGATATGATCACTGACTTTTCAAACATTGTATTCTCTTCTATTGCCAGGAACCATGAGGACCCCTTATACTCACATCATAACTACAGTGTTCTTTTAAAACAAACCAGTGTGATGAGCTGCTGTGACAACAGGCTAATGAAAAGAGTTCAATCACCAAAGACCAATGGCAACCTAAAAACTTTGAGAAGCACACTGGCGTTCTTAATGAGGTCTGGATGTTTGTTGGACTGGACTGCGGAGGTGTTGTTTTAATCATTCGAGCTAGTGTGGCGTAGCTTAAGTTGGTCTTTTTTAATTACCTTGCTGACTGAACACAATCAAGGATGGAGCAGCGTGTCCACATCGCTGATGCCAACCTCTAAAAAGAATCATTGCACGCACTATGTTCTGTACCATGTAACGAGCATGCAACATTCAAATGTCCTCTGGCAGACATGATACGGGAAAAGGGGCATGACCCAGAGCCTGTCCACTACTCATACACACCGGAGAGGGAAAAAATGTTACATTTATTTGTATTCAGGAAATGGATAAAAATTTGCACTAATTCAGCTTTTCAATTTTCAAAAGTGAAAATGGTGAATTATTCACTTTGTTGTCTGGTTAATAATGATACACAAAACATTTCAGTCTCTGTTCATAACTCTGTTCGTAATGGATCGCCGTTAGCAACTTTCACATGGAAACCGTCAGCTGATCCACATGAACTGACATCAGTTACTACAATGAATCAGAAACTTCCAATATTTCTAGGTTTAGATATTCAATATAAACAAAATCTTTTAATGAGATGTGTTCCACAGTGGCAAGTCCAACTGGATAGCTACTGACAGCAGCACCAATTTATTGATATTATTACATGACAGAATTAATCATTTCATTAACAGTTAGGGGTTAGCAATGAATCATAGTATGAACCAAGCAACTGCAAGGCCCATTTTATAATGAAGACTAATTACTATCTCCATGAAAATTTGAAGACAAAAGGCTTAAGGTGGCTTAAAGTGAACACCCATACAATAAACATAATTACAATTCAGTGAAAAATAAATCCTAGACAGTTGAGTCCCACATGACCTTTCTCGTCTCATTAAGCATGCGATAGAAGTTACTTCCATACATTTAAGGATTAAATGAACTATTACCAAGAAAATTCATCTCTTTGGATTCTATAAATGAGCATTTACTCTTGCCTAAGAAACAAACTATGGAATCATCTTGCCTAAGAAACAAACTATGGAATCATAGCTCTCTCTGAATAGGAGAAATAGTGGATTGTCTAGTAAAATATAACAGATATTCAAAAATGGAAACATTGTTTGGTTTCATAAGTATTTGGATGCATCAGACACCAATGAGCAGAGGATTATAGACTTTTACTCAGGAAATAAAACTCACCTGTTGGTTCCACAGTCAGAGGTGGAACTGGACTTGACTCAGGCACTGGTTCTGGCTCAGGGACTGGAGCTGGTGTTAATGGTTCCACTGTTGGCTGAGGAGGAGGTGCAGCTAGTTCAAATGGAGCAGTAAACTCAGGCAGGGGGGGCGCTGCAAATTGTTCAGCAGGCTGCATGGACAAAGGCTCCCCTGGAGGAGGTGCAGATGCTGGCAAAATGGTGACAGACTCGAAAACAGGGGGAGAGGGGTGAGGTTCTGATTCAGCAAGAGAGGGAGAGGCGATGGGTTCAGTCTGAACAGGAGGAGGCGATATGGTTTCGAATACAGATGAAGAAGCAAGGGACTCAATCACGAGTGTGGGAGCAATGGGTGGAATTATCAGAGGAGAAGCACTGGGTTCATTTATGGGAGGAGGAGATGATTCAGCAGCAGGGGTAAGCGGAGCGATCACTTCCACCACAGCTGGAGCCGGGCCGGGAGCAGGGGTCAGGGGTTCAATGGGAGCAGAAGCGGGAGGAGGGAGAGATACTGGCAAAGTTAAAGGGTCAACAACAGCAGGAGGAGGAGGAGGTGTCGCAACAGGCTCAAAAGCAGCGGCATTTGCAGGAGCCAGGGGTGACAAGGATGGGAGCACCAAATCAGCTATGGTGGGTGCTGCTACCTGTTCAGAGGGAGGTTGAGGAGGAGGTGCAGCCATCTCTGTTGCTAATGGAACAGACTGAGGAGGAGATGGAGGCACAACAGGTTCTACAGGAGAAGGAGGAGTGAAGGAGGTAATCGGGTCAACGGGGGGAGGCACTGGCATCAGGGGAGGAGATGGAGTGAGGGTTGGTGCCATGGAAGGAGGTAAAGTGGGAGATTGTGGTTTTGGAGGAGCTGGAGGTTCTTTCATGCGTTTGATGACATTTTCAGAGAGCTGCAAATGAGAAGAGAAGTAGATTTTTAGTGTGACAAAAAGGTGCATTAAAAGGAATGTTTCCAAGTTATTCAACAGTAACACCGAGTCATTTAAGTAAAAAAAAATAAAAAACATAAAAAACAGAATGAGGCTAACCCATAGTTGTGCTTTAAAGGAACAACCACTTCATAATAGTCCAATAATAGTTATATGAACTGAATTTCATGCCACACATTTCAAAATAAATAATAAATCAATATAAAGTGCAGGATATTAACCATTAAATTCTATATCATCTAACTTTAACAAAGTGGTAACTGAGAAGATGAATCCTTGTTGATACAGCAGGTCAGCAGCTACAGGAACTTTCCCAGGCACAAAAAGAAATTACCACTACAAAGGTGTGTCTATTTATAATGTGCTGCCACAAGAGAGTAGGAAAAACCACACAGCCTTTCAAGGCTGGCTTTCAGATCCCTCTCCTTTAAATATACTACTGCTATTTTGTATGGTAGAAAATTCAAAATCATATGCAATTTTTCATGAACAATTTTACATTCATAATTCCTTTTCTCACATCAACATATCATTTAATAGTATTTTCAAGCCCTCGCTTTTTTGAACTTTTGGAAATCTTACCACCTTTGGGCTGTCCTACTCAATTAACTTAGTGAGCTGTAACCTGATAAACTAGTTAACTATGTGTTGTTCAGTTTTTTTTTCTTCCCCAAATCCTAGCTAATGCTTCATATTTGATTGCCAACAAGGAATTGTTGTGGTTGGTGTCCCTGTGTTACTGAACTGGAACTATAACCCAAAGCAAACATCATGTTTGCAGGGAAATATTTTCTATTTACAGTACACAAACAATAACATAGCACAACAGTTCCTCCACAGTGGCTTAAAAACCGAGTAACAATAGACAGAGCCATGCCCTGTAAAGTCTTTATCTGATCAGCTAAAGCCTCTCAGTCTAAATTTGACATCAACTGCCGCTGGCACAGGACATCTCCAGCAGAGCACAGGCTGCAGGGATTCTTTACCATTTGCATGCAACAATCTTCTAAACAAACCACAAAATAATGACAAACCAATACGACACTTGGGTTTTATTAATCCAATGAATGACAAAGCGGTGTCCAGCTGGTGATATTACAGACATCTGTCTGTGTTGTGTTGTGTTGTTATGTGTTGGGACAGCCGGGGCTTCCCTTCATTGGTCATGATCTCATTCATTTCTTCACGCTGGTTTTAGCTATTCACTATCAGTCAAAGTTTTCAGGCTGTATTGAGCCCTTCAGTTCAGTTACGCACCTCTCTTGTTGGCAAGTTTTTACCTCAAAAGCCCTGTTCGCCATTCTATGTAACGCCTTCGTTTTAATTAAGGCTGTCATAACACCTGTTTAAAGCATGTTTGTATCACGTCCCTTACCCGAATGCCCTTCACCACCGTGATATTCTCATTCTCGTCGGACTCAAATGACACGCGGCGGGTACTGTTGTTCGCTCCCATTGTTAGCAGTTTCGTTTATCTAGACTGCATGGAAAATGCAAAGCAGAAATCCACTTTTGCTTTTCTTCCGTTTACTTGGAGCCAGGTATTACAAGGGCCCAAACTCTACAGTTTTTGTACGCCTGTGCTTCCTTAGCATGACGTTCTCAAAGAAGGAGCTAGTGGATTGGGCAGACGCAACCCGTGTCCATACATCAGGGGTGTTGATTGGTTGGCGTTTGTTGGAGTGGAAATATGATGCACAGTACCAGTACAGCTGGCCTGACTTTCCCATGTGACGTGGTACACAGATGTTCAATTAAAAATATCTGACTCTAAACGTTTACCTTAGATGTTCTTGTTATTATTTTGTGATGTCTTGCATTATCATCAATTGACATTCCACTGTAATTATGAAATACATTAAAATAATAATTTATGATTCATTGCTGCTCAGAACAGAAAGTGACAAATGTTAGCAGTGCCAACTAGAAAAATAGTGTAGTTAGTGGTTACAAAGTCTTTTTTAAATAATAAAGTGTCTGTAAAATGCTATAAAAACTGCTATTTTAAGAACTGAGGTCACTAACCTTGGCCTGTGGGAATTTGATCAAATTAAAGCAGAAAAATGCTCACTTTGAGCTTGTCTCTGTGCAATAATATAGCATATAATGCATATTTCAAGGGGTCAAACTACTTTACATGGTAGTCACATCAACCATTAAATAAATTATTCACACTTTGAGATATAAAGACTGGAAGAATTTGATTATATAATAAATTCATGATGGAAGTAAATGTTGATATCATTTTAGTTATATTTAAAATTTAGAAAATTAACTGTGAAATATACTGTTTAAATCGTACTGACAGGGGACGTAATTTTTTTTGTCATTGTATCGGTCATGTGTCAGGTGATCTGTTGTTTCATATCTAACTTGTAAATATGGCAGTTACAGTAGTAACTGTAGTAGTTTTCTAAGTTATAGAAGCTTTATTATTGTAAGGATTAAGTTGCAGTTGAGCAGATTGGTAGGGAGAAATACATGGGACATTGCAGTTGTTTAGTGTTCACTGGCTCAAATAAACTCATGAGAATAAGATTAAGAATAAGCATGTTTACAAACCAGCACAATACTTGACCTGGGATGCTCTTTGCAGTACAAAGATTATCAATGAGCCATTAAGCTAATGTCAGGTCCAGCAATAGGAATCTGAGAACCTTTATCAAATAGAAAAATATTTCCATCAATAATTATACATTTTATAAAATTCTTAAAGTTATGGAGTGCATTGAATGTATACAATATGTTTGTTTGTTCCATCTTTGGGATGGTGTTATACATAAAGGAGGTAGTGATGGAAATATATTCCAGGTGAGTAATTGTGAAGTTATGGCTCTGACAAGTCTTACAATTTCATAAGGTAGTTGGCTATGGCATGATGGCCAGTGGAGGGTGTGAAGTCCGGTGGTCTCTGTAGTCTTGAGTTTTCAAACGACATCCAGGAGTGACAGCCTTGCTTTCAAGTAGGAATAGGCTGGACCAAGAACAAGATGTTGTGACAGGGGAGTATCCGTTAGAGAAAATATACCAGTTAGAAATTTGGCACGAGATTCCATGAGGCAGACTCACCAGACTTGGCCTGTTTACCACAGAGGATGTAGAACAATCTGGCAAAGGCTGGTTCTCTTACTATTCCTTAAATAGAGAAGACAATTAGCCCAGATAATCTTAATCTGTGAGAGTGGGGGGAAACCAGACTCCGCCCAGCAGCACTGCAAAACCTGATCAACCCAACCAGTGAACAGGTTTTGAAACGACACGCACAGCCAAAACAGATGTTGACAGTAAGAAAGTGTTGCTAGAGTGTTGGCAAAAATCATTAAAATCATTCATATTTGTTTCATGTCAAACTAAGACACACAAAACAGTTAAAATGAAAAGAGGGCGAGTCAAATTATGCACATGCATGAGTTAATGAGGGCCCTTTTTTTGAAAATGGCTTTTACTCCATTTGGAGGAGACAGAAAAGCACAAAAACAGACAAAATGTGTGACTGATGTAATAAAAGCAAGCTTTTCACTGCAGGCGCAGCCTTGAATTTTGTGTTTGACATCAGTTAGATCAGACAAAAACTGAATAATTGAGGAGGGAAAGTAAAACCAACGCTTGCAAGATTGATCACATCGGAAAAGTTTTGAGATAAAGATACAGTGTCATCAAATCAGAGATTAAAAGTATGCAACAATTTATATCTAGGATTGATAAACTAAACAGCATTTTAACTGTGTCCCTTTTTATTTAATAGAAAAGACCAGGACATTTGAAGTCATTAAGGGTATTAAAGACATGTTGTGACCCCTTGCAATTTCTCACCTGAATGTGTAAATAATGTGTAAAGTATGTAGCACATATTTTAAGCATAAGATTGCATTTCTAGATTTCTAGAATGAAAAGAATTAAATTTGTTTTGTACATAATTTGATGCAATACTTGCTTTACATCTTCTTCCTATCCTAACTCTTACCCATAACTCTTTATTCCCTCTTACTACTCTTTTTTTACATCCTTATATCTTTTCACTGTCACCACTGACTCTGACTAGGGATTTTCCTCTAGAGACCTTATTTTCAGATTATTGATAACTCTAACATTGTGTCTACTTTGTGAGTCGCTTTGGAGAAAAGCATCCGCAAAATGCATCAACATAAACATAAACATGGTGTTTTCTGGCATCAGAGATTCAGTTCATATTAGTATTGCTAAATTGTCAGGTTGTCTTTTTATGACCATATTATTTAGTGAATACCAATTGTAAAGTGCTGTAATGCCCTGAAGGCACTTTCAGAAATGCTTCAGGCTAAATTTAAAACAATACATTTAAAAGGGGAGTAAACGTCAAAGTGGGGAAAAGAGCCTTGTTGTTTGCCTATGTCAGCATTATTGTAGAAAGAAATATTGCTGGTAAAGTTATACCAAGATGTCTGACAATCTGTTTTTTTATCTGCAGAGACAGTCTTTTCTTGTATTTTCAGTGTCTTTTTACTTTTTCTTAGTGTGACTTTATATCATAAATTACTTATTTTCTGTACACTGGTCAAAAGATTTTCTTTTACCTTGTATTTTTCAAAGCAAAAATGATTCAGGCCAATGTCATGTTGAGCAGAGTTTATAAATAGTGTGAAATTTTAATTAGGGTTCACACTTTTCTAAACGCTTTGAAATCATTTGATAACAAACCATTGTAGTTAAGCTGATTCCACTTTGGTGGAAAATAGTACCAATGTGTTACTAAAACAAATTTTTCCACAAAGTTAAGGCTGAAGACGTGAGACTTGCTTAAAATAAATTCTGCTTTGGATAATGCAGATACCCTTTCCCAGCATATTTCTATGGAAACAAGAGAAGAAATAGCTTCTTATCTTAACCACCTTCAAATCATATTTTGTTACACAGTTCTAAGCTGTGTTATTTAGAAGGAAAATATAGGTCAACAATTTTAAGCAACCTTTTTATCTTTGCATGATATTTCTCTCAGGATATTTTGTAAAGCTATTATCATACATTAGCAGTGACCCCAGAAATGGCATCCAAATAGATTCCTTGGGCAAAATGGATTATGCACATTTGAGGGGAGAAAATCTCTTTTATGTGCGTTTTTGCTTAAAGAGCTCATTTATCTTAACTCATCCACTTGACTTTTTTCAAGATAAACATACAACACATATGAGTTTTCATGCTTGATAAACCTTCCTCTAATGTTATGTCCTTGTGTTCCTCTACTGTTCAACTTAAAAAATGGGTTGGTACCGACCCTTACACAATAGGAAGGTACAAGTTTTTTCTTAGGGCAGCACGGTGGTGTGGTGGTTAGCACTGTCGCCTCCCAGCAAGAGGGTTCTGGGTTCGAATCCCGGGGGAACCGGGACCTTTCTGGGTAGAGTTTGCATGTTCTCCCTGTGTCTGCGTGGGTTCTCTCCGGGTTCTCCGGCTTCCTCCCACAGTCCAAAAACCTGCATGTTAGGTTGATTGGAGGTTGGGGAAATTGCCCTTAGGAGTGAATGTGAGTGTGTCCTTGTATGTCCTGTGTGTGGCCCTGCGATGGACTGGCGGACTGTCCAGGGTGTACCCTGCCTCTCGCCCGTTGACCACTGGGATAGGCTCCAGTTCCCCCCGCGACCCCAACAGGGAATAAGCGGCATTGATAATGGATGGATGGAAGTTTTTTCTGTGTCAGTGAAAAGTGTTGTTGTTGGGGGCAGGAGGCCCTGCAGATTATCCAGACTGAAGGGATATTGTTTCACAGGTAAGGTGATAAGAACTTCACAATTCAACTTTTACCAGTGATTTTAGATACTTTTATAAGGAAAACAATGTCTCCTATTTGATGCGGCAATTGGTTATTGAGGAGTCTGGAAGGGTGGGGGTGGTGGGCATGGATCACCCACAATGTTATCTCGTCAGTCCACCAGCACATCAATCAGTATCCAGGCTGCCGCAGATCAACCTCATTTGCTCCAGAATCAATGTTCGGCCCATTTCATTGGTATAGCAGATCTTGTCAGATAAAGAGGGTGGGGGACTCCTGCAAAATCCAGCATTTTATGCTCTAAATGGGGTACCTATTAACTCACAACATGTTGACCGCATTTTTATTCTTTGCTCTATCTTTATGCTGAGACATCTGTGGCACAGAACCATTTTGGATGGCTGTTATTTTCGCTTCTGCAGGACATAGGGCTAGGTATCATTTGGGAGACCATAATGCATTTATTCATGTGTGGAAGTGTGTGCGCTGGATGTAAAAAGAGCTCATAAGACTCTTGGAAGAAAAACAACAAAAGAAAACCTGTATGCATGTCCCTTGTGGTGCTGCAAGGACTTTGAATGGGTTATATGCCATCTAGGCCAGGACAGTACTTTGGTTTGCACTATTTCATCACAGTATGATTACGATTTACTTATGAGCTCTCACGTTTTCCAAGTTCACACAGTTTTCTTTTTGGCCTTTCTTATAATCTAAACTAAGTTTATAGTTCCTTTTAAATGGACTGTGTAATGTGTGAAATTGTCCCTATGTTGATCCACTTTTCATGGTTTAGCTGTTGTTTTTTGTTTTTCTGTATTCTTACCAGCATGAAGAAGATGAAAAATTAAGGAAGTCTTGATAAACATCACAGTAACTTGAAACATGTGTATTTTGTATTGTAAATGTTGTTTGGACATAGTTCTGTTATATAAAAATGACAATGAACGAAAGAGGAAAATGAATGAAAAAACAAGGACTGCTGAATGGTTTGTCCATGAACTGAATATTTATGTGACAATATAATAAGATGATAACATGATAGGGAGTTGTTTAGTTGCTGACTAAACTGTCCTTGGGGATATAATTTTATATTATTCCATTAATTAAACAAATTTCTTAAACCCCAAATATTTATTTCAGACAATATTGAATTTGTGAGTATGGCCAAAGCAGAAATTTCTACTGTCCTCCTAAACTACAACTCCCATGGTTCCTTTGGCCAAACTCGCGCTCTCGACTTCCTGTTTGGGTGCCGCAGCTGGAAAAATGGCAGCTGATTCAGGCAGATACAGGAGTGCAGTTAGCAAAAACAAAGACCCTTCTGGTCTTCTGATCTCTGTCATCAGGTAATTATATTTTATATTCTTTATCTCGAGCTAAATGCGCCGTTAAAACGTCAGACAGCTCTTATAGTTTGCCTACATTTTCTCTCTGACATGTATTGATAGCTAACTTTTATGCTAAAGCTACATGGGAGGTAGCTTCATCCTTCCTATATTAAACGCTCACTGTGCTTCTTCTAAAATGATAATAGTGCCTGGCATTCAGCGTCACCTTTCGCTTTATTTATTTTCTTCCTAAGTAGAATAAACAGTTAGATCTGGGACGCATCGTGTCGCTAGTTCAGTTTCATATTAAACAAAAGCTCCTTTTTACCTTACACTTCTCACCATAATAAAGTATAGCGAGATATGTTGTGGGAGATCTAACCGATCATAGATGTCTAACTTTCCCAAGTTTAACGCTTTTGACAGTCATTATCTTCGTTGTACAGCTTGTGAATTATCATTTGAATCCTCAGGTTGTAACTCCAGAATTATGTTCAGTTTTGTTGCAATACGCGATCTTCCTCCCTCTTTATTACCTTGTAAAGTCCCCTGAATAAGTGCTTTATGGCTTTGGTTTTCTCCTCTCAAGAATGCTGAATTCTACTAGTGTTGCACAATGTGACTGCAATTTCTTAATCAGAATTTTTTTTTTATGTTTTCCTCTTTGCTCATGCAGGACTCTGTCCAGCAGCGATGATGTGCAGGACAGGGAGACTGAGAAGGGCCGCCTAGAAGAGGCATTTGAAATATGTGACAGGGATTTGGATAAATTGATTGTTCAGCATTATGCAGAACTTACCACTGCCATCCGTACGTACCAGAGCATCACAGAGCGTATCACCAGCTCCCGCAACAAGATCAAACAGGTAGGAGCAACATGTATAGAAATTATTTTCAGGACAGGAAGTATAAATGATCATTTAGTAAATAAGACCCTTTCTCATTGGGGGAAGAGGCAAAGAGGAATCTAGTTTGGGTTAAAGGCGAGGGATAGGGTTAGTTTTTAAGCAGTACAATCACTTTTTCTGCATGTATTGTCAGAATGCCTGAAACCAAGTACACCTAAAGCTATCACAAATCTAAATTTGATCTTACATTTGGAGATTGTATGAAGCCACATCTCTCTGTTCTGCAGGTTAAGGAGAACCTCCTGTCTTGTAAAATGCTGCTTCACTGTAAAAGGGATGAGCTGAGGAAGTTGTGGATCGAAGGCATTGAGCACAAGCATGTCCTCCAACTACTGGATGAAATTGAAAGCATTAAGCAGGTTCCTCAGCGTCTGGAGGCCTACATGGCAAGCAAGCATTACCTACATGCCACAGACATGTTGGTGAGTAGACCGATGAACAAAATGGAGAAGATGTCTTCTTTTTACCTGTTATGATTTAGCGTGTTAGTTTATTTGTGGGACTGATGCAGGTCTTTAGATATTGGTATTTTCTGGGGGGTGAAATTCCATCATGGATCAGTTATATCTGACAGGATGCAATTGTATGCACATTTTCACACAAGTGCAATTGGTGCAATGAACCACTTTGTAGCCTTGGAAGCTCCAGTGATTGCAAATAACATCATCTTAGTGCAGTGAGCGTGCTGTGGATGAATGTGCACTCCTGTGTATTTGATGTGTGTTGTGCAGCACGTTCAACAGGAGGATGTCACTGCACACCAAACAACCTAGACTCTGGGATTTGTTGGTCTCTCCCCTATTCTCTCTCCTTTCTGATATCACTCCCGCACATCATCTGTCAGGATGTTAATCATTCTATTTTTTTTAAAGTGGGGAGGATGGAAAGTAGCTATGCCAACCCTCCTTTTATGGGTGGAAATAGGTGGAACTTTATTTAAACATGCTCAGTCAGGACAGCATACTTTAAAAGTTTGTGAAAGTTTCAATGTCAAATTCAATGCTTTCAAACTTCCAAACATATTTTACTGGAGAACAAAAGCAACTCTATATGAGGTCACAGTCTGGATCTAAACAGGGTTTATTTTTCATTGCTAAGAATCTGGCAATTTATTGGGCAAGAAATATCCGTTCTGGTCCCCTAAGAGTGTGTACTCTTCTTTGCAGACCCCTCTTTTTGCTTCCACCCTTCTCATCTGCTGACGCAGCAGAGGTACCATGAATGCTAACTAAAATACAGCATTATTAAGTCGCTTTTTCTTCAGTAGTTTAAATGGTTTGCAACATTTTGATATCTGTATGCTTGTATGGCTTTTTGAGCAGAATAAACTATAATGTCTGACTGTTGACACTGTTGGATTTAGCATCACTCAGTCAATAAAATGTTCTGATAAAAGGTTATCCTCACATGTTTCTACAATTTTCTTTTCGACTCAGATATTATAGAAAGCAAAAAAAAAACACAAGATATTAAGCAAAACTGCATGATTTTTTGATTAAATAATTTATTTTTACCTTAAGGGCTTTTGGAGATTATGTATTCTACTCAGGCTGCTTTTTAGTAGTCCAGACTTTTTTTAACAAAGTTTTGCAAGCCACTGTGTTTTATGCCAACAGACATATGTGTCATTATTTTTTTTGTGCGCAGCAACTGGAGAAGTGCAGCCAGGTTCAAGCTGCTCTGTTCTCCATCGTGCATTATTTTCTTGAGCCCTGTGTGCATGTGTTTTTATGTGTGGCTTATCTCGAAGGGTGGGCAATTAGAATTCCAGACGAGACTCCCTGTCTGCTGTGGAACGGTGGCATTCCATCCCACGGGGTTGGTTCAAAACAAGACTGGCAACGGTTGTGGAGCATTTCCTCTCCTCTCCTTTCACTCCGTTGTTCCCGTAGTGTCACAAAATTCAGGTGTACTCAACTGATATACCCCCGCTGGAGTTAAGAACCCAGTCCTCTCTTTTCTCTTCTCACTTTGTCCTTCTCACCTCTTCTCTGTTTCCTAAGTAAAATTCACTTGAGGCATCATATTCCTTGTTATGCTGACAGGCCTGGTCCCTAATGATGTTAACCAGCCTTCCTCTGTCATCCTAGTCCAATGGTAATGAGATAACATCCGTACTCTTGAAACAGACGCACACACGTTTGCAGCGTCTCCAGTTATACAATCCCATATACTCGCACACAGACACATCTCAGGTGTGTATATACACATGGAAGGTGCAAAGCTTTGTTGGCACGGGAAGTGATTTCATTATGCGAAATAAGGCAGCTCATGAAACCCATTAGCTCATCTAGTGGCTAGTGTGACTTCCATTTGCATGGAAGCACACTTGACCCGATGCCCCCAGCCTACTGCTTTCTCCTCCACCCCCCCTGCTAACCACTCCCTTCTGGCCTGCGCTGATTGTCCTCATGTAATTATTTTCAGCAGGAATGTCAATCTCACCATCATTGTCCATGTAAATGCACATTAATCCACAGAGACAGTCAGATACTGATTGGGACATTTTTCTTTATTGCCATAAGATGAGTAAACTGCAGAATAATCTTGACCACTGCTATTCTTTTGAGGACAGGGAACACACAAAACAGAACAGATGCATTTGGATTACTATCGCATTACTATAAACGTAGAATTTTTTAGATGGAAATATATTCTATAAATATCTAACAACAGAGTTCACAGATTATAGCTATAAATATTAACATGAATTGTTCAATAAAAATATGAACATAAATTAAATCCTTGCTCACAGAAAATTCCCTTTTGTTGACATGGTAACTGGAGGTGCCATCAAAATAATGCCAGACCTAAGCCCAACAGCATTTTTACATGCCTGCTCATAAAAGTACCATATGGAAGCAGCAGAACGTGCTGTGGACTTCAGCATTATATAATCCAACACAGACCCAGCTGTCAACATCCCCCTTTTTTATGAGTCTTTGAGTTGTTAGACTTTGAGGATAAAGGGGTTGTGGTGAGTCACTCTCTCTGCACATTCCCACAACCATGAAGACATCACCTGTTTTGTTGGTGTTGTCAAAAAGTGGCACACGGATCTATTTAGAAGGCACAGGGAGATAACGTATGACAGCGGATGCCTTCGGATGGTCATTAAAATAGCAGGGCACAAAAATGGGGAACTTTTAACGCTGCGTTTTTGCAGTGAGCTGTCACTGTAGATTTTTTTGTTTAGCTGCTATATGGACGGTGCCTCTTATTTATTTATATTTCTCAAGTAACGGATGAGGACAAAAAAGACAAAACAGTTAAAAAGCCTCTTTTCAGAAATAGCTATGTTGGATTGCCTTTCCTGAAAAACCCTTCCATCGAAGCCTAAAACTTGGTTGGTGTGTTGTTCTTTGCAGGTGACAGCTGTAGATTCCTTAGAAGGCCCTCTGCTGCAGGTGGAAGGGCTTGGAGACCTTCGCCTGGAGCTCCACAGCAAGAAGCTCAACATCCACCTGGTGCTCATCGATGAGCTGCACCGACATCTCTACATCAAGTCCACAAGTCGCCTTGGACACAAAAACAAGGACAAAAATGCTCCTCGCTTTCCTGGGTAAGAGGCAGTTTTTCCAGATTCTCATCACTGAATCTCACCTCAGGTGTTTTTTTTTCAGGACTTCCACATATGCTTAAAAAAATGTTTTTATTGGTACTCATTTGATTTCATGCAGGGGTGTGTGATAGAAGTTTTATTATCAAAAATGCCAGATGGAAAAAATGTTTCTATTCTATACAAAAAAAAAAAAAATCCATGTTCTGGACTTGTTTGGATCAAATGAACCAAAAATGTTTTTGGTTTTGCCTTTCCAAACTGTGTTTCCTCCTAACTTTTCGTACTTTAAACATTTATCAGCGTGTATTCATTATGATTTATTACACTGCAGCCACAACTAAGTAAAACCTGCTGATAATTTGCTGACTGGAAACCACCGCCATTACCGTTAAAAAACAATTAAGCCTCGTTTAACGTCTTACTGCTCTTATTTATGTTTAAGCCGTGTGCTGTGACGCTCCTAAAGAATCAAATGAAAACCATCTCAAAGAATCCTATTGTTCGATGCATATGGGAGTAATTTACTCAAAACTAATTAGATGGCACACAATTAAAGTCACAAATTATGCTCTTTTAATCGTTTTATTGTTTAGTTTTAATGAAAAAAAACATCATTTCTGCCCAAAACACAATGTCTGTTTCCCTTTAATGGCAGAAAGTCACAAAGTCTGTGTGACAACAATCATGTTTAAAATAATAGTAGTTCTGGTTACAACTGAAAGATTAACCACGACCCGAGGGCTAGTTTTTTGGTTTTGTGATGCGGTTGTGTGACTTATTAGTGATAATGCAGCCCAGTGGCTTTGCACAATGTTGTTGCTTTAGTCTCATCGAAAGCATTCAGCGCAAGTGTTTGCAATTTTTCACGTGTGTGTGTGCATGTGTGGGAAGGGGTGTTCAATAATTAAGGTGGCAGTGGGTTGGTGAGGTGAAATGATTTATTACAGAGGGTCAGCTACTGACAGGTCCTGGCCCTACTGTATTGGGTTGCCTCTAACAACACGCCAGCCTCCATACAGCCCACTCACTTAGCAGACACACTGTGTTTATACCGTCCAACTTAAAATACCTGGATTGGCTCCACCTCGACTTTGATAAATGGCTCATTTGAAAGCAGAAACATTCCCACCAACCAGAGATGCAAGGCTGTTTTTTTGTAATGGTAGATTTTTTTTTTGTCTGGAAAGCCAAACTTGTTTATTTCTTTGTCCACCAATAATTTGTATTCTCTTGTCATTCATAGTGTGGTTTACTTGTTATAGGATTTTTTACAAACAGCTAATTTTTCTTTTCACAGATCCATAACCAAAGACATGTCCTCAGTGCCTGTGTTGGAAGTCGGCAGCCTGTCAACCCCACGCAAGCTTTTGGATTCATCTCAGTTCAGCACACCTGGATCAGGCAGTGGTATATTTTTATAGAGTATATTAAACACATGGGAGGAGAGAAAAAGAAAGTATATCCTCAGTAAAAAAAGAGGTTGAGATAAAAGTAAAGATTTTCTGAGAAAGTTTAATGAAAAGACATAAATATCCTTTGGTTTCCTCCATTTGAACCCTACACATTAAAAAAACTGCAGAAGGGAGGACATAGACTTGTTGAACTGTTGGTTTCCTTGTAAAAAAGCAATCTGTGTGCATTTAAGGTCGCCCTTGCATTTTCACTGTTCTGATATTCTCAGTGATGGGAAGTCATTAACATTACTTTGACTTACAACCATTTGCATATCATTACGGGCGTGCAAATTATCAGTCCTCCATGCTCATGCGCTAAGTGCATACATAAACTGCTGATCTAAACGTCCCTACAAAGGGCTAAGCACATTACAGAGGCTTTGTTGCACATACACACAAACCGTGCACACCCACGTCTCTTCCCTTGCAGTATATGTCATAACATCTTCAACTATGATCATAATATACATCTCCCTAGCTAACATTATAATCATCATGCCCCCCCTCGTGCACCATTAGTCACCCAGAA
This sequence comes from Menidia beryllina, assembly GCA_013363375.1. Taxonomy (NCBI): domain Eukaryota; kingdom Metazoa; phylum Chordata; class Actinopteri; order Atheriniformes; family Atherinopsidae; genus Menidia; species Menidia beryllina. The sequence continues at coordinate 1,017,363 of JABUIW010000245.1, read as the reverse complement.
TCTCTGCCTTCACAGCAGGGGGATTGCATTCATTACGCTCAAACTGGTAACCAGAAGTTTAACAGAAGCATTTAATACAGAAGCTAACTTTGACAGAAATGTATGAATCCCTCTTGGTTGTAGGGGCGTACAGTCGGCACTACATTTCTTCCAGGCAGAACACAGAGGAGCTCAAACAAGAAGATAATGAAAAAAGTTAATCCAGCAATAACTTGGCGTTCCCTGTGTGTTTCTGAGTTTTTTTTTATGAAGCCTGGCACTTTTTTTACCACCCACTCTTGGCATTCTAAGTTAACAACTCACCGTTTTTAGCTTTGTGGATGCTAGGCAGCCGAGCACCACACTGTAGACGTACATTAGCATTCAGCAAGGTTTCCATGAAGTATTTAGAATATTTGTGCCAAGTATTTGTGTACATCGTCTAGAAAACTAGGTATTACTCTGTGCCTTTGTCCTCTCCCATTTGTTCTTATTTCTTATCTTTTATATCATATCCCTTAATTTGTATCTGTCTCTTATGCTCAACCTTTTGTCTTTTATTAATCTCATCACCATGCTTGTATCTCTTCAGATGCATCAACATACCAGTGCATAAATTGGCTCTAATATCTGATAAATATCTGTTCACTGCCCCCACACTGTACACCTAAAAGTAAAAGCTCAACCACAATTTCTCCTACATTATGCACAGAGTTCTCTGGCAATTAGCCATCACCAGGTGGTAAGTGCCTGTATACTGTCGTGTTAACAACCGTGGTCACGGCACAGCAACCGGCTTCCATCAGAAAGCCTGGCTTGCCATTTTGTCTAATAGCATTAAAGCACCTCATTTGAAGATAGTAATTGTCATAATTATTACACAAACTGCAGTCTGAATGGGTGAAAAAAGGAAATACACCCCAAGTCCATTAACTTGCCATAAACATTAACTCTCCTAACGTGCTTTGATGGGGAATGGGGAGGCCCCATCTAATGGAAATTAGAGCATCACTCGATACTGCCATTCTCAATTTAGCTGCTAATGTGGCTAAGTCAGCTGCCGGGAGCATGGGGGTTGGGTTTTGGGTGCAGGTGTGTGTGAGAGAGAGTGCTTAAAAGGCAAAAAGACATGGGATATTAGTGTACTTAAGGCATTCAAAATTATTTGTTTTGGTGTGTTAAAATTATAAATTGGAGAAATATAAAAGCTAAAATGTGATAAATGCAAAATGTAGCAACGCAATTTTATTTTAACAGATATTTGTCATATGTGCGGCAATCTGTATTTGCTTTAGTGCGTGAGCTGCAGCAGGATATCCGGGAGCTGAGCCAAGCAGAACTTTCTGAAGTGGATCCTGAAGAGAACAGTGCTGAGTTCATGGGCATCCTCATCAGGGTATGTATATGAGTATAAATGAAATAGTACATCTCCCTACACTGTCCTGATATTAAGCGTGTTTATGACACTCTTTGTTGAAGTAAAACTTTTGTCTTCTTCATTCCTGAAGGCTCTGGCCAAATTAAAGAAACTCCCAGAGACCATCAAAGCCATCATGGAGAGGCTGGAACCAGAGCTGAAACAGATTGTCAAGCGTTCTACCACTCAGATAGCAGACCATGCCTACCAGAGAAACGTTGCCCAGGAGAGCCAGCCAAGGTACTGTACAACAAAGAAGGAGGAAATATCATTATTTCAGGAAAATTAGGAGCACAGGAAGATTCACGCTGAAAAAATGAGAAAACTGGAGGTTATTACAACAAAGCCAGTGGTGAGAGAAAGGGAGATGCAGTCTGTAGATAGCCATGAAAAGCAGAGTAAAAGCAATTATGTAGAAAAATGAAAGCTATCTTGATAATAAATTAGTAATGCTTACCTTATAGAACTAATAAAAAGCATTAGCATTATATATATGAAGAGGAGATCACCTTAGACAGCAGTATGCCTCCAATGTTATAGTGAAATATGCCTTAATAAACCTGCCACTTGAATTCCTATCAGTTTTATATCTATATTAGACTTTTATTAAGCTGCTTGCTCACATATTATTTTCAACTAATAGTATTCCCATTAGACTCAATTTCCCACTTTTGTTAAATAAAAGCTTGACAGTCTCTCTAGTGATTGGTAGAGGGTTAGGCTTGTGCTTCTCTTTACTAAAACACATTGCTCACTGTTTTTATCTGCATCAATTTGCTGCACACTGTGTTTTTTTAGGCCTTCTTTTTAAAAGTCAACTGACTGTGTTTGGAATGCAGTCCCACAGTTTTCATAGTCAGACAGTCAAGCAGGTGTGAAACTTAGAAAACACTTGAACTGGAGATGCATCTTTCTCAGACCATGAAAACAGATACCCTGCTGCTTTAAACGTAGACATGTCATGGTTAAACCCGTCCATGTGCACACACACAAACTGTTTCACACCTGCCTTTTAGAGCTGCCACATTTTAAAAGCAGTCACGTCAGCAGCTCCAGACAGACCCAAACAGTGCGCAGTCTGGAGAAGCACAGGTCTCAGTCCAGTGATCCCGAACCATTTAAGAGGAACGTCTTGTTTTCTGTCAGGGATGTTCTCTTTAGCCTTGTCTGTTTTGTATCTCCTGTTGCCTGCTGAATCTCATCTGACCCCAGTGCAATAGGCTAGCATGTAACTCATTCTCAGCTCTACTTCGTGCTGATTGTTTTAAATTTGCCTGCATGTGTGTTCTTGTGTAAGCGCTTAACACTTTGAAGTTTGTATGTGCGCGTTTGTCTTTGGATGCATACTATGCTACCTCTCCCTATGTTCACTTCCATTTAAAGTCAATGCCTGTTGCTATGGAAACTCCAGCCAATGTACCACTTGAAGGGAACAATGGTCTTGAATATTGCACACTATATTTTATAGCAATGCAGACCAGCAGGCAACACTTAAGCACTTTATACCTTAAACAGCTGTGTGTGGCTTGGTCTTTGGTTTATGCTCTCGTTCACATCCTCAGTGATCCAACTTTCTTCTCTCGATCCTACTTGTACCAGGTTTGTACTCAATGCAACGTAATCTTTAGAATACACCACAGATTTTTGACCAGTTCAGTTTGATAAACATAACATTTGAGTTAAAAACATATCCTCCGGATAAAATGCAAAAGCCTAAAAGAACTTTAAGAAACAAATGGTTGAATGAACAACAACAATCTATTCAGACTTAATGCATTTGAGGGCTTTATCTTTCATACCTTAAGCGGCATCTGAATGGTTGGTAAAACTAAAGCTTGTTTGTTTAAAAGATTATTTTAACATTTGACAGTGACATTGTGCAGAAGATGGAAAGCTGTTCTTTTTTGTACCTTAGCCTCTTTCTCAGAAGAATGGTCCTTTGGAAGATCAGAGAGTGCAACCTGTGTAAAAGTTTTTCTATCCTTTTGGTCAGTTTGTGTATGAAAACACAGATGTACATCAAAATCTGATGACAGACAAGCAACGTAAAGATAATCTAATTTGGATGCTTATGTTGCCGTTCTCAAACGTATCACACATATTGCTGGTCAGTTAGTGAGGGGCTGTGTGCTCCCTGCTATTTATCCTGACTGTTCATCAGCCGTGTGTCAGCTTCGATCCTGAGGGGAAATGAGACGTGAGGACTCAAAGAACAGACAATATGGATTAGGATGGCCTCCACTGGGAGATAATGAGGAGGATGGGGCCGTCTGCACTTTATGTCTGTCTATAGGTGTAGATGTTAGGGTTGAGGTTGAGAGTCTGGAAAGCTTGCTGAGAGATTGAAAACATGAAGGTCTAGGTCTTCGTTTTCGGCTTTCTTATTGCATTCAGGATTTTATACTGTTTGTCCTTTTCTGAGGCTTGACATGTACATGATATGTATTCCAGGTATCCTTTTCTTGTCCTTCATATTAATACATACCTGTCTAAGTTTGAAACTCCCTGGGACATAGATCAGAGTGATTTATTTATCCCTTCTATGTATTAATAACATTTATTCAATGCTGCAGTGAGTGCAGTGACAGACAACCAAAATGACCTCTAGAGAAACATCCATCTCGACTGTACATTACCTTTAAACCCTCTAAGATATACCAACACTTTAAGGATGCTGTATTATCTTGGTACTATTATGCTGGTGGTACTGATATGACTAGCAGAATAAATTATTCACTCATGTGCTTTGCAACATACATATTAACACTGGATTGGCTTTTGTGTTGCACTTGCATATGCAGCAACTGATTCCAAACATGGCAATGGTTATTACATATGATATAATTTTATGATTATAAAGGGATTTTAACAGGTTAGTTGGGTTCATCTGTCTAAAAAATGGAAACGGTTCTTTAACTGTTCTGTGTAAGAGTGGAGTAAGCAATACTATCTCAGTATGATATCATACATATGATATTAACACGATCTGATTTATATGGTCTGTAAGGGTAGATTGTCAATCAAGAGCAACTTATCTCTATTTCAGGACATTGTTTTGGTATTTCATACCATTTATTATTTCAATATCATCCTTCCTTGCTATAAAATGCGGTCTAATGAAAAGGACTGAGGCTTTGATTATGGCAGATTAAGATCCATAAGATGAAGATCTATCTTATAAGGCCGAAACCTAGTTGTAGGCTTTTGAAAGATGCCCTTAAAGCTAAGGATGCCATAGTGGCCAGGTTGAAAATGCAAGCTGGAAGAGTGCATACTCACATGCATGCCAAAGTGGTAAAATATCATGGCAAGTGTGGGTTAGAAGTCCCTATTTCCCTCAGGGAGGACTCTATGGAAAGCAGTTTAAGAGCACAGATCCTGTGGGAGTTTTAAGTTTCAGAAGCTGCTTGCAAACCAACCAAATTCTGCTGAGCAGATGATGGGAGTTATGATAGATATTACACCAGAAGCAAACAAGAACAATGTCAGGAAGACGTTGCAATTACAGACTGAGAGATACTAGTGGCTGCCAATATGGAGGGAGCGCAATTTGGCCGTCTGCACTTTATGTCGGTCTATAGGTGTAGATGTTAGGCTTGATGCTGACAGTCTGGAAAGCTTGCTGAGAGATTGAAAACATGAAGGTCTAGGTATTCTTTTTCATCTTTCTGATTGCATGCCGGATCTTATACTGTTTGTCCTGTTCTGAGGGTTTACATGTGCATGATATTTATTCTAGGTACCCTTTTCTTGTCCTCAAAAAAAAATCCAAAGGCCTTTCACTGGTGAAAAGGAGAATTAGAGACTTTAACCATAAAATCAGAGTTCAACATCCAGTTCACGAAACTGCTCACTACTCTCAGATCCCATGGCTTCTGGTGAAGAGCCTGAGTAAGGGTACAACTTTGACAGGAGCTTTTTTTATGTTCCGTGAACAGTAAATTTTAAAACCTGCCACCAGTTGATTGAAACACAACAAAAATGGCAAAAGAGTGAACCAAAAGATTGGTGTTAGGCCAACAGTGTGATTATTTGTATATTAAATATAATACTTCCACTAAGATAAAGTGGTTACTCGCTATTGTAGGGGCACTAAGAACTCATTCACACTCATTAACCTAACCCATGTTCCCTCTTTACTTTGAAAGCTCTGTCCTTGTACAGAAAGCAGTAATGGCAACTTCTGTGTGAAAGCGTTAACGTCAATGAGTCAACATTGAATTTTCTATCCAGAGTGTAGCACTCAGATCAAGTGGAAGGTCAGTTTAGTTTTGGCTGGGCTCTCTTCTCCAGCCAGAGCCATTTAGAACTAATGAGAGTGGCTGTTCATTTGAGTCCACGTTGGGTAGCTTGCTAGTTTTCCAACTGCCAGCCCAGGTGTTGGGTTATTACTGCATATGACATGTTGAAGCATCCACTCAGGAGCGAGGTTCAGATAAAATCCAGGGGAAGCATAACCTAATGGGCAATGTGAAATAAACGCATTAATGCATTTCTGGCAGAATATTGGTTTCTATTTATTATTTCCCCCTTTCTCCTCTGCACAGTTTGTGTTCTGTTTACCTACAGCTTATCTTTTGCATGAGAATTTATTTGTGCACCAAAATATCCCTGTCACTGCACTAAAGAAGTAAAGCTAAATCTAAGGCTGATTAGAAGCGTGAGATGCACGGTAGTTTTATTTTAAAGAGGTATGCTGTTCATGTGAAAAATCAGTAGCATTGACCTGTTTTTATGGTTTTTAGAGTTTAGAGTAAAGTGGATAACATTTTTAATCTATTGAGGAGCACAGGGAATTGGCTATAACCGTGTGTGGCTTATTACCACTTTATGGTGATCATTAGTGACTGAAAAGAGGTGAGTTATTAATATACATGTTTGTTTTTTAGTTGTGATGTAATTTTTTTTAAACATTATTACATGATATTATGCCCTTCCTGTCAATCCTGTGTCCATGCTTCCATTTGCCCCCTCTCTTGTGCTTCGTGTCCAATAAATCTCTCATCTCTCTCTGTCTCCCTCTGCAGGCTGCTGTTGGAACTGCTGGAGCTTTTGTTTGAGAAGTTCAAGGCAGTGGCCCAGGCTCATAGTGTGGTGCTGGTCCACATGCAGCAGATTGCAGGCCAGGGTCCACGTTCAACCCAAGAAGAGGATATCAAGCTCTATGAGCAAGCCGATGTCTCTGCCAAGATCCAGACAGTGCTGCAGGTTAGTCCATAAACAGCAACAGTGATGGAGAAAAAACACTGAGTTTGGTTTTGCTTGTTTTGTGGTCAATCGCTGCTATTTCCTCAGAGATTTTCATTCTCCGCAGTGGATACTTCATAATGGATTGATTTTATACCCTCCCCCGATGGAATTTTTTTATTTCAGGTACCCCCATAACAAATTTGTCAACAGAGAAATACATTGTAATATATTGGTTTATATTTCTTTTGTCAACAAGAAGTTGCTCGATACAAAGACAGGGGGGCTTGATTGCTGAAATAGATTTCAGGCTCTGTAATTGGAATGTATTTGTGCTTAGTTCTTGATCCCTGTTCTTGTTTGATTGGCAAAGGGAGAGGAACAGCTGGTCAGGTGACCCTGTGGTGATTCTCAGAGGGAGATGTGTGACAGTTGTTGATCCCTAAATGAATGTAGAATGTGTTTTTGTCCTTAACCGTGCCTATTATAACAAAGAGGACAGTATTCCCTGTCAGGCTCCTTAACTGACGGTAATTTGATTAGTATTTATTGTATTTGTTACATTCATTTTAGATTAGCTGGACAATTTGACCAAGTTTAATGTTGACGAAGAGAAATGAGCAGCTTCCGGGTGTTTCAAAAAATCCACTTGGATTTACAGTATACAAACAGCCCAGATGAGATATTTTCGTTGGTCAGTAAAATGCATTATGACACCAGCTCTCTTGTGCATGTTCTGATTGTTGCCATGGTTATTGACAGCACAGACTGTTTCCACTGATCATACAAAAACAAAAAATAAATAGAACGACAGATTGTCATGGACAAGTTAAATAGAAAACCCATCTATTTCTGATTCAAACACTAGCTGCTTTCCCTGTTTCCCCGCAGCTTAACACTAATACACAGTTGCATGACAGTTGTAGGACATTTTTTTCCCAAAGGTTTTAGTTTTGTGAAGGCATGTAGAGCAATATCTGAGTTGTACTGACTCAGTCATAGATGGCACAATGCCAAACATCAGCATGCGGCCACTGTGAACACATCGTCACCAGGGCTCCAGTGTCCTCTGGCTCTGTGATGGCTGATAATGTAATCTCTTGATTACAGTATTCATTTTGTGGAATTATATTTTCATACTCAGTTGCTTGTGTTATTATTTCCTGAATGATTGTATCAATATGAAGACCCCTCATCCAGTCTTCCATCATCTCTTGCTTGTTCATTTGTCCTTTTCTCCCACTCTGCATTTCCATTTCCCTTGCTCCTTCCTACCATAACATCATTCCTGCAGCCTCTGTATCACAGTTTGTGTAATGCCCAATACCTTGTGCTCATCCCTCCTGGTCCATGTAATTTCCTCCTTAGTCTCATTATCTTTCTTTCCTTTTTTCTCACTGCTCCCACACTCCCCTTCACCCCCTTCATTTAGCCCACTGTGGCTTTCAGAATCACATATCAGCAGTGAGAGAAATTTAATTTCTACAGCTCCCACAGTAGTTCTGTTAAAGTTTATTGGATACTGAGCCACATCTAATCTCAAACCTCAAAACCCACTGGCAACCTGGAGCCTACAGCATTTTTTTTGTCTTTGATTGTTATTTTTTTGTTTTGTCAATGTGTCACTCTTAAGTTTTCTGTTTTGCACGCAATTTATGCAAAGCATGTAATTTAATTCAAAAGTGATTTTTTCTTTTTGTAATTCATGTGGAGACTCAACGAAAGGAAAAATGCCCTCCTCAAGGTCTGGAAAGGCTTGGGCCTTTAAACAGTGTAATTTCCGATAAAGGAAGCATCTCTGTAAATGTAATTTTTTCTCATTTGAGCTTCTTCATTTTAACTGCAGACTGTTTCTTATGGATGGATATCTTTCCTTTTTTTCCCAGCTAAATCATTTGAATACTCAGCTGACATGTGCCTCTTATTGCAGTTCACAGATCTGACATCTACAGAAATCTCTTGATATGTGCTGCTGCCCCTCCCCATTTAGAGGTGGAGAAACCAGCTTGACCTTTCCACATGACAAATCAGTAGACTGATGCAAGAGCTGACAGAGACATCGGGTGCACCCAGTTACAAGGCCTTGGCAGTGGAACGCCGTTCATCAGTGTGTGACAGAGGCCCGGTCAGGCTTAGGAGGGTAGTGGGTAAACAAGCCTTTGAAAGTCAGGATTCATGTAATAGTTCCAATCCCTGTTCAGAAATGCTCCAGATGCTTCTGCTGGTTGTCAATTTCTGTGAGAAAGTATTGATCCAAAGCAGAAAAACAGTTGGTTAATCAGTACTATTGGTATAGGAAAATGAAATGTGCTTTATTGCCAGTGCACAGTTTTTAACTGCCTTTATGTCAAATGTGGAAGTAGTTTTATTTATTGACAATATCAATTAATGTTAGCATCTACACATCAAAATCACAACAACAAAAAAAACCCAAATTGCTCTCTTTGCCAATCTTTTTTTTTTCATCTCCTTATAGAACCGAAATTCCGTTAAACACAGCATTTGTTTTTCCATACAAATCACACTTTGTGTGTTTCCGGGAATGTTTGTTCCTCTTTTGACTTCTAAATTATAACATGACATCACTCAGTTCAGAGAGTCAAATCAATCACCCTCTCAGCTAACGTATTTACTTGGAAAATGCACTAATTTCCTCAAATTATGTCTGAAGTCATAATACTTTGTTAAACTCATTGGTTCATAAAACACCACTGTTCACAAACATCCATATGCACTCGCAATTAAGGCCAACCAGTGGGTGTTTTACACTGCTGGGTGTGTGTTGCCGCTTGTGTCCATCACCCTTTCACCTTGTCTACCATTTGGCTTGAAGGCTGAAAGTTTAATTAGCTTGCCATTTGTGGGTTCTGCAAGAATTTGTGAGTATGTGATGGCTGAAAATGTACATTGTCTGCTCTGTCTACGTGACCAAAGTTTAGATCGTTCACTTTTAATGAGTGTCTGGCTATTTGCAAGGAACTTTCAAACTGCATTTAGAACGATGCATAAATACTGATGGACAATATCATTTTTACCAATGGTACCAAAAAGAATACAAGCTATTAAAACTGAAAACTCTGCTATGGGCTTGAAGTAAAGATGAAAATTGAAAATCGAATAGAAGATAAACTGAGTGCCACATCTGAGATAAACTCAGATGTGGATGCTTTCTGGTACATCTTGTCCTCCAATACTTTTTCGTAGGTTTTGAGATACCTTGCAAACTACTACTTTGATTTATATTTTACAGAATCTTATACTTTTATGTGTTGCATAATAAATTAATAAGTTAAGTAATTTGTTAATAAGTAAATAGCCCTTGACTAATTAGACATAAAATGAGTCCCTTCATTGATATAGATTAACCAAGAATAGAAGGCTGTATTTCAAACCTGTATAAATATACGAGTGGCTCTGTATTCTTTTGACTCATCAGTAGATGGAAACTCGAGCAGACTAAAGTGTCAAAGAAGAGCCAGGAGACAATAAACCTCTTTTAATTAGATGTGAAGCAGAGACATGGCTGTGCAGTTCTTACCCACCGTTTTAATCAACGTGTCACATTTATTTTACCCTGGAAAGCACTGTCATATTTACACTTAACTGGAGCGCAGAGAAGTCTACGCTGTGGTGTTGTAGGTTCCTCTCTCTTGGCTTTCTTCCTCTCTTTCTTCCGCCATGCCTTTCTTCAATCCATCCATCCATCCATTATCAATACCGCTTATTCCCTGTTGGGGTTGCGGGGGGAACTGGAGCCTATCCCAGTGGTCAACGGGCGAGAGGCAGGGTACACCCTGGACAGTCCGCCAGTCCATCGCAGGGCCACACACAGGACATACAAGGACAAACAACCACTCACACTCACATTCACTCCTAAGGGCAATTTCCCCAATCTCCAATCAACCTAACATGCAGGTTTTTGGACTGTGGGAGGAAGCCGGAGAACCCGGAGAGAACCCACGCAGACACAGGGAGAACATGCAAACTCCACCCAGAAAGGTCCTGGTTCCCCCGGGATTCAAACCCAGAACCCTCTTGCTGGGAGGCGACAGTGCTAACCACCACACCACCGTGCCGCCCCGCCTTTCTTCCAATATATCAAAATGACTGTAGACTGGATCAGATCCTGTTGTTTATTGTTGCAGTTAATAGAAATTGTGACCACTGTAAAAAGTTTACAATGCCTCATCATGTACAAACCTTCTGCCATTTTGCCAAACATCTTTGGAAGCCTCAAAGACACAAGCCTTCAGGGAACAGGCACATCTTCTTCCCTCTGTCAACAGGACGGCCTTCAGCAGTCTGAGTGCACGCAGCCAGCTCCAGGTGGGAAGCCCCGCAGTTAGCAGGAGTTCAGCGCTGACAGAGTGGCTGTGGCTCAAGCTCCGTCAGAACTCGTAGAGGTTATTGAAGTTTCTGGAGCACAATCAATACAGGATGTATACAGAACCCTCTCTTTGACGGCCAAGGACACTTTGGGGTTTAAACTTCAAGCTAGCAGCAAGGGATATCAGTCAATATGTTTTGTGACAAGACGCTTGCCAGGGGATTTGGTGAGAAAACAGCCGATTTCAATAAAGCCTTGAGAGAAGAACAAAGCTGAGATTGTTCTTTCCCCTGCTTTTAAGATTACTTAAACTAAAGAGACGGATGGAACAAGAAGATGGAAAATAAAGCAATATTTATGTATTTAATTTTAAACAATTGAGTACTGAGTTTACCCAGTGTCAAGTGCTCACCTGCAGCGCTTTGAGCAAAGCTCCCCTAATTGCACTGATTCTTTAGCTGTTTGGGCCTTAATGGACAGAATGGATGATGAGTATACTCTTCCTCCAAGCACAAAGGGTGGCATCGGGACATTTTAGTGTGAAAGTAAGAGATGGCATGCTGCTAATGAATTACAAAGGCAGACTTCCATTAAGCTTTTCTTCTTTTTAATTTAACTTAGCACTCAACCCATTGGACTGATTGTGGTTTGGGACGAGACCCAAGCCATCGTGTTCGGAGTGATTTTGGTTGACTAGTTGTGGTGGAAATGATTGTCTTTGTCAGGGGAGCCCTGTCGAGAGAGTTGTGTTGTACGTGTGGCCACTCACACAGACAAACACAGTTCCGAACTCCTGCTCTTTCTTGTGTAATGAGTTGTGAAGATTTTGGAACTCATGATTACATATCTCCTTTTTTCATTTGATGGTCATTTGCTCTCATTGATTGATTTATTTTTTGGTGAATTGAGGCACTTTCTATCCGTTTCATCAGTTTGCTATTAAACTCGCTGTGACCTTTTAGGTGATGTAAGTATGGCATTCCATAGCATAGTTTAGTTGTTGCTATAATTTTTGATTGGCTAATTTGCCACTCTTACAATTAAAACAAGTCAGAAATGTGAAGAAAGACGCAAGTTTATTTTGTTTTCAGTATCTGTGTCAGACTTTATTAGTGCTCTAGAGATTTCTCAAATTGGAAAAGCCAACTATTTGGAACTGGGCTGTGGAGCCAATTACTAATTAATATTGTGGACCATTGAATTTGTTTACTTGCGGATCTGTGAAGATGTGTGTTGCTGAGTCCTCCATGGTGCAGGCACTGAGGCAGTCCTCTGTTTTTGTAGTCAAAATCATGCTGCTGGACGCCATCTGTGAAGGTCTTTAACCTGTCTGCTACACTTCCATTCTCACTCCTGCCTATTCTCTATGTGTCACCAATTCGTGTCACCAATGTGTCGGAAACATAAAGGATTTCATGTAGTTTCTTGTTGTTCCAAGTTCACCCAATGTCTTTTTTATCTCTACTTTTTGTTTTTCCTTCTCTTTTTTTCATTTTACATAAGTGTCAGCTCTGCTGTTACCTCCAAATTTTTAGCCCTCGTTAAGTCTGGACTTTTGAGTGCAATGGGAATACATTTCATGTACATTCTGTGTTGTTTCATATTACAGCGAGCCCACACACTAATTGACATTAACATTTAAGACAGAGTTGAGTTGCATTTCCCAGTGTTGGAAAACAACATGACTTTGTCTGCTATTAATATAATTTATTTAAATCATATGCATCTTTGTTCTGTAAAATACTATATAATTTTCTGGATAAGTAAGGGGACAACCAGGAGCTGAGAGCAATCTGATTCAGTGTGAGTTTGTAGTCAGTGCATGACTAAAATACAAAATTGCTGTAGATTTGCTTTGTAGCAGTGTTCTGGTCTATATGAGACGTGGAAATTATTGGAAAAAAGATGGTCATTTAAACAAAAATGTTGAGTTGATTAACTCAGTTTAACTCTGGCTTTGTGCTTTTTGGAAGATAAATGAGCAGATAGACAAAAACTGAGTTCCCTTACAACAGAACAAGTTTGACCTACCTGTAATCAGGGTTGGGAAACCAATTTTCTTTTTAACTTGCCACAGCTGTGATAAATACACAAATACCATTTAGTTATTTAACTCATTGGGATTATCTGTTTCTTGTAGTTCTTGTCATTCTTACTTTTCTGTGCTCCCAATTCTCATTAGCATTCTGTTCAGTTTTCAGTCCCTGCTTATAATCCTTTGCACTTTCCATTCTGCTCAACTCTTCCTCTGTTATCTCTTCCTCCTTCATTTTCTCTTTTGGTGTTACTCTCTGCCTCCAGTCCCTCTCTGACTCTATCGTTATGTCCTAACAGTCCAGTTAATTGCCTCCAAAGTTCACTCTGTCTCTGGGCTAATGCAATTTAAGAAGGGTCGGAGCCCCTTCATCAGCCCAGTGTTGGCATTTCATTAAGTCTACTTGGGTGTTAGCTTGCAAGCAAGTGGAGGATTCGCTCCATCAGCTCATCATTAGTAATTAATACACTGATAGGATTAGCTGCAGCATGGGGCTAGTGGCAAGTGGTCACTCTGGTGTTGCCATTTGGAGAGGGCTTTTGTGTTAGGGCATCAAGCTCAGCCATTGATGAGTGAAGTGTATTAAAAAGTAATTACATGTGTGGTGAAGATTGGAGTTTAGCATGAGTATTTACAAGAAAATTAGTGACCAGGTCCCCAGACCTCACAGTCCTTTAACTTAAAATAAGTTCACTATCAAGATGTAAAAGTGTACATTCTCATCTTTTAAGAAAAAAACACATTTTTATTGTAGTAATGATGTGTTTCAAGCCATAAATTCTTTTGGACAAAGTATTTCACCTGATGTGCCAACATTCGCTGGAAGAGGACTATAGAGGTGTGATTTTGGAACTGATTTCAATGTTAGCACGTGAAGGCTTTCCCATGCATGACAGGGGGTGCTCTCTGCAGTGTTAATTACATCATTATGGTTGGGATGGATCTCCATCTGCTCAGCCATTACTCCTGTCCCATTCTGGGCTGACCCACACTGCGCTTCAAAATTAGACACACAGAGGCTAAATGATCCTGCTAAATTATGGAGCTATTAGATATGGGAGGCTATTTTGGAACATATGTATGCACAGAGAAAAGAATGAAGGGTGGGAAAGAAAGGAAAAGATGAACTGAGGGTAGACGGAGATGGAGAGAAAAAATAGAAATGTGAAAAATGAGAGATGAAGCCTAAAGAGATTTTGAAAAATGAGCACAAATGAAAGCAACAGTGGGAATGTACAGATAGAATGATGGAGTAGAGGAAGTGAACTTTCTATGTCTGGCCAGAGTTTCAGTATGCTTGTTCCAGACTATTGTTGGAGGTTGATAAGATTTTTATGAAGCGTGATAAGACATTGATGGATTCCACCATGGATCATGCAGACGTATCAGGGAACTGGAAGGCAAGAAATTTTATGATGATCATCAGAAGCACGCTGTCTTGTCAGCAGCCTCCATATCAGAGATGTGATTTTTTTTCAAATATATATATAACAAGTATGTTACAGTTATGGGGTAGTGTTATGAATGCCATTTTGAAAATAAAAAATCAGTCGATTATTTCATTTGGCCTACTTTTGTTTTCTCTTTTTCCATTTTGGAGCTGATAATGCAGAAATGATCCATTACGGCTAAGTTAGGCTGAGTTCCTGAGCTCATGCCATGAGTTCCATGACTGAATCATTCCTTCCTTAAATACTGGACAGTGTATTTTGGCTTTTTCCTTTCTCCAGATACCCTGTCTTGTTCATTTATGTGTGCCATAGATGATAGATTTGGGGAAAAATACAAAACAGAACCTTTGTATTTTTTATGTGAGGGCTGCATGTAGGTGTGGTGGTTAGTACTGTGGCCTCACAGGGAGAGGATTCCTGGTGTCTACCTGTCTGTGTGGACTTTGCATGTTCTCCATGTGTATGTATGAGTTCTTGGGTTTCCTCTTATTGTTGAAAAGAATTCATTTTTGATTAACCTCCTTAACCTAACTAGGAAAAAACTTGGTTTGGAAAATTGATGAACCTCTGCCTAACTTTCAATTCAGTTATTTTTTATTTTATGTGCACACGGGTATACGTGTTTTTGTGTTTGATTTCTCCTGATTTTATCTGATTTCATCATTCACAGACAGGTCACCAATGTTTTTCTGCTGAAAGGATTTACTAACTTCTGTGCCAAGACAGCAATTAATATTAAATGCCACTATCTCAAGCTCTTGATTAGTTTCCTTTTTCTGCCTATTTCAGAGCTTGAGAACATTTTTAATTGGGTTATTTGGACAATCTTCACTTTTGGAAGTTTGAAATAGGCCCAAATCACCATGGTTGACTAATGCTTTATGCTTTAGTTGCTACTAGCCAATGGCATAAGTAAAGGATGGATGATTTAACAACCCAGTAGCTTTTTCTTTTCTATTCAATCTTAGCTTTCCATCTCTTTTTTTTTTAACTAGTTTAAGTAAACAAGAGCCCTAAAATCACTTGAAATCCGTTATGTTTAACGATTTCAGTGTAGTACTGGCAGTATTTATTTATTTATTTATTTTGCCTTTTCCTACTTTCTAGCTCATGACTGAGTGATTTCTGTGTCGTTTAGGTTCTGCTCATGGAGTATCTGGATGTGAAGAACAGTCGCAGTGCCACAGAGCCCTCGGCTCAGCTTTCCTATGCCAGCACTGGCAGTGAGTTTGCTGCCTTTTTTGCAAAGAAAAAACCACAACGTGCCAAGCAGTCTCTCTTCAAGTAAGAATTACACCCTTTACTAGATGACTTGTACTTTTGTTCCAGTTTGTTTTCTTGGTAGAAAAACAATCATTTAAAAAGATTCAATTTAAAACTTTTTCACAATAACAACTCCCATGTAAAAAACCAAAAACATCTTGTTCAAGGGAATTATTCTATTCTTCAGAGTAAGCATCATAATGAAGGACTTGTGCAACAGTAACAATTGAATTGATTTTTACTTGTATATGTTAAACTCTGACCAATCACAGCGATTGTTGAAACCAGCTGTTGTCACATGGTAACATCAGATATATAGTATATAATCTCATCATTGTAAAATATATTGAGACACCTGTTGATACATCTCAGTGGTCTGTTGCTGTATTCAATTTCTTCCTTTTGTGTCATGTAGGTTTGAATCATCTTCCCATGCCATCAGTATGAGTGCCTACCTGAGAGAGCAGCGGCGAGAACTCTACAGCAAGAGTGGAGAGTTACAAGGTGAGGAGTGGGGGTGAATAGATGGACTGAGGAATGGAAACTCCACACGGACCACCTAAAAGCTGGACCAGAAAAATGCAGATGGGTGGCAAGGTGAGGAGCAGGGAGACAAGAGAGGACCGAGGTGGAGGGAGCAAAAGATATTCATGGTAAAGAGTCAGGGGAATGTATCAAAAAGGACAGTTGACTTTGAAGAAGTGAAGACTAATTCTCAAGCTAAAACAGCAGCACAAACACAGTTTGTAGAATGAGGTCAAGTGAAGAAAATACTAGGATGGAGGTGGTGTTTAGAAAATGTACCTATTATTAAAAGAAAAAGTAAAAAGAAGAGAAATCCAATAGAATATGAGGGGGTCATGAGGTGAGGTCAGTGTGGTTTGGTCCTCTTTGGTCAACAGGGTGGGACTCCAGTAAAAACTGGAGCAAAGACTATGAAGGAGAGGTGACTACAGTTTAGTGAAGAATGAAGGGCATGTCACAGTTTGAGGAGTTGCACTTAGGAACAGAAATGCAGACAACAGGAGCATGGAGAGCCAAGTGGCAATAGAGCAAGAGGTTGACGAAATTCAGAGAGCGGCGTGACTTCAGAATACGCCTACAGGGAGAGGCTTTGAAAAGCTCTCTGTCACACGTTCACACTCACAGAATAGCACAGTGACAGCGCCACACAGCTAGACCAAACTGAGAGTCCAAACTGTTCTGCTGCCCCTTTCCCTTCTGTTTTTCTCTCTCTAGCTCCTTGTTCCTCTGCTTATGACCTTGAGGTTTCAATAAGCAATGCATAACAGGCTGCTCACAACAGTCTGCAGCTATTTCTTCTTTCCACGCCAAACTCCCTTTTTATTTAGATGGGTAAAAAGTAAAAAGGGCTAAAATGGCTCAAAACAATAATGTAGGTTTGATTTTTATTTCTTCTTAAAAATCATTGTTTCTGTGTAATGAATCCTGATCATTGGAGGCTAAATCCCTGCTTGATTTAAGTATAACCACCAAACAAAAGCTGACTTTTTATTAAAAGCTATGAACAATTATTAAGACCACTACAATGCAGACTGTAGTTCTTTTTATTTTCTTTTTTTACAAGAAATGCTACTCACAGAGGCAAGTGTGTTAATAAAAAATGGAAGAACAACATAGATTAACTGTGGATAAAAGAAAATCGGAATAGCTCTTCATACAAAGGCTCACATTTTTCTTCTTCCATCTGTCGGTGCCTAAGAAAGAAGGTGGAGAAATATTTTTTTTGACCGACTGAATGCCTCGGAGCGTTTATAAGAAGATGAGATTTCTCTGGGCTTTCATTTCACCTGTCACAATGCGTTGTGCGGGCCACAAGCCCATGCCAGGGCATGAATGGCTGAAAAGAGATTGAAAGAGTAAGAAATCATTTAGAAAGTGAAATAAGTCGACTGTGATGGAAGGAAGGAAAGATGGATGGAGGGGGTGGGGGGAGTGAGAAGGAGGAAGGTTAAAAGTCATTGTTTTCATCAGGGTCCAGTGAAGAAGCCATTAAGAGATTTCTGAGGGGAAAAATTAGAAAAAATATGTATTGAGACTGTACAGGGATGGGCTTTTTCCTCTCTTTTTAAATTAAACTTTCTGGGGACGAAGGGTGAGGAAAAGAGTTAGAAATGAGACTGAGTTGATGAATATTTCTGGCTCTGGGATTACTCAACACTTAAAGATTAGTCATGTGTGTCTTTTGGCCTCCTAGTTGCCGTTTCCTAAATTCCTTTTCCCACAAAATAGTCTGATGAAAATAAAACAGTTATTAAGTCAGAAATTGACTAACACTGCCTCGGTAAAAATATTTGGATTGTTCATTTTACATCCTATTATGCACCATTGGCAAATGCATAAAAATTGTGAGGTTTATAATGAAAAACAAGGTTACTGCTGCTGATCCTTATATAATTTGTGTGCAAATTGCCTCTAAATTTGCTGAATTTTTCAGTCAATCCCTGACTATGTTTTCAAAATGAACCTGAAGTCACTTTTTAGTCTAATTATCGTCAACTTTTATTTTACATAAAGTTAGCAACAATATAAACACATTTTTAAAAAAAGTAAATATTGTCATTAATTATAAAAAACTTTTATAATATTTTTAATCAACTTGTATATTTTCTATTTCTTGTCCTCTAAGCTTTTGAGTTCATGACAGTTGAAATGGACTTTCAACTAATGCAGGTGGTTCATCTTTTTTTGGCATATGTCATACATGTATTTGTGGCAATGCAACAGTGATCCATGAGATATCCTATTAGAGTTTGAGAATGTAACATGCAGAGAAAGACAAAGGAGGGACTTTTTAGGGATGTTAATTGATTAAGAGGATGGAAAAACAGGAGAAAGGGTTTTCTATAATGGAGACCCTCTGTCAGATAGGATCCGTGGTTACTGAGTTTAATGTATCGGAGGCAAAGAGGAAAAACAATGGCCTGTTTTCAAAAGCCCCCTCCAGGCTGTACTCCCAGCTGCAAGGGAACAACATTACAAGGACAAGACCCATCAAGAGCTGAGACTGATCAATAGAGGAAGGACATGTGAGGGAAAGAGACATCACACAGCACCAGTGGTGCTGCACTTAAGATCACAGCAGCCTTCCAAAACAAGAACCAGTCGTTACAATTAAAGAAGATATCCAGCAGTTAGTCTCTAGCATGCCGGTAAGCATTAGCCATTTTTGAGTTTCTAGACGTGGATAAACCTTCTTTTTGTGACCATTTATAACAGTAAAAAGTTTGCTCTGATAAGTTTGCTTATTTGCAAAAGTGATTTTCATTTCCCCTCAGAACCTTTATGCCTTTGTTAAAAAAAAACTCAAGCAAGTGCTGCAATCTTTTCCGTAAAGGTATGTTCTTAAAAACCTGTAAATCTTTTCTACCTCATGTGCACTTCCAGTTGCACATGGACTAAACTATTAAAGGAAACATGTCGGTTAGAGCTTTCCACATTATGGTATAAGTATAAAGCTTAAAGATTATAACAAACAAAGGGGTGTACTTCTCAGATGGAACAACAGCCTGCACACCAAAGAACTACAAGCAGTAGGGTATCCCAGGAGAGCAGCAGTAGCTAGGAGGCCAGAATTTAAAGATGCCTCTTGAGAGAGAAAAAGGTGCTCAGATGTTCTAATCATATCTAGGATGTGGATCCTACTACTTTTAAGACATCCAGATTTATCACCAAGTTGGCCAGAGGAGATGTATGCATATAGAAATGAATGACACTGCCTATGTGTTGTTTATCCATAAACATTTTATGTGATCTTATCAGAGTACAATACATCGTACTCTGAGCGGCCCCAGTAATTCATCAGTCTGCATGCAGTTCCCAGACCTGTTGTAAATATGGACCAGAGCATGTGGGATGTTTCTGTAAACTGTCTACTCTCTCAGAGCCTTAATGGCTTTGAAATTAATCTGTAATATCTGTAATTCTTTTCTCTTGAGTGTTGCATGGACCTCCCATATATCATTATTACACACATGTGCTCAGCTATGCAGGACATTAACTTGTCCCACATACACACAATGACACAAAGGGACTTAATTGTTTTCCCTCTCATTGTTCATGCTTCAATTAGTTCAGTGCTTCATCTAAAGACTTCATTACAGCACCATATGTGGCCACATCTGGAGTATGTGATCTAAAGGAATGTATTGAAACAAGTTTGAGTGTGCTTAAGGTGTTTTTACATACACAAGCTGCCTGCTAGAATGAATCTGTGTGTACTGTGTGGGCTTTCGTTTCCTTTGCAGAGTTCTGCTTCAGTCAAAGAACTGCGACCAGATTCAATCAAATTTTTCATGAATAACTTATGAAAATGGCAATTTTCCATCCACAGACGTGTTTCCATTCAACCACACTCCTCTATATGTCTCCCTGTCACAAGACTTTTACAGCCTTGACCTGTTCTTTTTAATAATCCCATTCTGTTTGTGAAGGGATCAGAGTCCCCCGGTGGTCATCTGGGAGGTGACGCGTGAATAGATCTAAACAACTACTGCAGTCTTTCGGTGTTCCATAATGCATTTACATTTACTTTGTCCCGTACAATATTGCCTTGCCCCAGGGCACATTTGAAGCGTCAACCCTTCCACATTTGACAGTAACACAGCCTGTATGGTACCACATTACTGCCCTGGATAAGCACATAAACAAACATAGATACTTTAAACCTGTAATTTTCTCAGCAGGCACTCCCATTCCGAACACTCCCACCTCTGACCTGTCTTCTCTCCTGAAATGTATTCATGATCAACTTGTATTTCACACATTCCCAGTTTTCGCTTTTGATATTCAAATTGACTCATTCAGTGTGTCTAGCAAAGAAAACAGTCTAGCAGAGTCTCTATGCAAGCAATCTAGTTACAAACTGCTCTCCTTCTATCCATCCATTAAAACCTAAGGCTAAGTCTGTGGGAGACCAAAAATGCCTGCTCTGTATTACAGGCATCTCATTTATGTATAATAGCATCATATTCCCGTGATAGAGAAAAAAACACGGACATGGGGAGGAGGAAAAGAGTTGAGTGACAAGAAGTGATGTTCCTTGTCAAGCTGATTTGTACACCTCAGTCGAGAAGATACGGAAAAGAGGTGCAAATGGAAAAATGTCTAGTGGGAGAAATGGGGGTGAAGGTGATGGTGGCTGGGATATTAGGGATGTGGCTGGCAGATGTTAGAAGCACATGCTCACATAAATGTGAGCGTGTCTGTTTATAAGTTGTAGTAAGAAGCATCGTGTTCCTGCCAAGTGATGTGCAATGTCACACTTTGCCATTGTGATCGCTGGGTGTGTAAAGTAATATATCAAGACCAAGGTGGGTTTCAGTTAGCCTTTTGGGGCCGACGGGGTCATTAGACAACACTCTGTAGAAACACATCAGCCTCATTGTCTGCCACATCAGTCTGGAGGATCGCACCATTTTCATTTACATATCCCATAAAAAAACATGTGTGAAAAACAAGTGAAATGTAATCCTGAGGCAAAAAATACAGCGATTCCCTCAGCTAGGCAGTTCCTTAAAGGTTGCATTATTGTTTTTTAATGTTGAATACCATTCTTTCCTAGTCGATGATTAATTTTCTTTTTAAATATATTTTAATTTGTTAGCAGATTTTGTAGAATAATAGTTGTCTTTCACCCTATGGAATGATCAATACTCAACTTCCATTTACCTTGAAATTGTAATTTGTCATCATCATAAATGGAACATTAGATAGAATTAAAATTTCCTGGAAAAAGTCAATGATTATTACAGGATTATGACACTGAAATGTCAAACATCTGCTTAGCTAGTATTGATGTTTGCAAGTCGCATTTTTAATCTTTCCTCCACTCCTAGCTTTGATATAACACATTGACGACCTGTCATAGAATGATGCTTCTTGCTCATCTTTATTTTTTTGGTGTTTTCTCTCCCTTATGTTGCCTTAGATTTAGAGACTTAGAGAGTGAGTGAAAAAGTGTTGGTGATGTGAGCATACAAACTTCTTTTCAAGCATTGGAGGTAAATATGAACCAACCATAGAAGTCATCATGGGTGTCATATCTGGCAGAAAAAATCTGATTATATCTTCAATAATACCAGTGTTTTTGTGCTTGATTTGGATGAAAATACACTTGAAATTTAATTTTGAGTTGGATTTTCTTTTCAACTTCATCATAATTTAGCTGTCAGTCCTCAGGCCACTTTGAATTTGAAATGAGATCCTGTGTGTTGTACAATTAAAATCATTATCCACCTTCAGTAAATCTAATTGCTCATTTCCAAAGCGTGTGTACATTTTTCATCCTCATTGTGGTGCAATTATTTTGATGGGCATGAATTGTAAAAAAAAGGACACATAAAATGGAAATAAATAATATGGAATATTATTTAGAACTAAAGAAGAAGGAGGCTCACATTTTAGACTTAGTCACAACCTCACAGCCCGCAATGGTAAAGTCTAAAAAATGCTTAGCCTATTTTTTTTAATTAAAGATATTATCATCAAAACGTTTTTTCTTAGTTTATTTTTTATGAGAGTGCTATTGAAATGGCAGTCGTTCCTCCAGTAGTCTTACTGACTGAGCTGAGACAACAGTAACAGATGGGGGTTACCATGCTAGCATATATTTAGTATGCAGACCAAATTATGGCATGCCACATTGGAAAAAAAACACCTCAAATATCTTTGGAAAACAATCTGTCCTATCTTTTCCAGTACCAGGGCGGTATGAATCACTGTGCTCCAGAAGCGACATATCAAGGATTGTTAAATAAAGTACAAAATACCTTTATTACTCTACATGAAACGTTAGTGTGGTGAAGATCTGCATATTGCATAAAGCCTGTGCATGTACATATTGCTATATATCTTATGATGCAGTAAATTATTTTCTTTATCTTTAGATTCAATATATATATCATGTAATAATTCCATATGACGTTTGACACATCATTTCCCCTAATCTCTTTTTTCTCATCTGAATTGAAGCCTCTTAGTGAATTACAGTGATTCTGTCATTTTTTTAATTTTACCATTTGGAATCAGTGTGGAAATACTGTGACTTGTAACTGTAATATTGTGTTATTGTTGTTGCTTATCTGACAAAACCTCTGGTTGTGACAGATTTGGATAAATCAAGATAATGGAAAACATTGCGATATGTTGTTCCACTAACTTGCACATATTGACAGAAAAGATAACTGTATTTTGTATTCGTGAAAGTTTTTTTTCTGGCTTTATTCCTGGCCTTGAAATGCATGTGATTATTCAAACACTTGCCAGCAGCACCTACTCAAGCAAGTCCCTGTAAATGAAAAGAGAGAATGTCAACCAAAATAAACTCTGTATGATGAGAAGTTTCCTGTGAAATGGAATTTTCCTCGAATATCCCAGTGAGAGGATGGTAGACATAAAACTAAAGCAGTTAATCACTCCCTGTCCCTGGAAGTTCTGTAAATAGAAGCTCATTGTCATACATCAGACATTGAAAATGAGCAGTATGCCTATAATCTTCTATGGTGTACAGCCTTTTGTCATATATCTTAAAGTTTGAACCCTTCAAGGAGGAAACTGCCTTGCTCGCAGGTTATGCAGGTCAAATTTTTATTGCAACCTTCCGATCACAAGTGAAGATTTCAAAAGAAGCTAAGCCGTGTCACAGTTATTCTTTGGGAGCTGAAACATAAACATGAATGAAAGATAGTGAAAAAAGGAAAAAAGCGCTGGGAAAAAAATGTTATCATCACATACAGGAATTATCAGAGGAATGCAGAGGACAACAGATGGAGAGAAGAAGGTTATAGTAGTTTACACAGTGCAGACGTTTAATGAGAAGGGGAGTAGTTGGCTTTCCTCGCCTTTGGCTAATTCTAATAAGCTTTGGACCTATCATTATTGGCAGCTTTGACTGTCACCTCTGTGTTTACTTTTAATCTCCTACTTCCTGATTGAAGAAAAACAAGTGAAAATGGATGGAGGGAGTGAGGAAAGGACAAATGGAAGGGTAACATTTGGGACTGGAGGCTGTAAAGAGTTTCCATTCTACATAGTTAGTCTCGCTGAAGTCTTAGCAGATAAAAAAAACTCTAACACATTTCTGGCTTTCTGACAACGTGCTCTTCTGATAAAGCTGAAGATGTGCAATGTGCTGCTTAATTCCCTGCTGGGTCCAATCAAAGATGGGATGGTACTTGGTTTTCTTCTGCTTTAATTCCCCCACAAACACCTGCCTACAAACACCCAGATACTCGTTTACATCTTGTCTCTCTTATTCAAATCTTTAGCATGCAGGCATCTCAGGTCTATCATACACCCTTCTTCCTTTAGCATTTTTTAGTTTGTGGTTTCTTCATATATTTTAAATTTAGGTTTGTAATTTACGTAAAAGCACAATTCACTGACCTCCAAATACACACATATTGTAATATGTATCTATCATTTAGTACATGGTAAATAGTTGATTATGAGCCATTGAATTTCCAGATGAAGAAATATTCATATGCATTCAATTATAGTCAATTATATTTTTTTGAGAAAAAGAAAATGAATATTGACAGATCTAGCTTTGAAAAAATGATTGGAAGTAGTCACGGGAATTGCAATTGGCCCGTCTCTTATGCCTTGTGCATTTTGTGATCACAGTTCAGGATAACGCAGTTGGACCAGGTCAGCTTGAGTGGATCAAAGACACCTGTGATCCGTCTGACTAGATTCAGATTAGGACTGGTAGAAGACCAGCTGGGCATCATAACTGACTCTCAACCCTCATGCATACAAATAGGCCACAAACATGTTCCAAACATCAGATTTTCATATTTTTTTCAATTATGCAAAAAAGGATCCAGGTTGCGAGTTAACAAGTGGGAATCTGCCATATCTACACTTTTCTTTTAAGTGTATATCAACTACTGGCTAATATACAAGCAGGAAGAGTCTGTTCTTCTTTGTTTGAGGCCCCTAATCTGATGGTAGCAAGCACTGCACATTTTAAGTTAAATTGTGCAAATAGTCAGGAATATGAAGCATAATCCAATTTTCATCCTCAATGGTCTCATTTGTCTGAAGCTGTTAGGCTACAAAAAAAAGTTTGGGAGTGATCCATCCAGGTCATATCCTGTATGTACAGATCAGATTAATTTAAATGTGTGTGAAAGCTGACGGAGAAATCCGACTGTCAGTCGACTGCAAATTCACTGAGAAGAAAAACCTGCTGATCTAATAAGATCAGTTCCTGTGTCAATAATTCATGGATCTCTGGTCAAGTCCGGGCATCCTAATCCACTCAGGCCGTCTTCGTGTCTGATTGGGTCTTAATGAGAGCATTCTATTATTAAAATTAATTCGATAGGATGGTATCTGCTGCTCCACCAACCATGAGACCAAATCCACCACACAGCTGAGAATAAATTGCATAAATAAATTATAGATAAATTCAGGTGCAAATTGAGTTGGATTAATTATTAAAGTGTCACTGTGGCACACAATGTGTCCCAGTGGTCTTGATTTTAATTAATTCACATCTGTCAGAGCGGTATGACAACAGTTCTTTGCAGTGAAAGGGATACATATTAATTATTGGTTATGTATGTTGTTTGTCTTTGAAACTTCAGTAGTGTTTATAAAGTTAGAGTACGTCAACTGGGGGTTTGAAATTGCAAACAATAATCCGTTCCATGCACAAATCTGTTCGTTGTTCAGTGTTTTCTAGACTGGTGGCTCAGCAGCAGGATGTGGCTCAGTAGCATAATATTAGAAATGTACTCTCTATATTTAAGTATTTTAGGTCAAATCTTTTTTTGACAAATAAAAGGAAGGTTAGACTGAATTTTGCCACGTCCTGCACAGTCAGTATAGTCCCTAAAGTTGCCAATAACAAGAACTGATATCATAAAGCACCTGTAAAGCAAATGGAAACCATACCAGGTCAGTTACATTAAAATATTTGAGTGAGTGACATTGTATTAAACTTTTATTAATATATTTAGATGATCATAAATGTCAAAAGTATTTCAAGTTTGCAGACTAACATAGCTCCTCAAACTCAGAATGATGAGTCTTCCAAGTCTTCCAGATTTACATTTGTGGACACAGAACAGATTGAATCCACATGTAAATTAGGGATTAGGATCATTTGTGCCCCTGTCTGTGTGGCCTCCCTCATCTCGTCCTCTCTCAGACTTGCAAATGCAGACGAATACACACTGGTCTCAGAAGACGGAGAAGTGTGTTAAGGAAGGCATGAGAAGTTCATTCTTTTCCCGTCTAAATCTGGGCATGGCTGGAATTCATCACAGTATCAGACCGTTTCTCATCAAACCCAGGAAAGTGTGGCTAATGCAATTTCACTAAGTCACTGCCTGACTTGATTAGATGTGGGCTGGAGAGTGCATGGTTAGTCACCACAGGGGTCTCAATGGGTGTCATGTGTGTATTAGTGTCCTTAAGCATTTGGTGTCTGTGTAGCTTATTTTGAACAGATTCTTTCATTTTTTTATTTTTTTAACCCTCCATGCCTCCTAACTCTGACAGTCTGCGAGTGTGTGTGTGTGTCTTCGGTGTGTGTTTAAATCTTCTGTAATGCATCTCAACCTTTCTGTCATATGTAGACATTCTTATGGGCTGCTGTTTGCCATATCTGCTTAGGTGTCTGTATCTGTGTTTGTACTTGTGATGAAGGCAGACCCGTGGCCCTCTAGGGGGATTTAAGGCAGATTTGGACACATTTGAATGTGTCACTTTTTCCTGCCCAGATTTCAGCTGCCTTCCCACCGAGCACTGTGCCTCGTCTAGATACCCCTCCTGTTAATCTTCGATCAAACCACAGCCCAAGAGACACAAACGCACATAAACTAAATCAACCACACAAGGTCTTACAAACATCAAGCTCCAACCCACTGTGGGAGGACAGAGCTGGCAGCAGTTTGGTGACATCCTGATCTGAAACCCGAGCCACCCTGTCACGTCTAGACAACTCTGAAAAATGCCATGCATATTAATATGCTTACAATTAATATTCATCAGTGCTATGCCCTGTTGGCAGCTGGTCCCGGATCCATTGGATCAATGAGGCCCCTGCCTCGCTCCTTTGTCTGACACAGATGCAGATGTTTAGAGCTTGAAATTAAATTGGTCACCGTCATTGGGGATAAATACATGGAAGTCTATTTGGTGTGTGTAGTTTCCGATTGGATGTGGCTCTTGAAGCATGCGCGGAACACTCTCTTCCTCAGACTGTATGACATGTTGGTGTTTTTCGTGGGAACTGTAGCATTCATTAGGTGGTGATGAGCCAAACAAAAAGTTAAGTGTTCTTTCCACATTGATGAACTGTGACTTAGAGAAAAGTAGACCACTACATTGGTGGCAGCTTTGTTTAGGAGCCTGTAACTCAATCTAAACGGAATGTTGCCCAAAGGAAGGATTATTGGATAGTGAAATGGAGATAGACAAAGTTTGAGTGACTGTGAAATCATTGTTGTATTTTAACAGCACAAAAGTGTGTTTTACATGGAGAAGAAATCCATGGCAACGGATCAAAATCAGAAACTTTTGATCTAAAAGTATGGAATGGAAAGAAAGTTTCTCTTGTCATTTTAAAGAAAATATGGAGTTTTGTGTCCTGCACTTTTTACATAAAACTACTTCCATTAGAAATGTATTAAGGAGCCTGGCACAGGGAACAATGATCTGATATGCATTTGAAAGCGAGGCTAAGATGGCTGCATTGGTAATGCTGTACAGGATTTCACACGATAGAGAGGTGTCTTTGTGTTAAAGCACACGAGCTTTGCAAGGCCACATTCAAGATGAAGATGAAGCATGGGGAAACAGCCGAAGGAGGTTTGCTCCAAACTGAAAACCATTTTGCATGAGCAAAAAAAAAAAGATCCATTTCCAAACTATTGGATTACCCTCTTGTTTGATTCGGTCCTGTTTTCTTTTTTCTTTCTCATCTGAAAAGATTATCCCATTCACAAGAAACACATTTTTCTTTGTCTGAATCCAGAAAGTGATTGAATTTACAGTGTTTATTTTTCTATGTCATAGTTTTGACATTGACATGAAGAAACAATATCGGTGCATCTGCAGCAGAATAACTATGTTTCTGCTCCCTTCTTGCTCTCATTGTCGTGTTGATAACTCAGCTTGCTCCTGCTCATAGACCTGCACTCATGCGTCATATTTGAAAACATTTGTAAATGACTATCCGCACACACACAGTCCTTTTGCTTTGCGTTTTGCCACGCTGACAACAAGTGGCATTTTCTTCTCCATCAATTGTATCGATTACTTCAGGATGAGTGAAGGTAATGAGCTTCGGTGTCCTTTCTCTCCCCTGTGATCTCACCTTTTCCCCTCCCTGCATCAGCCTCACCCACCTCCAGCAAGTTACATGGCAATGATTTTTTGATTAACCCTGTTAGCTGTGGGGTTCATTCACACAATGACGCAGGGGCTGGATGGGGAGAGAATGTGTGGGATGCATTTGGACTTATTGAGAGCCATGTTGATTGAAGGATGTTTTATAGGTCGTGGTGTATCTCTGTAATGATTGAATGCCTTATGAACACATTTTTTCTTTTTTCACATTAATGTCAAACTAATAACAAACATTGATTGTCACCATTGAGACACATACGAGCACCAGTTCAGTTCTATCCATGACAACAAGTACAAGTAAACACCTTTGTCTGGTGAGTCATTCATTGTCTAATGAGTTCTGAGCTGTGCTTGAAAGCTGATGAACAGTAAAGAAGTGTGCATGCTGAAATTCATTTGCTAATTGAAACCTTCCATCTTTTTTGTGAAGTGTCAAAACAGCTAATATTGTGCTGTGGCGTGACCGAACTACTCTCTTTCTCACAACACCGAGCAGGTTAAACACTTTCAAAACAGCGTTAAGATGTTTCTGAATATTTAAGCCTTGTCTCTTGTGTTTTAGGTGGTGCTGACGACAACCTGATTGAAGGAGGAGAAATGAAGTTTGTTTGCAAGCCCGGAGCGAGGAACATCACTGTAATCTTCCAGCCTCTTCTCAGGTAGGGCAATGAGGAAAACCTCGAATACCCAATCAAAATAGACGTTAAAGTGGATCCCTGATATGCTTTTCCGTAGTCAAGTTTGGGATCAGGAGACAGTATTTAGAAGTATGATAACTGGGATTTGACTCGTCATAACATTAATGACTGTTCATGTACTGAAGCAAAGGGTGTAATTCTTAAGTACTGAGCCAAAGTACAGACTAAAAAGCTCATTTTTATGTTGCAGGCATAACCAGAGGTTTTCATGTTTGAAACTGAATTTCCATTAGCAAAAATACTGATATACATCAGTATTAATGTGAATTTGGTAAATGGAAAACCTTTCCATCTCAACTAAAGTATTTTAAAGACTAATCCGTGAACTTAGTAGCATTTATGTGTTTCAAGTAAATCGTGTATCCTGTGATCTCTCAGAGAGCAAAAGAAGGGCCACTTTAGGCATATGAAGCCTGGAACATGACTCAATACCAGTAAAATGTTAAACTAATAATATTATACAGCCTTTTAGTGACTATTTATTGATTTTGTTTTTTTTATGTTTAGTGTGACATCGTAAATCAAACATGATCTAATATAATGCATCTTAAGTTCAAAATGTTTGTTCATACCTTCCAGGAATTGAAATCGACTGCCACTCTCACTTTTATTTCCTTTTATATTTGACTACTCTGAAGGCCTGTCTTTGTGGTCACATTCTTTATGTCTAGTAGTTTTCTATACAGTGCTGTAGTCCCAGTAGAGGGGAGTAAATCTAATAGTGAAACAGTATAATTGAATTGGTGTTCAGGCAGTGATACATTACCTTTTAGGATCCATTAAACAAGGATCATTCTTTCCTTTCCTCTGAATTGTGTACATCTGTGGGATATTACATCATGTTGTGTATTTTTAATGGATAACTAAGCAGAAAATGCTTATTTTGGACAATTCATCACTCACTTTTGCTTCAAGCTGGCAGGATAACGGATGCTTTGACTATAAAAGTAGCGATACCAGCTTTCTAGATTTTATTGTAAGAGTTGCTGAATATATAGTCCCTTAATAAAAGAAAAATAAACAGTGTTAACAAGTCAAGGTGTTTGTGCAAAGATACTGGAACCTTAATGATGAATGTTCTCCACTAAAGTCTTGTTGGGCAGACAACTAAATGAATCAAATCACATCAGCCCAACAAGCCAGTTAAAATGGATTACACTTCAGATACTACAACCATTGCTCATGCTAGTTTTTGTGTAATTGATTAATAATCTTTGAAGGCAAACTCATAGTTTCTTTTTGTTCGGCTGTGCTGTATATAGATTCAGAACTGCAATGTACAGACTGTTCAGAATCAGATTCAGAATCAGAAATACTTCCCAGAGGGAAATTATTTTTGTTACCAACTCCAGAAATACAACAGCAATTGTAAAAGGGAACATTCCCGAAACTAAGTATTGACAATTTTTGTCAGCTTTGTAACGCTACAATTGTTTTGTTCTAAGGACAAATCAAACTGCTCTCACTGTAATGACAAATCTTCATTAAGACAATATCAAATATGAAACACCGAGGTCTTCATTTTTTATTTTCAACACATGCACGTTTGTTACTCAGCTCATTGGCTCTTCTAAAGGACACTGAGAAGTCTGGGAAAGAACCTAAAGTTGTCCTCTGACCCTAAAAACAGCCCCTCAGAATGATAGTAACAGAGTCAGAGGAATAGAAACTGTCTCTCAGTTTTTGCTTGGTTTATTAAAGAAACTCAAAGGTCACTTGGTGGTTTGACCTGAAGTATTGACAGAAAGTTACTTGGTCATGACGCTCCTTCATGAAATAATTTGGGTGCTTGTGTGTTGCAAAAAAATCATCTTTCGGTTTAGTTGTTTTTTTCCTTGTCTTTGATGAACATTGTGTGAATGTTTGGATGATGTTTTTATCTCGGTCTTTGCAGGTGGTGTGTATTTCTGTTGTGTTACTGATGTTTTCGCCTTTAATCCCTCTCTGTCTCTGTCCCCCTCTGCTTTGTACTTTTCTTCGTACTCGTGACACACACACTGTCATTTGTTACCCATCCACCACTGGCCTGATCAAGGTTTTGTCTGAACAAATGACCAAAAATAAAACGGCGACTAGCTCTCTCCCTATTTCTCTCATGTTGTCTGTAATGGTTCATATCAATCAAAGACAACTGCACTGAACACAGAGCTCTCTGCTGTTGTCCTCCCTCCCTTTCACCTGGTCTCTGTAGACTTGTAGTGCCAATGGAGTGCTGTTGCTTGCAGATGGTTTTCTAATGGCAAAGCTCTGGCATTTTGCTGATGGATCACACCACCTCCTGCAGCCAGCCATGCAACTCGTGGCAGCGTTAATGACAAAAGCGGTGGGGGGCTGCAGCTCAGGAAATCAGTGTCAGTGCGTGGGAGATGAGACAACATGGTCGTAATGTTTGATTGCAAATGGTTTCGACTTGTTGTGTTTTCACTCATTAGATCAAGTTAGGCACTGTACTTTATCTTATTTTGTGTGCTTGTTTTTTCAGTTTTGTGTTGCATTTTTCTCTTTTACCTAGTTTATAGAAACTACCAAATCCCCAAACTCTGCTGTCTGAAAGTTTTCGTATGGTGCTTGTAATTTTCAGCTGGGAAGTGTACAGTCTGCATGTAAGCAGGAGAGCCAAAACATCCAGCAGCAAGCCGATGTTAGTGTTCGAAGGAGGATTAGTTGTAATACCTAGGTATTGTTTCTTTGTGTTACAGTTGTGCATTTATAGATATTGTGTACGGTATGGTACCAGTGCTGTTCCCCATGAGCTAAATGTTGGTATAATTACAAGTGAGAACAGTGTGTGCTCTCTCAGGAGAAGGTATTGTCCATCTTCAGCCTTGGGCCCTACAATGGTTCTAGCTAGCTGCGTATTTTGTTTTGGACAAAATGCCTAGAGATAGAGCAAGAGGTGCAGACAGGTCTGCGAATTTGCATCTCTGATACAGAAGATGCTGGAAGGGTTATTTATCCCGCGTGGTACTGGTAGGCCTTAGGGTCCATCACAAACAGCCAGAAGTGGTGGGGAAGAAGGTCATTGGGGCTACTTTGATCTACCTGCTGCTACCACAACCAACCTCTGGCTAAATGTAAGAAAGTGGATGGAATGTGGTGTGAGCTCTTTGGATTTACCCACAGCCAGTGTTCACTTTTCCAGACAAATGGCTGTCAAATGAGACTAGTCGCTGAAAGAACTTTCAATTCGGTAGACATAAATGGTTTCCTATGGTACATCCAGTGTCAGATAAATACATTAATATTTACATAGTTTAATTACCTCAAACAAATATGTTTCATGTCCAGATGATAATGTGACAGGACAAAGGAACGACTAAACTGTGCAAGATCTGGTGTCAGGAAACTTGTGAGTTTAGTTTTTGCCTCTCAAGTTTTGCAGTGGAAGCTGATATGTAAGTGTAGAGGCCTGCCTATAGAGTGGGACACACAAATATGGGGCACAAGGGAATGTTTGTGCTTGTTGCAACCCATTTTATTTGACTTGTGGGGTCTTCTGATGACATTTGCGTGGTATTTACACCACTCGCTCTGGACAAGGTTGGCATTTCAAAACTTTTCAGCAGGCCACTAATCACTCCTGTTAGCAAACCACAGAGTGGCCTGGATGGCCATGACAGATCGCCAGCTACGCGATCACAGAGCTCTGCAACTGATTTTCTTTCCTTTTTTGTTGAAAGTTGAAGCAGAAAGTGACGGTTAGTACAACTGAATAAAAACATGGATGAATGTGAGCCTATTATCCTTGACAAGTGCATGCATAATTCAGTATAGACTTGTGAAAAAAAAGAAAATTCTGCGTTGTTGGCTATTTTTTTGTGGTCATATTATCTACCCCTGCTAGGGTGCTTTGTAACCAAACTCATGCTCTCAACTCGTGTGTGTGCATATGTCTGAGACAGAAAATACACCTGGAAAATGTAGCCCTTCCCCTGCATTTGTTTGTTCATTTATTTATTTTTCTATGACCCACTATTAAAGAATAAAGAATGTGCAGTTTCGTTTTTTTTTTTAATTCACTTTTCTATTTTTTTCAAAGACATTTGGATACAATAAACTAGTGGAAATTGAAACTCTAGCTCACAGCTATGCAGTGAAATATTTTTACTCGGCCTTATTTTCCCTGTTGTGAACAATGACTCAGGTATAATGAGAAATGGGACATGCTGAATCTCTAAATGACATCTCTAATAAATGCGGCTTATGTAGGCTGTGGTTGCTTAGCATCAAACATGGATGGAAAAATGAGAAAAACCTGATTTCATGAGTGAGTTTAAAGTGTGTAGTAGACCAGGGTTAAGGCACTAATCTCTAAACGGATATTTCAGAGCACTGACGGCAGCTGCACTGCAGTGGGTGTTTTGTTTTTGGTATAAAGAAGCATAACTTTCACTATATTTAAAGAAATTGAACAATCGTTCTGCTTTTCTCCATAAGAGATTTACACAAGTGTAATCTGGTGCAAAAATCGTTCCTTAAAATCATCTATACAGAGAAGTTTGGCAATCACTGCATAGTTTTCTATTTTCCCTCTGTGGTAAATGAGCTTTTGGCAAAAGCAGGCTGCAATATTTTATATGTGCTCTGAGTACTTTTTCTGAAAAATACAAACTTTTAATCAATTTGAAAACCATTGCATTGTTACTACTTATGTTAATGCTTATATAACCCCTTATGGTTTTGCACTCATAATGTTAAGAGTCTGTGGTGGTTTGAAGACTTCACGGTATGGCTTTAGTCCGTCCTCTTGTCAAACAGTGAACACAGGTTCCTTTTTGGAACCAGTCTATAAAATAACTTGTTATGTTAACTTGCATAGGATCTGTTTCAAGTCAGTTTTCTTGGATTGTCCATAACCAGGTAAAAGGCTGTAAGAGAAAGAAAATAGATAGAGTTGAAGCATGGCCGGAGAGAAGGACATTAAAAGTGGGTAGAGGGACATGACCGGAAAAAGACAGAATGGCTTTCCACCGTTGTGGCCTGTGGGGAAAATGACACACAACATGACTTTGCACTAATTTCCCAAATTCATTAACTCCCCTCCTAGGCAGCACACACAGACTAAGACTAATAGAAAGAACAGGAGTTAGAAGAAGAAATGCAATTTGCCTAAGAAAGCTTCTCCAAGTTATTTAGCTCAGACGTGCACGTGGAATTCATAAACATGATGTTCACAAACATTTTTATGAATTGCCTTTTTAAAGAAGAGGGGTAAGACTTTCCACTTCCAAAGCATCAGCCAGATTCATCACAAAAGATAGAATATGACCAGATTTATCAACCCACAACAATCAAGCGGCTGTTGTAACCTGGGCATGTGCACATATTTGTTTTATTATGTCCAAATGCTGATAAGATGGAGAGAAACTATTTTGCTTTCTCTGTAGAGCAGTGCTGCATTAGTCACTGTTAAAAAATGAGATTTTCCTTCAAGAGAAAGAATTGTCAACATCAGTGAGATGTCTGAATATAGGGTCATAAACTGCAGCCTTTACCTCTTGTCTTGTTTTCCTCAAACACGCAGCACTCTGGTCTTCTCTTTTTGACCAGTACACATTCAAAACTTATTCAAGAAGCCGTACAATTGAGCAGTGCCCACTCTGAAGGTCAGATATCCAGACAGACGTGAAAAGCCAGGATGACCAAAGTATCAAGGTGACAGGAAAAATGTGAAGCAATGTGAGAAAATCACACAAAACAGATGGTATATGTATTGGAGTAATAAACACATACCTAATAGTTTTTTTTCCTAACTTACACTTTCGGTGAGGGTCATTTTATCGTAGCCGTGATGCTAAGGTGAATCTACTGACAGTATGATTGCACAGCAGAAAATGAGGCATAGTCATACCACTGACAGAGAAATCGAGTCTGGGATTCATCTTAGTATATTTAGTATAGTTTTTTTGCAGAATTGATTTCACACTGGTAATACCATGTGTGATTTATGGTGCTTGCAATACTAAGTTATTCTCAAAAGTTTTCAGTTAAAAAAAAAAGAAAAGTCTGCTTGGACGCCACCTGCTTCCAGAAGAAAAATCCCACGGAGACGCGGTGGCGCCGCAGCGGGCAGCACACCGTGCAGGTGTACAGATGATGCCAGCAGCCTCTGCACTCATTTAAATAAATGAGAGGAAACAGAAAAGCAGAAAATTGTTGTTGATGCTGAAGCGTAATGCACCTACTGGACTTAAAGATCCTCACAGGGCACTAGTTCAAATGCTTCCCTCTAACATTGTCACTTGGAACAAAAAGAGTTGTTTTAGAGTTAAGTGGACATTGTGTATAATATGAAAACATGCAAATTATTCTCAGTGAGCAAATGGATCATAAACCATGTTTGACTGTTAGTGTTAACAGTTTTTATGCCTGGGTTTAAAATATCATATTTCAGATTATCAGTATTATTTATCTGTCAAAGCATTTCAACCAAACACGCTAATGAAATGTTTTTTTTTAAAAGGGTGATTTTGATTATATATTTATTTTGTGTTTATTTAGCAAAGGACTTGGTTGTTATTTACCCACAGAGCAGAGTACTTTTTGGTTTGAACCAATCAGGTGACCCTGCTGGTTAAAAGCTGAGCTGTGTGATGCATCTGTATTTCTCTAATGCCTCCCACATGGACAACAAACTCCTTTTTTTCTTTTTTAATAACCATTCTCAAAGTGCAGCTCCGGCAACAGAATTTTCAATCCTTGTGTCTTACAAGCACGCTGGTACATGGAGACAGACGTGGATGCTGTGAGCATGAAATTCACCGGAACACTCACTCACTCGCACACACACAGCAGATATTGTTCAAGAGATTAGATCTATCATTGTGGGGGTCTTTTCTCTGGCTATTGAAGGTGGATAAACTCTTTGATTGTGTTTATCCATCCCATAATGGAATCAGACTGGGTTCCCAGGGCAACCTGTCCAATAGACTCATGTGAAGCATGCAGTCGTCACTTGGAGCTTAAGGGGGTCTACTTTGTGTGAAAGCTCAGCAGTACACTTCTTATGAAGTCGGCTTTGAGGGCCGGCAAGGTTTTAGGTCTTTACGGTAAAGAACAGTGGACAGTGTGAACTGTTGCCCGGCCGGATTTCAGATCAAATTAAAGTTTACTCGCACACAGATACAGAGGTAGCTATTTTAAGCTTGTCCAGATGACCAAATCATCATCACAGATGTTCACGCAGTCATGCTGTCCTCTTCAGTGTTGTCCCCCGTAGTGCCTTATTGTCTCCAAAAGGCCGTTTTTGAAACAGATTAGATAGTTTTTCTCAGGAGAGTTGTTGTTGTGTGCTGTGGTAGATTGTGTTACCAAATGATGATTTAATAAAAAGTCTCTAGCCCCTCCTTTTTTGAGTGTAAGATGATTTAATTAAGCCCAGTACCACAGACCTGTTGCCATGAAAGGACAGAAGTGGAAGGACTGAATGCCCTTAATGCTTTTCAAATGAATGCCAGAGGGAGCTGCTGCCAAGAGAATTACCGAGCTGCAATGAAACATTGGGTTGTTTCATTGTGTTTTATGCCAGTTCCCATTATTTTCAGAAATCTTTCCAGAAAAAAAAATGCCAATCATGACGACGCTCTACAACGTTCTGGAAACACTCATATACTTTACGTCTGTGTTCCTTATCCCCTCTTGTCCTCTGGGCAGTGTCAAGGTGAAGAGAGATTGCCAGAGATGGGGATTTACAGATATTCTTTTGTTCCAGTCCCTCACACTTCCTTATGCTTTTCTCTTTTGAATTCAGCCTCAGTTACGTGTCTTTCCTGTTCCCATCCTTCTATCCCCTGACAACATGAGCTGCCACTCTGCGTTACTGTCACATGAGCGGGTGCCAGCCCCCACATCACAGCAGCCTTTGATTGGCCAGGGCTTTCCAGGTCGGTGAGCTGCTGCCTGATAATAACCTTGTTTGATTGCTGGAGCAGAGATGTAATTGATTGATCTGCTCGCCCTGTCTGGGGCTACGCTTCTGAAGTAGCCCTGTGTGTGTGGGTGTGTATTGAAGTGGGAGGTTGTTTGATTGTTGAGCGCAGCTCTAGATAAGCATACATGTTCACACATACCTGGACTCACCATGAAGATCACACACACACACACACACGCAGACACGCGATTTACCTTTCTTCCCTGTTATTGTGGAATATAATATGCAGTGGGCACCACAAGTGTGCCAGTAAGAGAGACTGTAGAGGGAGTTTGTTTTTAAGCTCTTCCTACCACATCTGCCCCATGTACTTCTCTAAACACAACCCGCAAACCAATGAACACGCCATTAAACCTTATTAAAATTCTCCCCAACTTCCTCTGAAAGGTTTGTTTATTTCCTAATTGGTGGTTACATAAGTTAGCCCATCTTTCTGGATGGTTAATTACTTTAAAAGATAGATGGTCTCAGATCAGTGCGGCATCCATTCCAGTACTATTCCAGATAGTTTAAGGAGATTTTTTTATTGTTAATAATTAGATTTGGTGAGCGTTTGTACCAAATTTGTGTGAATATTTAATGTCTACATCCTCACAAATTCCACGATTTATATGTCTGTGTTGTCAGTTTCTGTTTTTTTCTTCTGCTTTTTTTTCGTTGGGTGAATTCACCACTGTTCTAATCACATAAGGGCCATATTTCTATGTTAGAAGAGTGTAATTTCACCTCCAACTGTGCTCATTGTCCCCTCTCCTTGATGGATTATATAAAGACATTTATTATACATTATTTACCGTACACGCACATGCACACACACACACACACACACACATATATATATATATGTATATATATATATATATATATATATATATATATATATAAACTATTTCCTCTTTTGTCCTTAGTCCCAATGAGTCATAGTGCGTTCCCCAAACCCTGTCTCCGAGGTCTTGGTTTGTCCATAGAGTGTTTAACCAGGGAAAAAGCTGATCAGGCAGACTGGGTATTTATCTCCACTCCCTGTCTTACCTGGCATAAACTGGTGAATTAAGTACAAGTTAGACAGACAGTTTTTCTAATGCCAGGAAGAAATCAGTGTTTTTGCTCAGATTTCCTTTTAGAACTTGTCCAGAAAGATTAGGGACAAAAGTCATCCTTTCCCTTAAGGACAACCAAATGTAAGAGGAGCTACATGTTTACTATAATCCCTTCATCTCTAAAATTGTTAGTCTTTAGTCTCAATATCCATCCAAAACAGAGCTGATGATCACAACAACAAAGATTTCAGGGAATTTCTTCAAGAACAAACCCTAAAAGGGAATGAACAAAAGAGGGTTGTGAAGGCGAGGAGGGAGAACGCAAAAATCCATTATGTTTGATGTTGGTGTCTCACCCTTGCAGCAGATTTTGTTGGAAAAGCCCTGGGAAATGACATTAGGGGCAGCTTGTAATGTGATTTCTGCGATGTGTGAATATGAGATTTCTAATGGATCTGAGCACATTAGAGCAGTCTTTATCTGTAGTATTTATTCCCCCTTGGTTTCAAATGCAATTTGCTAAGTACGACATTTCACTCTGCTCTGGCCCACCAGCTCTGTGACTGGGGGAGGATTATATTGTTCTTTCTGTTCTTTCTACAGGGTGTGCTACATAAAGAAAAGCATTTGTGACAAAATGGTTTATTATGAGAAAGTCAGAATATGCCTTTGATATGAGAGAGTCAGCAAAAGAAAAACAATTCAGACCCAAGCTGCAACATAACAGATGCTTTAGTCTAAGTTTCAGATGCTTTATTTTGTATCATTTCAGACTAATGAATAGGTTTACATGCATTTCGTATTTTACTTATCGGAAGAATCCAGATGACACTCCTTTTTTAGATTGTGTTGATTTTTAAATGAGTAGAGGAGAAGGGATAAGTTAAAAAGTGGTTTAAGAATGGATTTAGTACTCTCATTTAAAGATAAAATTATTTGTTTCTACAAATTAAGTATTCCCACTCTTCTATTCAACTTTATCCAGCTCTCTGTCTTTGGAAATTGAAACAGGATTTACAATTTTTGTAATGCGTCTGTTTGAGAAACCAAGGATTTTGGTCAAAGCTTTTACCTCTCATTCAAAACGCACGTACACCTTGTACAAATATTTTGCATTGTCAAGTTATGTTGAAAAGTAACAGCTTTAAAAAAAACAAGAGTTCTGTTTTTATTACAAAATGCAGGCTATGGGAATGCATTGTTTATTATTGTCATGCTCTGGAAGACAGAATTCAACGGCTTTACACAAGATACAATAGCGTTTATAAAAAAAAACCTTTTTAAAATGAATTTCTACCATATATTCTGTTGAGTGAACAAGAGACTTTGGTTCCAAAACTTCACACTACCGTCCAACACCCTGAAACAGACAAAAGAATCACGATCCTCTTCTGTTTTCCTGACAAACTAATATTGGTTTCTGACTGATTAGGGTCGCTGCATTGGTGATTAGCATTTTGATTTACATGTTTCTGCCAGCATTTCCGCACATCATCCCAAATCAACCAATCTGGCACACTCCATGATCTCTGCAGGCTTAATGAGCTAGATTAAGAAGGAAGTCATTTAACCCCTGCCTGCGACGCAATCACGCACACGCATGCACAAGCCCACTCTAAATAGGCATGCCTCCTCATTCCAACCAAATAAGCGTGATCATACAAGCACATACACACTAACCTCACCTCCACCCTGGATTTCACTAGATGGGAGATGGAGCAAGGCCATTATGCAAATGTCAGGTGTCAAGTGTAAATGAGGTTGGAGGGATGGGTAACAGAGGTATTGAATATCACACCAGCTCCCTTGGCAACTGCACAACGGTACAGTAATGAGAGCATTCCGGGATGTAGGCTGGCAAGCCTTCGTTACTCTAAAAGATAGCACTGTGAGAAAGATATGCAGAGCCCACTGGGTCCTGCTGATGTAAGAAAAGGTAGATACCACCAACACCTGCCTCACTTGGAAATTTGGAGTATGAGTCTTTAAAGTTGGATTACTCTTTTGACATGGAAGGATTTTAAGATGGATTTATTTCTTTAGAAAACAAAAACATCTCACATCGTAACAGAAACTAGCTGTTCTATGTCATCAGAATTTTGTTGAGTGCATAGAAGCGTAGGGAGGAACTTTCCACAGCATGATCATTCACCACTCCATGTATTTATTGTGGATCATTTCAACATTGGCAAGGGAACTCTTTCCCACTTTGTGTGTCTGTCAGTCTCTGTTTGTTGATCTACAATCTGTCTATAGCTTTAGGCGTTGTTCTGATTATTATGATCCCTGATGCCTAATGTTCTTTATTTAATCATTTCATCTCTCCTAGCTGCCCAGATTATCTTCTTTGTTCCTCTTTCTCTTATTGTAGAGAATCATTTACTGCTGTCCCTTGACTCCCCGTAAGAAAGATGAAATATCCCTGTTATTTTACAGAGCCTAGACTACAAGCCTCAGTTTAATAATGTATGTAATTCTGAACAAATAATTGAAGAAAGGTCACGTAAATGTTAAACCTGAACCCTATTTAATCACTTTATGGAAACATATAACCTGTGAAGGTTAGACATAAAATAATCTGCTGTTTGAAAGTTTTGTGCTCTATCAAAAACACATTAACTGGGATCCATCCAGGTTATTGGTCTTTATTAACCTCAGTGTGTCACAACAACGACATAACTTGTCTAAATTGTGTACCGACTGTCAGACAGTGATTTAATGACATCAGCTATCCCATCAGTTTTCAAAATGCAGAAGGAAAAACAGAAGCAAGATGTAAGTTATAGACCCCTATTTATACCTGGGGCTGTTTTTGTATCTTGTTTCCATCTTTGAATGTATAAACTTTGTGCCCGCTTTGGTTTAAGTTACTTTGAAACTCCACAGCTCATAACCTACATTCCTACATCATTTAGAAAGCAAAATCTGAAGGGAAAATCCTTCAAATGTCTCACTAATCTTTGTCAAGCTCCATCTTTTCAGGCATCACAGCAATTAAATCATATTCCCGTGAAAGCAAGGATCAGTTTCACTGTCCATCTATTGCTTCTGGCTGGAAACCTAACTACTGTCTTACCATATTGAGTATTTTTCTAAAATGGATTATTTTTATAATTCTCTTTGCCGTGATAGTGACAACACTTTCTGTGGGCCAGCAGCACAGCAGCTGAAATGAGGGGGGGGGATACTAAGGTCATTCCATATCTCAGAAACCCACCAACCACTGCTATTGGTATGAGTGCTTTTGTGAGAGTGCACCAGAGATCACTGAGTGTCAGTAGGCAGCCACTTTGCAAAGGTTACATTTGGGGAAAAAAGGGTTCTTTTTGATTCTTATCTTTCCTTTTGTAACTCACTTAATAGAACAAAGTGCGCTGATGCTCTGAATCACTATGAATAACATGGCTATTTGTTAGTAGGATCTTGCTATTATTAGCATCTGCATCTCATAATGCTGCAATTAATGTCTGTGGAACTACAACAGACACTTACAATTAAAGTTACCATATCTTGTTGAATTCATAAAAAGTTTTCATGTGGTTTGCTTGGTAACAAATGCAGATGTTTAACCTTTTGATTAAATGTCATTTTTTGAAACCCCCATCCCATCCTGTGACTGAGGCTTTTGCTCTTTATCATCTTGCCATAGCAATTCAAAATCAGATAGTGATTAGCGGGCTGCCGCTGCCATCACAGGCTGCTGAGATGCAGCTCTCGTTTTTGGTAAATTGAATGTGAAAAGACTTTTTTCTTTAGAATTCAGCCATGCTTTCCTTTTGTCCTTATATTTGTTAAAAGGCTAATTACCTGCTGATTTGATTGAATCATTTATAACATTTACAGTAAATTATCTTGCTAATTAATTTAAAACCTGACGATATGCTTTGAAATTTACCCAACAGGGAGTGTCCTCTCTCCTCCCCCCCTTGCCCTCATTTCTCTCCTTCTCTTCCCTCAGTGCCCTTTGGTCATCTTGCTACATGAGATATTTCATAGGCAGACTCTGTTTACCCATATGGCCATGTGCAAAAAAGCTCACCACTCAGACACTGCCCACACACCTGTCACCTTTTTGAAAGTGAAACACTCAAAGTTAAAGGTCAGCACTAGCTCAAGGTTGCCTCTGTCTTCCTCCCAGGAGAGCCTTCTCAGGTGGACACACACACTCACACACAGACTAAGACATGGCACTACAATAAGCTGGCTCGGGAAGGCTATGAAAGGATCAATGAATAATTTAACCCCTAACATCATATTTCCCCTGCCAGTAATGTATACACAAACACCTGCATTCGACGTGGGTGTGTGCCGTTCGCTGGATTGCCACTTTCATTTTGCGGTTGCCCCACACTCGGAGAGGTGGCAATTCCAACAGTGTAATGTGATGTGTGGGAGTGCTATCAGAGCTGTAGGTATGACAGACACCCAGCCCTAGAGCTGACTTCTTAGAATTGCATTTTGCTGGCCGTCTCCAATATGAGACCTGTCACCTTGTTCCCTCCAGGCCATGCAAACGGTGATTGAGGCATTTCTGTGAGGTGTCACTATCAAGGGTACGCGCTTGTGAGGGTTTCTGCGTGTCCGTTTATCTGCTTGCATGCGACCGGTAATAGTCTGCTTCTCATGACTGCGAAGAGTTTTATACATTTTCAATCATTCTGCCCTCCCACCTTCTCTGCCCTTTTGTTTCGTCCCCACACGCTTTTTAAAAAATCCTCTCATCTTTCATTTTGTCATGATTGCTTCCTTATTCCGTCCGTTTGCCCTCACTTCTCCTTTTACTCTCTTCTTCTCACCCATCTTCACCTCCCTTGCCCTCTCCTTCTCTTGTCAACACAGCAATGGCTTTGGAAGCCCTACAGTGTATTACACACCGCTCACCAGTAGTTCTCCTGATGGCACTTTCTCTTTTTAAATTCAATCAGGCTTCATTGGAGCCCCAAGAACCATTTCAATTTACTACCTGGACTCCAAAGGATGGAAAGTCCTACGCTAACATAAAGGTCTAAATGGGATTGAAGACTAAGAGGGAGACGAGAGGTGCAGAAGGGAAAAGTGTATTGAAATGGTGCCACAGAGAGATAACAGCAAGGAGAAGTAAAAATAGAAGGAGGCAGGGGAATTAGAGGAGAGAGGGTAAGAGAGAAAGATGAGGGAAAGGGGAGAGTCTGAAGTGTTACAGGGGAAAAGAGAACAGAGATGACAGCAGGGGAGAAAAAAGACTGGGGAGAGGAGTGGGAGATCAAGAGGAGGAGATTTGGGCTTATAGTAAAGCGATGAGGTGATAAATATAAAGTGAGCTTTTATTTATTTATTTTTCTTTATTCAGAGAAGAAATTGTTTGAAAAAGCTCACTGAAGTGTTTGTAAAAGAATGCATGAACCCTGATATGTCTATGATTGTGTTAGTATAATCAACTGGTAGAAAGTACAGCCATAAAACAAATTTGTTATTGTAAGAAGAAGTCTTTTTGGGCAGAACTCATCAGGATGGCTCTGCTTCACGTGTGACTGCAGCATCGTTGAGAACATTTTTAAAACTGTTGTCATTTCTTCCAGCAGTCCTTTTGACCTCAATGCCTTTACTTTCTTCAGGACAACTTTTCCTTCACTTTCCCCTTTGGGCTAAAATATACTCATGTCAATCCTTACCAGCCCCTTTTGTGTGCTGTGGGCAGGTTAAGTGTTTTTCTGGGTACTTTTATGGGAAATTCAAAAAGTGCCTTAACACTTACCTCTCCCAGGAGCAGATGCCATTTTAGGCTTGCTGAGTCATTCAGTCAACCATGAGTGTCCTTTGGTGGCTCAGATGTTTATACCATCAGCAATGAACTGAACAGTAACTCACCAAGAATTGGAACACTTGTCAGGCAAAACATGTTTCTCACCAGAGCAACCTTGATGTTCCCAGGCTGGATCTCTGAGCCTTCACTCCGGTCTTTCTTCAAGATTTTGTCTTTTAACTTTTGTCTAAATTACTATGCAGTTGCACGTAACAAGATTCCTTTTTGCCTCAGTACAAAAGTGTCAAAGTGACTGGATTTGGTTGAGTTTATTGAGGATTTGATTTGTGTTAAGAATAATTGTTGGTGGCCATATTCTGCTTAATCAGCACTGTGTTTATTTATTTCTTCGGCATACTTTAATAAAGCAGTTCCTTTTCCCCAGAGGGAAGCCACTTGCGTCTCGCTTGTTAATCAGTCTCGTTTTATAAGCGGGAGTGGAACGCTTACAATACATGCAGAGTAAAATCAGACTTTGTACGGTTTTCGTCTGCACCTGGCGGTCTGACAACGTGTGTCTAAACCAAGCAATTGGTGGTTGTTATCAAGAAAATAAGTATTTGAAGGGGGGGACACACACCCCAGTCATGAACAGAGCCAACACCTGCTTCTCTCGCTGAATTGACTTACATTGTACAGTGAACACAAAGGCAGTAATTTATGCCCTGTAGCCTCCCATTGTGATATTCAGACATCTTTGCCTCTCACTGGTCCTAATGGCTCAATGTAGCCCATGAGGGAGATGAACCTCCCCTCATGCCCCCCCAGCCATCCTCTATTCACAGAAAAGAAAATTAAGAAAACACAAAAAATTGCAATTGTTAC
Organism: Menidia beryllina; assembly: GCA_013363375.1. NCBI lineage: Eukaryota > Metazoa > Chordata > Actinopteri > Atheriniformes > Atherinopsidae > Menidia > Menidia beryllina. The sequence goes on along the minus strand of JABUIW010000245.1, from coordinate 973,045 downwards.
CTGCCACTAAAAATGAATGGGGGGTATGATCAATGTTCCATGGGGGAGGTTTGTGAAAATGCTCCTATTAAATGGTAATAAAAGGTCTGTTTTTAAGTGGGATGCAGGATTTAAAATATTTTGACTCTTAGTGGGTGGGAAAACTAGTTTTTTTCCCCCCATAATTATTTAAAAAGCAAAGAGGAAGAAGTGGCTTGTGATAGATTGAGTACACTGGGAATCAACCCCGTTCAGTGACTGCCATTGTTGTGAAGCAATTTTACCTCACTCTTCTCTACATATTTCCTTATTTTAACTGACGTGTGATGTTTCTACTGTGTTTTAGTCGGGCTGACGTCTGGACTTTGACTTGATCATTGAAGCATTTTTTCAGTCATTCTGTTGTTAAACAGCTGATGAGTTTGGGATCGTTTTCTTGTTCCATGACCCAGTTTGAGCCAAGTATTCACTCTTTGACAGATCACCTCGCATGCCAGGTGTCCTGATATTTCAGCGCTTGGTAGTCCTGGACATCATGACCAAGCTTTGCTTTCAACATCCTCCTCATTTAAACAGAAATCACTGTTGAAGTTGATGCAGGTTTTCTGAGCACTGCACCGCCCGACTTTTGGATGAAATTACTGTGAAAAACATAAAAGTGTCTTGTTTATTTTCCTCTTAAGTATAATCATCCCTGGAAAAGGATGTTCATATTATTTGGAATAGCCCTAATGATTCCTCCCACGCTGATGTGCGTCAGCCATTGCTTGAGCTCAACACTTTCCTCCTTGACATTGTGCACATTAATGCTCCAGACCAACGAACTGCCAAAACGCCAGCTTTTACAGAGATGCTCAGACTCGCTGATGATCATTTAATCAAGCTCATTTGATTAACAGCACCTGGCTGCTCTGTGCCCTTTTAATTTCTATGGAAGCTTGGAGGATTTAGATTAGATTTTGCTGAATAAATAAAGACATGGACTGATGTGCCAAGTGTTGCTATACATAAAAAATCTGATGATGGTGGTTATTATCCTACAATTAAAAAGGTGAGACCTTGTCAAAGACGAGAAAGTTTTTGTTCATTATATCTTGAAACAGCAAACTTTTCAATTAAGAGTTTGTACTTTTTTGATTTATTATTGTCATACTGCAGAGCTTCACGAGTTCTGAATCTGTCTTTCTTACAAAAGCCATTTTACCGTGATGTTGGCTGCGAACCCATTAGTCTAAATGTTTTTCTAAGTGAACTGGAAATGAGAAGAACTCAACAAAGAGTTTTGAGTTTGTTTTGAATGGCAGTGAACCAAGGGTGGACAGGTTTGCTCTGCTGTACATGACAAACCTGTGCAAGTTGGCCTCTTGAAACAAAGTTTTGCCAAATTTGCAGTTAAAGACAAAACAATTATGGGCTCATAATTAAAGTGTCTCAGCAGTAGATCATTATTCAGCAGCATGTACAAGCAAACTGGGATTTACTCCAGTGACAGTAAATTTCTTTTTAATGACTTATGACACAAGATGACTCTTTCTAATCAGCTCACAGTAATTTGAACTTAGTAAAGTTATTAGCAACTTCCAGCTTTAGGTGGCAGACTGGAATCAAAGAATGGAGGTGGCATTAGTTTGCGTACATCTATATTTAGCATCTTCACTCCATTAACTGAATGCACCTTGACGACATTACTCTACCCTGGAAAAGACTAATGAGAGACACGGTCTTCGATAGAATTAGAGGGAGATAAAGAGATGGAGGATGGGGACCATGCTGTGGCAAGATGGAGGAGAAGGCCAATAGCGGCTGTAAGGTGGTGATTTGTCTTTGAGGCTCTGTGGTGTTGGTGTTGGCAGCGTCAGCTAAACAAGGCCATCTCATTTCCTGTTGTCTGCAGGAAGCAGCTGTCTGCTACCGCTACTGCTGCTGCTGCTACTCTGAGCCCCTGGTCATCAATCTCCCTGTTTTAATTGGTCTGCACCACACTGTGACATGCCGGCACACACACACACACACACACACACACACACACACACACACACACACATGCGTCCGCATATATTGATAAAAATACTTGCAGAAGTAAAAATGTCATTGCAAGCACTAGACATAAGGGTCCGCTCTCATATGTGGGGCAGATTGAAAGTTTTCACACCTTTTCCAGTTTTTCTCACTTTTTGGAGGACTCGTCTCATGTTGGATTTACTTCTTGTCGTCCTGTCATTTTTTACTCAAAAAAAGCGTTGTTTGGCTGTTTTTATGTATTCCAACCCCAGACAATTTCGAGTGTGCCGTTACTGTTGCATTTTTTTCTTTCCATTATGATCTATATGGATACTGTAAGCAGTTTGTACCACATCGGTCCGGACATGTCTCCAGAAAAGGCTCATTATGGAGCTCATTTAAAGCTGCGTCTGTGAGCTTTTGGACACACACACACACACACACACACAGCTGATTTCCATAAAGCATTAGCATATTGCAGTCTTCCTCTCTTTTCTTCTCTCACAAAACCACAGGCTCGTGCCCCCACACCCACCCCTGCACACTCATGTACACCTCCCCACACATGTTACACATACATAGCAAGCACAGGGAGAGCCTTCAGCGAATGTGATGCAGCATCAGGGGGCAGGAGCAAGAGTACAAAGCGGCGGGGAGTCTGACAGAGGAGTGGGCGGTGTGTGGGAAGACCATATGCATTTCATCAGGGACTGATGAGAACACATGATCGCACACTTCATTACGCAGTGTTGTCACTTTTTTTTCCCAAAAAAAGGGGGAAATAAAACTGTTTCTGCTCTTCATTTTCTTTTCTGTCTCTCTCACACACCCATGTAGCAACGCCTGTACAGACTGCAGATGGTACGAACCAACTGGAATCTTAATTCTATCTCAAAACCTGTTTGTGATAAAGGATTTGTCCTGGATGGACATGCAGCTTGAGCTGATTGAAATAGCTGACACAGTGCCATCTTGTGGTGTTAGCAGTAACTGCCAGAATAATTCCATATGAAGTTTAGCATAAGATATATCCATATGTAACTGTGTCTTAAAGCAAAACATCTTGTACACAAAACATGTTCGTAACCACACTAGTAACCAAACAGTGTGCTAGGATTCCTCCATTATTATTTTTTTCTGTGATACTGTCAAACATCTTTAGCAAGTCTATAATCATAGCTGTCACTTCATTAAGGCGACACCACTGCAGTGATAATTAAGCAGTGTGTACTGGAGTGTGTAATATTCAGAAAGAATCTGCATTAAATCTGCAGTCTGACGACACCACTGAGCTGCCTTTCCAGCGTTTCTTTGTCCAAGTGTTTGGAATGAAAGTGAATGGCTTCTATACTTTAAACCTCAAAAATTCCCTGCACCATTAAAACTGTTAGGAGGTTGACATTGTCAAGTGATGTGGTTGTGTAACACGGAAGAATAAGGCTTATAAGGGCTTTCCATTGTCTTCAATGCGGTGTATTGATGCACTGTATTGATATGTGTGTGTTTCCAAAAAACATTGAATATGTGCCACAGATGCAGGCGTGCAGACACACTTGTGTGCACTTGCTCTCCTCCTGTCCGTCCTTGGTGTGTGACAGAACAAGCTTTCCTCTCCCTTCGGTGAAATCAGAATTCTCCATAGCCGATAGGCTTGTGCCTGAGGGGAATTCTGGGAGATTTAAAAATGCTGAGTCCCTAATCGATCTTAGCACACTCTTATTCTGCTGTCTTTCTTGAATCTTTGTCTTTATCCCATTTTTCTTTCAGCATCATTACGCTATAGCTGCAGATAGAGATGGATGATGGGATTCCAACCCTTTCCATTTAAAGAAGCATTTGTTACCTTAGGTTTAGTTTCGAATGAGAAATGAGTTTGAAACTGTTGCTATAAAACATCTTTTTCTTCGTCTGTTCTCATCTGTCAGAGTTTTTTTTATGAAAAAAAGAAGATCAAACGCTTGCCTCTTTTTTGCTTTCAAAAAGTCTTTAGGTCATAGATTGCTCATTAGTCTTATCTCTGTATAAATATGTTATACCTGTCAGGATATTTTTCAACACATACGTTTACGGCTTGACATCTACATATACAGCTTCTTCCTTCTGACAGAGAATTCAGACGGAAATCAGTAAATACTTTCAAGAAACTGTGTTTTTAGTAGAGCAGCCATGTTAGAACATTGTCTGTTGTCCCCCTCCACATGATTCTTGACAAATATGCCAGTTAATTTTGAACAAACAGTCCTCAACACTGTCTGATTTAATAGCGTATGCTCTACAAAACAAATTTTGAGATTTCAAAATCTCAAAAAGAAAACCATAATTGGTGGTCAGTTGTTTTGTTTCGATGGACCACTTGCTCTTTCTGTCAGGATGATGAGATGACTTGCTGGTTAAACAGATTTTGCCCTTCCCCTGATTATTGCAGGGCATCTGTTCTGTTTTAGTCTAATTTGAGCGTTTGAGCATCATATATACTGTGCAGTTATTGTCACTGTGATCAGCAGCAGTATATTTTTATGAATAAATCAGTTAGCATCACCACAATCTCATGATCATGTCCTTTCAGCGACCTCATTCCAACTCCCCTGTGATTATAAACACCTTCTATTCCAACATTATGTGTCATGTCTGTCGAAGCATTTTCAGGGCAGCTGAAAAAAGCTTTTATTTGTGCAAACATGTGAGGATAGATAAGCAGATTATTTAAGTTTATAAGGATTTCACACACAGAGATGAGTCCACACTGTGCCGCTCCTGCTGCTGTGTCTCTCGGCTGCTTCCACAGAGTCTCCTTGGCAACTTGGCTGATGCCTCTGTTGCTTACAGCTGCCATATGGTTGACTGGTGTGTTTTGTCACATCGCAATGAAACTGACATTGCAAACATCACATTTGGTCCAATTATAACGGCATCCTAAGCCGTCAGCGGGTTTTTCAAGGACTAAAAAGCATCCTTAGTGTGAGAGATGTTTTTTCTGTAAAATTAAAACTGATTATGGTTCTCTTCATGAATCTGTATGCCACTAAATGGCTTCTTCTACATGTTATATTCTTAAGAAATTAATTCAATTGTCATCCATTTAGCTTTGTTTTGTTTTAGTAACAATAACCATGCCCGTTGGGTGTTCAAAATGGCTGGAATAAAGTATTAAAGCAAAACTTTGATATCTGATATTAGCAGAATTCTGGCCAGGCAACTTCAAAGTCTCCTTTCCTTTTGTATTCTGCAGCGCCTCATGATAACTGCTAGAAATGGCAGTTTAGACATGTCATATCAAGCTCAGTTGTTGTCTGGAGACATCAGATGTTGCTGGCTGTCGTTTGTGAGTGAGAGGTCAGTCTGTCTCTGCGTTTCTGTGTGGGAGGTTTGGCTCATAGTATGAATCTGTAAATAGGTCTCCACAACCAGCAAAGATAGTTCTGCTCCGAGTTTTAAAAGGCTCGATGGCTTCTGAATGAGTTCATCTTTGTGAATGTGTTAACTTTTTTATGCCATCTGTTATCGTCACCGTCATCATCATCATCATCATCGTTTGGGGCTGTTATTCTTTTTACATTATGTCATGCCATCAGCAAGACGTTTGGCGGATGTGTAATGATGATAAGCTGGAAGATGTTTTCTTTCAGGATCATTTGGAAATTACAGCTCCGCTCATCTTTCCTCAGTGTTATTACTTTTTTCCCTTCTTTTTAGCTTTTTAATGGGACACACTCCTCTTTATTTAAGTTATTTCTCTGAATCCACTGCCACAACATTGTCCCCGTAGTCGCTCATCTTGCTCTTTAAAAACAAGTGAGGCTGCCTTTGTGCTCATTGGGCCTTCCCAGCAGTCGGATCCCCAGCGCGTTTACCCTGGTAACCGTGGCTAAACTTACTTGCATCACCCATGGCCTCACTCAGTGGAAGAGGGCGCCTGTGGGTCCACGCCAGATGGCCCACTGTAAAGCCGACAAAGCCGCTTCGCTGTCCTGGCCCTGCCTCTTTGCTCAAAGTTTATCATCCCTGCCTTCCAAAATTCATCTGTGCTAACGTAATGACTTAAAGATCCATCATCCTGACACTTGTATTGAAACACTGACAATAATGACTCCACACGATAGATCACAGAACAACATGACACACATTTTAACCGACAACTTTTGTCCTTAGATCGATTTTTAAAAAGGAAGTTGTCAGCTATTTTCTTTTTTCATTCCCCTGAAGGGTAAGCATTTGAATTGTGCTCTGTACATATTTATTCTTATAAGCTCCGTGGACGGGCCCTTTTGTTTTGCAAGCTTGACAGTTTTAATGAGGCCACAGAAGAGTTTTAGCTGCTTAACTTTCTGTTGTGGTTGAGTTTCAGTGGGAATCAATGAAGGATTTCGAATGAGTTTGGGTTCCATCCTTTCTCTTTTTTACCTCCCTTGCTTTCTTAGACATATGCTGACACACACACACACACACACACACACACACACACACTCAAACATAAACAGGCTGCCTCTGCTTTTGCTGACTAATTGGGTACAGCTGCTGAGTAGAAGGATCCTACAGTCTGCGTTTTCTTTTTAGTTTCTATATATGACTACATACTTACATGTTTGTGTATGTACAGTCAGGCCTTGCATTAGCAAATCAATCATCCACCTGCTCTGATCTATATTCCTGCATAGAGACCATGGGTCTTTCTTTGTCTGCAATGCAGCAACCACTGCACGTTGCTAAAGTGCAGAAACAAGTTTTCACACAGCGGAGTGCTCTTGCCTTTTTAGAAATGGCTGTGCTCAATCAAATCCCCTACCAGAGCCATCTTTGTTGCACCACTCCTTTATTGAGTTTATCTTCTGTCCTCGGTTTTTCAAGATTTTGTCACATAAAACATTTAACTTGACTTTGTGCAGGCACTGTGTTTCTCTTTCCTGAAACTTTAGGTCATACATTAAATGTCTCCCAGGTCAAAGTTTTCTTCTGTGAGGAGTTTGATTTATTTGTGCATTTATATGGACTGAACGCTTGAGAAAGCACTTACTCTTGCATGCTTTGCCCTGTGGTGTGTGTGAGACAAGGCCAGTGACCAGTGATTCACTGATAAATGATGTGCGTATGTGCCTCTACAAACCCATACATAACTGTCTGACCCTATCTGATTCAACCCGACACCAGTTTTGCTGGCACTGGTTTAGCTCTCATTGGTTGATTTTATAACACTTCATGTAGCTGAAGCTGAAGTCTTTACTTTACATTTTGCTTCAGATATTTCTAAATGCAAACTCACATTTGAGTGTATTGAGCTAGTGTGAATGAATTCTTGCTGTAGTGACTGAATCATTCCACTGCTGCTGTTTTTGCTCAAAGTTACCATGAAAAGCATTGATAGTTTTCTAAAACGAGTTCCCTGGACAGTTCTTAACTCCAGAGTTGATGCTGAGCCTGCAACGATATGGAGTTGTTGAGCTTAAATCTGCGTCTCATTACTCCCTGGGTAACATTTCCAATACATGAGGTGCAAATTGGCTTCAATTCACAGCTTGTTACATGCTGTTAATGTTTGTTTGCTGACTCTTTATCCCAGATTCATCCAGGAGATAGAGATGAGCATGGGGCCGGGCCAAGCTAAGCAGTGCCAGCTTCGAGCTTTCCTCACTTACTACATCAACGACCTCTTCCTCAACCAGGTCAGTTAAATTAAAGATTTTTGTCTTTGAAACAGTACATCAGAGCACTTTTTCAGCAGTATAAACAATATCTCAGTGGAGAAATTTGGCTCTGCCAGAAAACATGGTTCTAGAGAGTGGGAAGTTCACCTACGGGTCTCATAGAGAATTCTGTGTGGATATTTTAGCACTTTTTTTTTTCCTTTCATCAGGCTTTTTTACACCAATCTTTACTGCATAAACTCAGATTAGTTTACTGGCACATTGTCCGGCTGGGATAACCGCTTCATCTGTCTGACTGATGTAGAACTTCTAATCATAGTTCATACTGTCGTTCAAAAGCTTCCACTCAGTGAAAAACCTGTAGCTCTCCTTGGTCATTGAGAGCCACCTTAAACATTTTGCTAGCAGCTTAGGGGAGGAGTGTAGAGGCTCTCCTGGACACATCCAGTTAATTGAACTGCTAAAGCCGGACAATGTTTAAATTCCTTGTAAATAAAGTCTTCTTTCTCAAATATGCACTCAGTTTGATGGACTTTTTCATTCTGCTCTGTATTGGCTTGTTCAACAAGAACTCTGTTGGTATTACTTTCTGAAGATTAAAGGAGTAAATATTGTTAGGAGGACTTTGAGTTTGCCAAGGCAGTGACCATGTTGGATTGGGAAACCAATCTAACTCGGAACTCTAATTCGGAAAGGAGAGGGGTACATTTTTCCCCTTGTCGAAGAGCTCAATTCCAAAAGAAAAAGCCTATGCCCAGCAACTACCCTATTTCAGAAATACAAACTGTGTGACTATTGCATCAATGAGTTATTGATACAACCAAATTTTTAGAACTGCACCCATCTATGGCACGTGTTCTAAAACCATTTCATAACGCAGATTGTATAGCAGACCCAGTTCGTACATGGTACACCCCCTGGAAATTTCTTATCAAAACAGCTGACGACATAATTCAGAGAAAACTATCACCATTTCATCTTACTTTTGTGACTTAACCTTCAGGTGAGGACAGAGATCAACAAAGAAATTGAAGGAGTGAGTAAGACAGCCGACCCCTTGAAGATCCTCGCTACTGCTGACACCATGAAGCTCCTGGGTGTCCAAAGACCCCTCCTGCAGGTGAGAAGCGTGCCAGAAACTCACAAGTTTTGCAGTTATTTGAGTTAGAATGTGTCTAATGATAGACTGTGTGAGTAATCAAAGATAACTGCCTCAAAATGATCATGAAATTGAACAGCCTCTGCAATACAAAGTAGACATAACATTCCATAGCAAATTAGTTGTAGATCAGGGATTCAATTTCCATATTTAAGGGACTTTAGTTCCACAGTAAATTGGATAGGAAATTCTTCTCTGCCTTTTATAAAACAGGTCAGGCTTTGATCTCTGCCAAATTTAAAAGTTTTTGATTGGTGTAATTCTACACTCTTACCCAGTGGTGTTGGTGCATCGCATATATTCACATGTGAGTTGTTAGAAAGGCATAAAAAACTCCACCTGAACGTTTGGCACAGATTCACCCTTTCAACCCTGTCCAGTGGGGGAAATCACTTCTGTCTACACTCATGATGCATTTCCCTGTGATTGCTGTTTAGAGACACAAAAGCATACACACACACACGTGTTCACACTTCTTATCATCTGTGTTTGAGATCATGATATCCACTTTGTCACCTTTCTCTGAGGATCATAATTGCAAATTGACATTGTGCTTGATCTGTTTTCAGTTTGTGGTCACTGCTAATTTATGTTTGCACTGTGTGACACATTCACATTAAAGCACTTGTGTTTGTTTGTCCCCAGGCATTTTTGTAGCTTTCATTCTGATTTTATGACACAGTGAATTCCCCTTCAGGGGGCTCACTTCATAAATGCATGTGCGCTGGTACAAACTAAAAGGAACATTTTCAAGTGCAACTTTTTGAGGAAGTGTCAAAAGGCCTGCTAATATGTTGCGTTGAAACCCTTGGCCCTCTTAAACCTCACTAAAAGAACATTAAAACCTCTCGTAATGTTATAAAACTTTTATAGAAATCTATCTGAGACATGTTTCGTGTCATGTTAGTATGATGGACAATGGTGGAATTTAAATTGTTATTGAAAAGAAAAAAGAAAAGATTTTGAACACAGCTTTGTTCCATTTAATTAAAATTCAAAATAAAACAGCGTGCAAATATTGGCTGCCCCATTGATGGCAGCTTATTTAATGTCATCCTGGTGATTTTGACACATGTTCCTATTGTTTTACTTCCAAATGAGAACCACTATTGTACAAAAGCAGTGATTCAAATGGTTGCAAATATTTTTTCTCAAATGTCACATTTCTGGATGTTTGATGGACTCTCTTTATGGCTACAGGCTTAGATTGATTTAAATATGTTTTTTCTTTTTTTACGTATCAATGTGTGATATGTTTTTCTCCACCTGTTGCCAAATATTATCCCAGGCAGGTGGTTTGTTTGTGGTGTGGGTGTTTGTCTAACAGACCTTGGAGTTTGTCAGTGTGTCTCTATGTGAATGTTTTGTTGTATGTTTGTTTCTGTCAGAGCCTTCCTGTCTATTCTCTCCCAAGGAGGGAACAGCAGTGGCAGTTCATTACAGGGAAAGAGACTGTGGGCGTTTGGAGTTCAGCGGGGTTTGTTTACGGCTCGGGCCCCTCCTTAACGAGGAGTTCAGCATCTTGCTAATTATGCTGCTGTGGCTAATGAGCCTTTCTGCTGATAGTGAGGAATGCAATAAAATATTCTTTTGTTTATGCTTTTTGCCTGTTTTAATTGGACTGAATAAAGGAGCCCTCCATGCTTCCACTTTTGCCATTTTCATTGAAGGGTCAGGGTGGCATCTGTGTGGTTTTAGTGCTTTTACATGTATGGATTTTAGACAGTGGGAATATGTTTTCCACCTATGTGGTATGTTATTTTTATCCAATTTGGGAGACAACTCATCGTTTTCTATAATGGCCTTCCCCCAGGGTGTCATTGTTATAATAGACTGTTTTTATCCTTAGTGGAGAGTTTTAATTCACTTAGTTGTCACAATGGCTTTTGGAAATGCAGTTTGACGTCTTTTTATCCCAAAAAGGAAACCCTAATTGGTTTTTGAACTCGCTTTAAGAAAAGTTTTTCATATCAGGAGTATTTAGCCAATCAAGTGGTAGGTCTAGACAACTGTGAATACAGGTCAGTTAACTCTAATGTAGATGGTCTTAGGAAAGGCTTAGCCTAAAGTGAATCAATAAATGAATGTATGTATATTGCTTATCCTGTTGATGTACACCCTTTTGTGCTTTTTGTGTTCAATATTTTAAAGTAGCAAACACACACCAGTGAAAATAACAAGCATAGTTGACAGGAAGAAGAGATCTTAAGATTGCAACACCACATTAAACTCTCTCTTACCACTTTGCTGCAGCAATTTAAGAAAAACCATAGGGGATCACTTTTTATAGAGGCATCTGCTCTCTGCAACCAATAAAGCACGACAAATGTCTAATGAAGATTTTTATGTTTGTGTGTTTTCTGAAATGAAAAATTAAATGTACTATGACACCATACACACAAATGTCAGGGGAGTCTTTTATGATAAATATTTAGCTGTTCAGAACCAGTTAGTTGCAAATTTCTGTAGCTTAAATTATTTTTAAAATCACAGTGTGAGGTTGAAGGACCTAGCTACATGTTCCTCATGCCACTGTGGGATTAATACACATTTCTCAGCAGCAAAGGGTCCTGCACAGCACATACTCTGACAATAACTGGTTAGACTTAAGAGAAACTGCCAGTTTTGCAGTTAGTGATATTGGAAAAGCCACACACAAAACATAATTCCTACAACATCCCCTTCATTCCAGTTAAACTGTACTATTTTATTTACCCAGACTCTGACAATGAGAAAATGCCTAATTTGAAACCCCAAGTACATAATACTTGTTTTTCTTCTTTTTTCCCCTTAAGATTTGCAATATGAAGTTAAAAAAACATTAAAAAACATTGTGCTCATCTGCTTGTGCAACTCAAGCATACAAATTATTTAAATAAATGGAACCAAAAGGGAATCCAGTCTGAATGGCTATCTGACAGGATGTGGAGCTACAGAAGTGGTTTTCAGTGGCTGATAAATCTGCGAGTTCTGAATTGTACCACTATAGATTCACTTATATTAATCATGCACACACAGCTTGCCCATCTGCCACGATACAGGACATAAACAGCCAGATACACACAGTTTGCCATGACAGTGCCATATCTTCACTGAACGAATGGCTATCTGCTGCCGTATTGAGATTTAGAGAGGTGCAAATGTCACACACAAGGGTTAAATCTATCTTCGCCTCTTAGAAAAAAAAAAACATTTACATTTGGATTAATGCAAGGGATATTTCCTGACCCCTGGCCATAGAATGTGGGATAGAGGTTATCCCTGGTTGACTTTATGCTAACCTCTGCAGCATGAAGCGAATTTTTATGACCATATTTCCATAACATTAAGATTTTGAGTGGGCTCATGTTATCCAGTACATTTCTATAAATGAACTTGCCTTTGATCAATTATATCAATGGACAAAGTGACTTTGAGGAAATGCTGGTCGAAATCAAGGTGAATGCTGTGCCATGCCTAAACAGCTTTAATAAGTTAAATGCATGAAGTATGGGTCTGTAGGTTAATAAGTTATAATGATAAAGGCAGGGATTTCCCTATCACACTGTACCAGTGGTGTCAAATACTGCTTTTATAGATCATGTATATATATTACATATTATTGATATGATTAGAAGCCTGACACAAGCTTTATATACTGTGCACAAGGAGGAGGAGATAGGGGGATGCAGGGCCAATATATAGTTCAGTGATAAAGGTTAATGTCCATTCTTGTGTGTCCGTGTGTGTGTGTCTGTGTGGATGTGAGATTTCACGCTCTGAGCTGATAAGTCCTCAAAGGACCAGTAGTGTTAAAAGACAAGAGGAAAGTAGCCAAGCCAACAAATGTCTGTCAATCCTTCTCTCTATTTTCCTGGATACCCTTTCTTTTGATCTTTTGTTGCTCTGTATCTTTTATTTCTTGTGACCATCTATTCCAATTTTATTGTTGTTTCTATCTTCTCTTTTCATCCGCTTAACTCCAACAGCATGGTATCACACCAACGCACGCGCTGTTAACCCCTCGCAGTGCGATGCTATCTGTCCAGCCTTGTGCTGCCACTGATTGATTCATTTAATTAGAGTTAGATCGAGAGAAAAGAGCGAGGTAGAGAGATGAGGAGTGGAACAGACGAATAAAACAGGATAGGGAGGGTATGGTCACTCTGCTAGAAAGCTCTGGAGATTGGCTCCATTAATCTTGGTAGAACCCCTCTAGAGTCCCCTTTACACGCTCACTTTGTGACACACTACCATACACGCGTTCACACAATGTATGCATGCAGCCGCCCAAAAGTGTAATGAGACAGAAACCAGGTAACCATATTTCTTTGGCCTTGAAGTCTACCACCTGCCGTCTACCTGCCCAGTCGTGCGGTGGAAATGTGTTTCTGATAAGGTCTGAGTGCAGATTATTGTTTGTATGCTGTTTCATTTGCCAAAACCACATCATAGCTATAATTACTCAACACATTGGCCCAGTCTTTTCCAGTTAAGTCTAATCCAACTCCGTTCCCAGTTTCTCCTGACAATAGCCAGTAACCAGTCCTTTGTGTATGCATGTTTGGGTAATAACTGTCAGTGCATTAGCGGCTCACAGGTGCACATACGAGCATCGTTTTTGTGTGCTTGTTATAAACCTGACGTGTTTTGGGGCCAGACAAAGACTGATTTCATTCACTCACTGTCAGCTGCCAGAAAGCTTGCTTCATCGCAGTTCAGCTGCCAATGGCCTGCTAATGATGTTGACCTTTAAGATTCATATTCACATGTAGCTTTGTGAGCAGGGAGGGCAGAAACAGGAATGCACATGTTAATTGTGCATGCACACACACTTCCACATCCAATGACGGTAATGACACTGACCTTTTGATTTGTGAAGATGTGTGCAGGCAGTGTTTATTTGTAGGGGGCGATCACTTCTTGTTGATTGGCTCCCTGCCCCCCCCCCCCCCCCCCCACCACCCCAACCACTGTGAAGATGGTGGCTGAGCATTGTTTATTGAGGACACTCGCAGCTCCCAGTCGCCATCAGCAGACACAGCAATCACAACACAATATACCTGTTTGCTGCATCAGCTGCGCTCTGTGATTGGGACAAAAGTGGGGGTGAGGAAGTAGGAATGATGGTATATAGACACACAAACATGCACTGTTCCCCTCAAACTGAGATAAACACCACCCACCTTACCAGAAACAAAAGCCATCCCCAAGTTTATTATCAAAGGGCCATTCACCGTGGGAACTGCATGATAGTCATTTTAATGCATTAAAATGGTCCTGGTCTTGGGTAAAGATACAATTCCAATGTTTCCCATTTAGTCCAAATGTATGCTGAAGCTCAGCACTATATTTTCCATCAGATGTAAACTGTGTCTAATCATACAGTTGACATTTTTCCATTTTTTTCCTTCCTATTTGGGAAATATTTTGCTTTACTTTAAGCGGTTTTTGAAGTCCTTGAAATGACTTAGTTTATTCATCTTTTCTTCCTCTATGAAGTGAAACATCCTGCTCAGAGACCACAGTGTTCTTCACCGATTTTACATATGTTCTAGCCTTGGCAGTGGTGCCTATTTGATAAATGAAGGAAATGTCACTTTTTATTCTTTCACTAAAAGGTTTTAAATCCTGATGGATCTGTTTTGGTTTTTTTCTCATCTCAAGGCTTTATTTCAGTCATCTTTTTCACTGCTTCAGGTGCATTTGTGCTCTACCACCCACCTTCACCTGCTTATCTCACACCAAGCACATGTACTCCTGAGGCTCACACCCAGTTGCCCTCAGCCTCCAACCTTCCTCCACCACAAAAAATGTTCTCTTTTTCTTAGAATGTGAGTCTGCTGTGCTTTATTTATAGTTTGCATGTATTCAAACCCGCCTTCTTATCTTGATATTCATTAGTGTTTTATCCTTGTTTTAGGTAAAAATGATGGTATCAAATTGAGCAAATGGAACAGTCAGTACATCTACAGCCTAAGGTTCTGTAGTACAGGCTCACATCATGTTTCACACAGACGCAGTCTCTCCCGGTAACAAGAATAATCTTTGCCTTTTGAGTGAGTCAGTTAGAGGGAGAGAAGTTGAAATGTCAGTTCTATGACAAACATGCCCTTTGGTCTGAAGGAAAGAAGGTTTGGCTGTGGGTGTCTGATAAAAGTTACCGCTTGAATTTTAAAAGCGAGTTAGTGCTCTGAGTTTGAAAAAGACTGTTGTTATGTAGCTGTGAGTGCATTTGTGTACATGTGTGTTTGAGTTAATTCACTATCTACAAATGGGCCTCGTGCGGAGGAGAGGAACACCCCCCTTCCCTCCAACAGAATATATTAACTCTCTTATAATTTGCCTTTTAGATTCGCATCCAAACTTCTATTGACTCATTTAAACCACAGATGGCTAAATCCACCTCTTGTCATAAATCATTCCCAGTAATTGATAAAAAGTGGTAAATCATTATCTCAGATGGTGAGGTTGTTCTTCTCAGTTTCTCTGAAAAGTACACTAAACCAGGTGCGTGGGGGTGAAAGATTCAGTATCGTGTGATGACAATTAAGAAGTTTGGTTCACTATTGGGATTTGAATGGCAAATCTGAGCCTTAGAGCTATTCCCAGGATTAACATATGCAGAAGCTCCATATTTCACCCAGCATTTGTTTTTGTGCGTGGGAGAAAATAGGGTGTGTATTAAATAGAAGCCCATCTGTAATCGTTCAAGTGTGATATTGCTCTTCATCTCTCAATTAGAACTCTTGCAAAGCTTAATGCAGTGTTTGGAGTGAAAGAGTTCTGTGCTTGTAATAACTCAATCTTGTCGACCCAGAGGCCATGTGCAAGCATTTGTTTTACAGCAACATGCTTATTTTTGCAATACTATGACCATCGAAGCTCCTTTTCATTGCTTTACTTCCCCAAGCCTGAAATGGATTTTTTAATGACGTACAAGCACAATGAAGTACAGCTTTTATTTGGCTGGGTTTGATCTAAAAGCAGATAATAATGATGGGTCTCCAGTTAGCTCATAGATCTCCTGTGCAAGCATCTCATGTGCAAGTTAACTTTACTCACCACAAATTTTACATATTTATGGACTTCATAGTTTTGGTAAACTTGTTTCAGCACCGAAAAATGATCAGTTTTTGCTTTAATACAGACTTCTCTCAATAACATCTTGGTGTAGTCACTAAACTGCTTCAAAAGTTCTGCTGTTTTCTAGTCTATACTGTCCACTTATTATGTCTTAGGAGTATTTTAGAAATAATAAGAAATTAAAATGGTTAAACTTAACTTAAATCCTAAAACCCACATATTAACCCTAAAAACAGATTTATTTATGAAGACCTAAAATAAACCTACAGGGTAAAGCAAATTAAATGTCTTATAGGTTAAAAAGGTTTACATAAGAGTGATGAGTTACTTTGATCTGTTTCATTTTAGCATTCTCAATTTTTGCAAAGGACAGATAGTTCAATAATACCTTAAGAAAAAAACTCAGAATTTTTCAGTGACTACATTTGAATTATTTTTGAAAGTTGTAGGTCTCTTTTAGGTGCACGTGATACAAAAATGAGTGTCAAGTTGTCGAAACTTAAACAAAGCTGAATGCAAACCCTATTACGTAGATGCACATACAAAGAAACACCATTTGTGGTTGAGTAGGCGCAAGCATAAGGGACATCCGATGTGTGTCAGGGGAGTCCTTCTAGAGTGGTTGCACGCAGACGTTGATGAATGATCTGTCAAGACGATGTCCCACTCATGTCCAGGTCCTTTTTACCCAGGAGAGGGACACTCTGTGTGGGGGAATAGTGGAGACGGAGGTTATCTCTGCACTTTCTCCTGAGCGTGGGCAGTTGTGAGCACACACTGCTGAGTGTGTAGTATTTTGGCAACCCATGATCAACCATGTGAGTGGCATGGCAGAGGCATTACACGTGTCAGCAGTTTTGGGTCAGGGTGTGAGTGAAATGGCAGAGAGCACAGGGTTAAACACTTTGACCCCAGGAAAACCTTCAGGGGCTCCCCTGTATTTTAATGGGAGCGAACCCATGATCCGTTTCTGATTCATACCAGGCCTCCC
>JABUIW010000245.1:932090-951211 GCA_013363375.1 Menidia beryllina | reverse complement strand
GGGGGGGCACCCTCTTCAGGGAACATTGAAGCTCATTGGAGCAGAATACTAAAGTAAATAAATAAATTGGTATGTGGCCAAAGAAAGTCAATCTGTTTGTGGGCGCTCCCTCCCCCTCCTGCTCTCCCATCCAAGCTATTTATTTTAGAGACACGGACTTATATACACATACAGAGGACAGAGATAGCACGAGGAAGACCAAAACACTTTAATTTGAGGGCAATAGATGTTTTAATTTCTATGAAGGGAAGATTTGTCTCTGTTGTACTCTAAACCCATTGCTCTAATAAAGCCAATTAATAAGCTGCACATGTCTGTGTGTGTAGGGGGGCTTTTTCTGCCCATCTGTTGTTGAAAGGATCTTGATTTTGTGGGCATCCTGGTGACTCAAGAGGCTTGTCCATATGCCATGTGTTTGCAGCTTCATGGTGTTGATCTTAAGTCATCCAACTTCCTCATCTGCCTCATTTTTATTTCTTTCAAAGTATCCATACGTAACCACCAGCACACAGATTTTAAATGGAGTTAATATTCATGTTTTGTCTATTTAAATTCACAAAAATTACGCTTACGTTTTTTTCCCCTAAATGTTCTCCATCACCTGCTGTTTTTTTCTCTTTCTACCAACTGATAAGATAGTGATAACTCCTCCATCTTCATGTGACTGTGCCAAACAAGTTCTCTCACTGTTCCCATTATTCTTGTGTTCCTATCTTTCCCCTGCCTGTCTCTATCTATCTATGTATCCATCTAGGCAGCCCTGTATCCTTCTTACTTTCTTTAGCTGTGCCTCACTTTAAAGGTCAAGGCAATCTTTCAGCCCCACATCCCTGAGCACATAAGCAGGGGATTATTATAAATTAAATGTAAATAGTATGTATGCAGTTCTTTTCCGTTCAACAATCTATTATATTTAAACTTGAGAAAATTGGCTTTTTATTGCTTTTCTGTAGTCACTTTCTCTGCAAGTCTGCTATCTTAACTGGGAAACTGCTTCATAGGAAACTGCTGAAAAGAAAGTAATACTTCAGTCTAGTTAAAGGGTGCTCATACTACTTTTTGAAAGCTGTTTTTCCCCATGAAGGATGTTTAAAGTATTTCTTTATTTCTATTTAATTTCATTGATATGGTTTTTCATTCTTACCACACTCCTTCTAACTTTCAGGGCAGCTTTTGCT
This sequence comes from Menidia beryllina, assembly GCA_013363375.1. Taxonomy (NCBI): domain Eukaryota; kingdom Metazoa; phylum Chordata; class Actinopteri; order Atheriniformes; family Atherinopsidae; genus Menidia; species Menidia beryllina. The sequence continues at coordinate 950,033 of JABUIW010000245.1, read as the reverse complement.
AAGGAGTCCGAGGTGCTCACCGGAAATCTTGGAGACAAATTAATCCCTCAGAATGAGATCCTTCGTGACGTCAGTGATCTGAAAGCTCTGGCTAACCTTCAAGAGAGCATGGAATGGCTTGCCAGTCGTTTAAAGGCATTTTTCGCCAATTTGCCTCAGGTCTCCAGTAAGTACAGAAAAATCTGAGTAATGATTAAACTTTTCTAATATCTTTTGCCCATATAATGTGTCTAGATTCTATTCAAAGTCTACATAATGACTGGATTTCATTTTCTGTGGTATTTTGTTGGGGTCTTTATATCCAGCACTGTATGTGATATCTGTAAGAGAGAGAATATTCAGCTATTGAGCCTACATCAGTCTCACTAATGCCGGCTCACACATGTGTTGCCGGTGAGACTTCAGGTGAGATTCTTTTCCAGAGTCTCGCCAGAAGTCAAAACTCTCCTGCTAATTCTTCTCTCTTGAGTTTTAGTCCCTTCAACAAAGACAAAACGGCTTTCAAGAGTGCAGAAAATGGCAGAAATATTTCTTGAGTCTCATCTGGGCAGCTAGTCCTCCTTTGTCATCTTATACATAATACACTAAACTGTATTCCTGTTTTCCAGGGCAGGTTGTTACCAGTCTCTCTGGTAATTAGGAAGTTATTGATCTGAGTACACTGTGGATTGAAAACAGTGCCTGGATGGATTTTGTAGGATCACAGATTCACGGTTTATGCGAGTTTTCCTCATCTGTGCATGCAGTACTTCTGCAGCAGCACCTCTTACCTTTGCCTCATTAAGTTCTTGTTTGAGTGTATTATCACACACTCATTACCTTCTTCACTGGAGTTGTCAAGCAACACTTTACACACACCCCTATTATCCTCAGTTCTGCTTCTGTTATTGTGTGCACATAAATGCCTGCTCTAATCAAGACTCAAAAGTGTTTCACACAGTTCCTGCTCAGTCATCACTTTTGTATCATTAATCACCAATCAAAATGAGGGTGCTACCATTTTAGATGTTGCATTTATGCAGATTCTGTTCATCACTTGCAATTAGAGTGATGTTTGTGTCACGCAGACATTTCATTTGAACATCTTGAAATATTAATCTCAAGTTCATTTTTCCTTTTATTGAGCTCATATGAGAGCGTTTAAGGAGTTTGTATCATAATACTACCCAGTACGCGCAGCTGCCTAGTGCCAGATGTGCATACTCAGATAAGACTTGTCCCAGTCTTTATTTGTTCAGGATTTCCTCCATGTATACCTTATATATGACAAGGACTGACAGTTTGCTATTTGGATTTGAGTCAGGTGAGAAATTTGGCCAGTTTATTATTCAGATACCTTAGGCCTTTTCTGCTTGACAAATCAGTAGAGTATTCCTAAAGTCGTGTTAGGGTATTGTTATGTGTTCCTGTCATTGGTTTCATGAATCCTGGATGCTAGTCTCTGAACCATTTCTTCATTATTGCATCCGCCCAGTAACCTAATGACTGTTTGATGGTTGATTTTCAGTCTTCAGCTATTCAAACTCAATTCTTATTTATCCTAAGCCTTCCCAGTTTGCACAAGGGCTTTTCATTGTTATGTGATATTAGAATTGTACAATACAATACATACAATACAATACAATGCAAAGCAACACAATACAATGCAAAACAAGAGCAATCAAGCCTTTCCCTATCACCGTTTGAGCCAGAGGTTTCTTTAAAACATTCTCACTGTCGGTCAAAAGGATAATGCCTGTATGGTAAAAAATCCATCAGTTAGTTATTGCCCACTATTTTTGTACTGACATGCTGTGCTTCCAGTATAACTTTAGAGCTTTCTGCAATTCCCAACTCTGCAAGAATTGTGTTGCCAGAGGCACACACCTCAGCATGCACGGCTCCTGTTCTTAGGGCACTGCAGCACGTTCCTGTGCTCACCAATGGGTACAATCCCTCAGGTCTGTAGCGCTTCAGTGCTTGGTAACAAAAGCAAAAATGCTGTTTCATCAGTGTCGATTCTGTTCGATTATCATTTCAACTGTTTCTAAATATTATTTAAGTACATTTTATCCCTTTTGCCCTGGGTTAGGGAAGAATCATAGAGCTGTGACCATATCCACCATCTTTAATCTTTAGATAAATACATAAACAGGAATTCAAGTTTAAATGTTTTATGACTGGAAAATAGCAATCAGTTTAGAATAGTCATTGGCCTAATAATTGCACAGTTGTTTTGCATTTGCTTGCAAACCTGCTTACTCATGCAAAAAGCTAATAATGTGGCAGCCGTGAAATGCATAAAATCGTTTAGATACAGGTGAGGACCTCCAGTTAATGTTCCGTGATCAGAATGGGGGGAAAAATCTGTGATTTCGGAGGTGGTGTGCTTGTTTGCAGATGAGCTGGTCTCGGTCATTACTGCTGATCTCACGTTAATTTTGGATACGTTAGTGTCTGGTGTTTACTCAGAATAGCATGGGAAATGAAAAAAACACCATGCAAGCAGCAGCAGTCCTGGAAATAGAACTGTTTTCACTGAGAGAATCGTGAGAAAGAGGATGATACTAAGATAATCCCTTTTAAAAACTGTGAAGAGCAATCTTGAGCTAGATCCCTACATGTTCCACATCAGTTTTCAATACTAGTCTAGAAGGGGCACAGGCTAGTGTTGGAAACTAAAAATGTGTTGCTTGTTCTTAAAATTTTTATTTCACTTCAAGCAGCGCATTTAATGTGTTTATTCACATCAGCTGATATTTAACACATTTGAAGGTGTTGGCAAGATGCATTTGATGATGCATTTATCCATCTTGGCAGGGTGGTGTTCTTTAAAATTCTCCTTTTAAAAAAGTGTTAGATCTCAGGGCACTGTTGTGCTTAATTTTGCAGAGAAGCCAAATATATGTTTTCTATCTCTCACAAAGACTCCACTTTAATTAGCGCCTGGACTGCATTTTGACAACATAATCACCACTTTTCAGCTTTAAAGCTGTGTGGAAATTCACTTTCACATAGCACTCACCTTTGTAGTTAATGTGTTACGGTTTTGACAGAAGCTCAGCTGAGTTGACTGGAGTATGTAGATCCAGTGCCTGAGTTGTGGTAAATCGGGCCCCTTTCTGGGAGACATTTGACCTTTATCAAGCATTCTAGCCATTTTCTACCCACTAATCTCATTGAACTTGTGCTGTTTTTGCTGAAACCTGAAAATATTCTTACTTGGCCTTGACTTTGTAAATGCAGTGTATCCTTTCAAACTCTTCCCATTCCTCTCACTCTGACGCTAGCTTTCTTAGTCTGTTCACAGATAAGAATTCAATAAAAGTGCGGGAAGGGACGTGACATAATTATCATTAATTCTAGCGGCTGGCACTAATGGGAAGGATAGGGCAGTCACTTATCATGCTGGGACAGCCTCCGCATAGTTCATTATTTAGTGTTTGGTGAGTTGATGAGTGACTACATGTGCGTCGGTATGGGGGCAATGTGTACGCATACGTGCGCGTGTGTGTACATAACTGTGCACTGTATAAGATGGGACAAGCGTACAGCAGGGCAAAAAGTCCCTACCTTATCTCATCCACCACCTCCCCCTTGCACACCTCCTGTCTATGCCTCTCCAAATTGGATTTTATATTACAGAAGCAGTCAGGTATGAACAAGTCATTTTGCTCTCCCTGTTTTGGCTTTTTCTTTATTTCATTTTTTCTTTTTACTTTCTTTCTTTGTTCAGTCTTTCTTTCCCCTTTCCTTTAGCCTGTCTTTTTGTGCAGGTAGTGTGACTGTTTCGCTCTTTCTTTTAGTTAGAGAGGTTTTGGAAGAATTCAGCAGTGGGATCGATGCTGTGGACATTCGGTTTGATCACTTGCCTGTGCAGTTGCATTTAAGGGAAGGCTCACATGCTGCGAAGCAAAGAGATATCTTGAAATTGCACATATTTGACTGCTTCAGTTTCATTCCGGTGTTGAATCAGTTGTGGTGTGTGCGTTTAGATTGAAACAGCTTTGTATTTCCCCATCGATCAGATTGTTGAGGATGTCTGAAAACAAATTCTGAAAGAGTCTGTTTATAATGTTGGCTGAATGTAAATATGAAGACAGACTACTGATGGTATTATTTGTAAAGGTGGCTGCAGAAACGTGCCTCATCCCCCATCTGGTTTAAGAAGGACTTTTAATCTAACCAGGCAATATTTACACAACACACACACCTAAGGGGCATCTTCTGAATGACAGCCATATCTTCTGTTTTTATGTTTGTTTTTTCTTGACGACTGCTCTGTTTTATGCATAAATTTCAACTTTTTAAAATTGTATTCATCACGCTGTATGACAGACTTGCCAAAACTTTATGGCCTGAACATTCACCTACACAAAAGAGACCCTTGAGCAAGGCGAAGGATCACCCTGGTGGACAGTCCACCGCTGCAGGAGTCTTATCTCCCCGACAACTGTTTATGAGCTTTTGCACAAGTGTGTGTTCATGCTGCAGGCTTGACCATCATTAGGTAGGCGTAGATACAGACCTCCAATCTCGTCTGCTTGGTTTCTAGGCAGCAGTCATGTGCTCTCCCCATGGCAAGAGGTTGTTCTCATCTCAGTGGTTTATGAATGACTCACCTTGACTAAAACAAGTGCAGGTCTTTTCCCCTCAGCAGTTTTTTTCTTCCTCATTTCTTTTAACAAGAAAAGTAGACTTGAGATTCATTTTCATTCAGTGCTTTACCCTGAGGGCATATTTAAAGTGAAAGAAAAATAGTGATCACTCATCCACCATTTCTATATCTGCTCAAAACTGCAGGCTTTGTGTTTTGATTCTTTGTCATTCTTACTCATTATACAGTTTTTGTTCTCTTTTCGCCCACTCATTCTCCTTCCATGTGGACAGGAGTCCAGATTTCTGTTGCAGATGTTCATCCTCCACCAGAGGCAGTAAAATAATTAATACCCCCTCTTTTCACTCACTCTGTCATTTCTAAATCAGTTGTCACTCAACTGTTGCAGGAAACTGCCCATTGTTTATCATTTTCCTCGGTCTCCTCTGTTCATCCTTCTCTGTTGTCGTTTGAAGAAAGCAGTTGGATTTTATCATCTGTTTAGGAGTTACACAAGTTCCTGCCCTATATTGTTTTTCAGAATCTTCTCAAGGTATTGTTTATGCCCTCACTGTCAAACAGGGCAAGGCGTATACAATTATGTGCAATGACACAAACTGTTCCTGTCTCTATGTGCCTTCATCCTGCATGATTCTGTGAAGATTCCATCACAGATCTCCCCCCTTAATGTCTGCCACCCTCATCCTCTGCAGATGGCAAGCAACAGACGTTTCCCTGAGATGAGATTCTAAAATAATTGGATAAGCACAGAGCACACACGCAAACACACAGATATGTATCCCTGCACATGGATGCATAAATAGAAACAGGATGTGCACATACATATTCTCATATTTCATCTTGAACACACAAAGAGCTTATAAATAAGTGATGGCTGTAATTTGGGCAAAGGCAAAGCAAAAAAGACAGCAAAAAAAAAAGAAATAGAAAGGAAGAAAGTTGTCAGTCAGGAGCAATGATTCGTCCCTTTTTGCCCGTCTGTCCCTGACTCTAATGGTGCCCATGCTGTGACGCCTCCATCGCATCATCAAAGCAGTGTGGACTGGCAATGGCAGAAATCCAAGTGTGTTTTTTCTTTTTTGTGTGTCTAAGCGAACGCGTCTCATGGACGCCCCCAAGAGAGACTTCCAGCTGTGTATGCCACAGTAATCCTTTTTTTCACCCTTCTGTCAGAGTGACTGAGTGTAATGCACATGAGAGGAAACAGGCCTTCAAGTCAGTTTCATGCATATGCCCGTGTGCATAAACACCGACACTTCATGGGGGGAAAAAACTCCCTGGGGCTGAATATGTTGTACATGTCCTCTGTCACACATACAACCACAAGCTCAGAGAGTGGGAGATGCACTGAGAACTAAATACTTGTTGATGATGATTTGGTGAGCTGTTTTAAGCAGCCAAAAGATATCAGTCTTTCTTGGTGTGCCAGCATAATGTAATTCAGCAAGAACAGGGCAAAACTAAACTAAAACACAGCAGTTCATTTTCAGTTTGTGACTGAGCTGACATACTAATGCTTTAACACTGTTATATCATCTGAAAGGTGTGAACTAATCAGTGCTCCTACTTATTTATTTGGATTTATAGGTGCTTGGCTTATTAACTTCAACATCAGCATTGTGCTAGTTTGGTATCTGTTAATGATATGATAAGTTGGCTTCAGCTAAATACAATCAAATGAAGTCAATTAATGTTGTAATGTTTCAATCCCATGAGAAATCATTAAGGTTTTTTTGATTAAGACCAATCTTGTTTGTTGCTCCTGTGACTCATTTAGTCGGATTAATACCAATATAGCCCCCCCCAAAAGAGCTCATTTGGGCCTGTTGTTTGCCCCCCCCCCATATTTGTTGACAGTCATTAGTGTTTATATGATTTATGGTTGCTCTAAAGTTTTTTGAGAAATAAACATATATCAGTAATGCATTAGTTCTGATGTTAGCTTCATCCACTAACTTGATTGGGTCCACGTCTCAGGATGGTTTCATTGCTTACCCAAAAAAGAAGCATTCATTTGAAGGTTTTTGTCAATGAATTTGCTTTTTGATTTCTGTGAAACTGGAGAAAGCGGTTTCACATAATTGCCCTTAAACTGTACAAAACAGTCTTATCCATCTTTTAAAGATCTGGTGACTAGACTTATTGTATTACAACTTTGCTGATCCATGCACATCTTTTAGTCCTGGCGTTTTGTCCTGAACTGCCTTCACCCTCAGGAAATAGTCTAGTGACTCTCCACTACAGTGTCCTTCCACACGCAGCAAAATACAGATTACCATTAGGTTCGAGATCAAGCTCAAGAAGATAGTTAATTAGCAGTAACATTCACCTGAAAAAGAACTGACACCAGCATTAATTTGTGGTCTCCGAGGCTCATAGCTGCAAAACAAAACCAAATTATTATACAGATATTCACCAAAAGCTCGGCAGAGCATTATGACCAACAATCTCCACTTTGATTTTGTCTGTCCAGACATTTTTTTCCAGGAATGTTGTGATTTGTTAGTTGTAACTTTGCACACCAACATTGTGCTCCATTTGAAATAAAATAATTTAATCAAAACCACCCATTCTTGTTCTGATATTATTTTGGAATTCATTCAGTTTATTTCAAATCGAAATACCTGCTTATAGCATAGGCTTATCTTTTCAGAGTATGTAATACTATCTTGTGTTTGTTTCTCTCAGATTTATCAACTATTTGAGTTGGACGACTGTTTCTGTGTTTCTGTTTTTGCACTTGCTAATGATCAATTAGCCAGTGGCAGCACGTCGACTACACATAGTTTTCACGCCCTCTTTCTGCAGTCTGACCTTGAACAGAAGACTTTTTTTCACTTGACTCCACGTTCATATATGCAGTGCATATATTTGACACTTCTTCAGCACACAAACGCATCACATCCCCACCTTTAATGAGAAACATGGTTTTCTGCTTTTATCTCTGCATGTCGGATCCACAGGCAGTAAGAGCTGCTGTCACCAGTGACACATCACAACTCTAGCTGTGTTTGTTTTGTTGATTAGAAAGCTCGGGCATAAACGTCCCCTCTGTTTTCCAAAGCCGATGGTGTCTCATCTTTACAAGAGATTAATTTAAATCAAACAAAATAAGCAGCCGAACATATTAAGGTTGTGTTAAATGTAATTTGATCAAATTAAGGAATTAGTCCTGATGCAAAGGAAATTAATTGAGATTATTCGAGATAGTATACATTAATGCAGTGATTTAAAAATGTGTTGATTTTCCTTTTAATTGAGCGGCCCTGATAAATAAATATATTGAATGTTGTTTTTTGCCATGAATATATGTAGATCTATAGGTTTTACACTGAGGCAGGGGAGTGTCTGTGTTAGTCCCTGCAGTTTTTGCCACAACTGTCCAGGCATTTTAGATCCATTTTCCATAGATTTTTCGCAAAGGAAGAAATTGCAAAAAGGAAAAATATTTAGTTGAACTGTAAATATGCTTTAGACAGCATTTGGGCACTGAACTTTGCAGGCATTTCACTTGCCATTTGTCAATATCTTTCAGAGGACTCAATGAAAGGTAACAAGGTTAGTTTGACTTAGACTAGTTTACTACTTCTTTATCCTTAGGCTGTGTGTATCTCTCGTTGATTGTGTATGTCTGTGTGTGGACGTGTAGTAGCTAGCAAGCATGTGTGACCTTCGGAAGGGCAGGAAGAATAAGGAGGGAGCAGGCTTTGACTGCGGCACATCGATTGTGGACCACTGCATTCCGCTGCTCAAAAGTCACTCTTTTTGCACACACACATACACACACATGCCTCATTGGCCAAATAGTCTTACATATGAGTGACGGGGCCAATTTCTCTCCTTTTCCTCCCCTTGTTAATTTATGGCCATTGATCTACACTGAGCTGAATTTATATACACTCATCACGCTCTTTGGCTCTCTCTCTTTCACACACACACATACACACACACTCAGGTCTTTTGTGTGTCTTACAATGCAGTGCAGTGACACATGCTCATGCTGCCTCAGCACAAGTAGTGAGAAGAAAGTGCAAGCACATGTTGAAGGACTCAAGAAGAGTGTGAAGTTGAACTAACGGTTCCTCTTTTATGTACCTTATGACCTGGTGTCAATTATATTTGCATAATGATATCATTCTGAGTGCATACTACGATGGAGAAACAGTACAGTGTATGTACATATGCACACATTTATGAAAAAGGAAAAATGGTTGCACAAGCAGCGCCTGTCACACAAAAATTAAGCAAAAAGCAATCAAGTTGCTGTTCAATGTAATCCACACATCTCAAGACTTCCTTTTTAAGTTTTTTTTACTCCCTACAGCTGCTGATGTATGAACGATTTGTTAATTGTGATATTTGTGTCTCTCTTGTGACCACCCAGCTGCTTCCCCATGTTCAGCTGACAGCCAGGTGCTCGGTGAGAGTGAACGTAGCAGAGAGCAGATTCTCCAGACTCTGAGTGACCTGTCTCGGGGTTTCCAGGATATTGCTGATCGTTGTCTTCTGGTGCTGCACTTGGAGGTCAGGTAAGTAAGACTCAGGCCCTGGTGGCCGCTGCGCTTGCTGGGCCTCCTGGCACCCCGATAAACCTGGATTTTTGAATGAATAAGCTCATCAAGACACCGCCCAAAACGTATGATCAATGTTGCAATCCACACTAATAGTGTTTGACCTTAATAATACAATTATGACTATATGCCATAGATCTTTGCTATTTCATGTCACGGTGATGTCATAGTGTAGTTTGTGTGTTGCATTTGACTTCTATCATCCTCCACCAGGACTTGATTCGCTGTATTGGCGTTACTCTATTTTGTCACTCAATGAGCATCCAGAATATTAATGAAATTTTAAATTATGAACCCACAAACTACATACAACAGATGGCAGGATATGGTGTTAAATCTGCTGAGCAGAGAAAACCAGTGGCCTCAAACAAACACTCTCCATGTATAAGTTTAGAAATACAAACAGCATTCAGTAGGCGTTGAATGACAATATCTAAGTTAATTTACCACACCATATACTTTTTCATTCCCACAACCACTAATAGTCCTTCATCATTCCTCTCCAGCTTTTTCCATCCCTCCCTCTAGACCACTGTGAAGTAGCTTATGCAATATTGTTGATGATTTCAGTGAAAAACCCTCCCTGAGGCTGATGTCTAGCTATATGCTACACTCCATTGACTCTCCCCATCTTGTGAATTTCCCCTGATAGTGGTACCAGCTAAATGAAGCCATGAGGAAAAAAGAAAGAGGTGAGGGAGGAAAAGATGGAAGAGTGATGAGAGAGGTTAAAGTGTTGGTGGGGGTTAAGGAAAGGATCTACAGTAACTTGGTAGAAGAAATGATTGAATAGAGACAGAGGGAGGTAGATAGAGGTATTGAATATCCGCGGTAGTTGTTGGCTTTGCCGTAGGGTGAAAAAACATTTACCCCTATAATTTTATGACCCCAAGCTCTGGGCAGTACGATTATGGAATTATGAAAGTATTGACTTTTTAAGTCTAGACAGAGATTAGTCTTCTATAGATCTAAAGAGCCTCATACATGTTTTCAAGTGAACATAGAAACATGACAGGCTATTAAAAGGTAGTGATCATTTATTTTTGATACGTATATTGGCTTTGAAATGGTTGGTGTTAACATACAGTTATTGAACTACTCCCAAAACAAACTGTTATAAATTAGTTATATTGAGTATATTGTGTGAAGATCCTCAATTCAAGTCTGACGGCAATTACATCCAGCCTTCTCTTACTGTTTTCTTTCTTGCATAACCAAAACGAAATTTGATTTTTGGAAACTTTCCTGTGCTTGCAATGATTGCCTTCAACCTCAAACCCATGGACCTCAGCCACCTGCAGCATACATGAGTCATTGTTTTCTTCTCTTGTATTGATATTCCTGCCTTTTGTTTTGCCTAGAGCAAATGAAATGCAAGTCAGCAGGGCTAAGATCAGGAGACTGCTTCAAAAACTTCTGAAATTGTTTGTTTCCTTACTTCAGTAATATAATGGTTCCTCTCACAGTATGTTTTGGGTCATTGGTCTGCATTTAGTTGAATGTGAGCAGTCAGTACATATTCCTGTCCATTTCAGAACTCGCTCAACTGCTTCTGTCTTCTGTCACATCATCAATAAGCATTAGAGATGCATGCCCCTGTCATCACACTGCGTCTGTGGCTTTACAGTTGATGCTGTTTGTTTTAGACCATGTATATTTTAAGTTAAGTTCTTTACACATGATCAGCCTTTCAACCCATTTATATAGTTTCTGTGCTTTTAACAACCAAAAATACTCATGAAAAAAAGGTTAAAAAAAACACTGTTGAGTTGAGCTTCATTTACTTATTCACTTTCTTTTTGTCATATTTCTCAACAAATCTAATGAGTTTGTCTGAAGTGGAGACTTGGTCCCTAAATCCTCAGACATATGACTGCGTCAGTAGAAAGCTTCAGCATTTATGAGATGTGGATGTTTTTAATACTACACAGAATTGTACAGAATTTTCCGGCCTGTGCCTCACAGCACATTGGCCAGCTAAATGGTATCTAGATGTGATGTAGAGGTGGCTGAATGAGTGGATGATTAAATTTGAAATAATATCTTTTGAAATGACATGCATTAAGGTCAGTGAATACATCATATTCTTCATGATTGATACTTCCAGGTACACTTCATTCATACACACCACTGTACTCAAATCTTTTCCTCATCATTCCCATATATTGATAGTTAGTACATATCATAGTCAACGTCAGCATATCTTCAAGTGACCATAAAAGAATCTCAGGGGGGCTGCAAATGAAAATTATAGACATTTAGCAGATGTACTTTGATATAAATTGGATGTCAACATTAAAGTCAGATATTGAAATTTTCCTCGATAGTTAATGTTCCACTTTGTAATTTCCTTTCCCTCATTCAGTTTTTCTTCTCTTGTTTCTCTCCAGGGTGCATTGTTTCCATTACCTGATCCCCCTGACCAAGCAAGGAAATTATGCCATAGTGGCTAATGTGGAGAGCATGGACTATGACCCGCTGGTGGTCAAACTCAACAAGGACATTTCAGCCATAGAGGAAGCCATGGGCGCCGCCTTGCAGCAACACAAGTTCCAGTACATATTTGAAGGTCTGCAGGGTCGTTGGATAAACATTTCAGAGTGATTGGGATGCACAGAATTAACACTCCCTTAATACAATTTGAACTCAGATTTATTTTATTTTCCAGAAATGTATTCATTGTCCAGATCTTGACCTGAAATTTCCCTTCATTTAGTTTTTTCTGTCTTTTTTCTCCCTAGGTCTTGGCCATCTGATCTCTTGTATTCTAATCAATGGGGCCCAGTACTTTAAGAGGATCAGCGAATCTGGCATTAAGAAAATGTGCAGAAACATCTTTGTCCTCCAGCAGAATCTAACCAACATCACCATGTCAAGGGAGGCTGACCTCGACTTCGCAAGGTCAGAATATTTTTCACATTTTCACAGTTGTGTGCCAGTTAACCTTGAGCAGTTTTTCAAGCTTGTAACCCCTTTTTTTTCAAGACGTGAACAGAACCCGCAACCTTGCAGTTGTTCAGTATATGCACCAGAATGAGTATGTCAAAGCTGAGCTCCTTAGACTATGAAGAAAAAATGTGCGGATATGGAGTTACTATAATTTGTCATGGTATTTTCATTGCTTTTTCGTCTTGAGGTGTGCCGTTGTCATGGCAATTATACATCTGACATCATAAAACTAAGGAAATAACCATTTTACACACAATATTATAATCTTCCAAATGTTTGACGTGTAGGTATGAAGAGTACCCTTAAGTTTAGATTGCAACAAAGTTAATACAGAAGCCTGATCGAACATGTTGACCACCATGCTGTGTATTTTTTTTTATCTTAATCCTGTTTTAATTTTTGTGTGTACCTGTCACTTGGCTAGTGGAGGTGTGTAAACTGAAACTCAGGTTTAATTTTGGTCAAGCAAATTCTTTGTGGCCAAAATGGAGAAGGGAGGACAGCCAGGAAACAGCAGAAGGAATGAGAGATTCATGGTATTCGCATGTTTTTTCCCCTTCTTTTAGAAGCTTCTGTCCTTGATAGGAGAGTGCATGTGAGAGGAGGGGTGATGGAAAAGATGAAGAACCAAGTGAAGGCTCAGGGGAGGGAAATTGAAAAACTGAGTAAAAAGAAGTTACAGAAAAGCTATATTTGTCAAGAAAGTTGCAGAGAGCCCTAGAAGGTGGCATAAGACAAGTGTGAAGAATACAAGAAACACAGATTTAGATGGCAAGAAAAGATGGAAGATGAAGAACAGATAAGCACTGGAGACTTAAAGACTGATGGCCATCTATATGTGGGGCGAGTTACCTCTATCGTCTGTGCCATACAGTAAGGCAGGCCCAGTTTCCCCAAAAAAGAACACAAGGAAATGAACTGTAATGACCTTAACTCTACAGGATGTGGAGGACCATTGATTAGCATGTTATTTCTACCTTCTGTCAACTTTGATTATGGAGAAATGCCAGTGATAGCTATAGTGTCTTTTTGTCTCTGTCTCCCACTCCGTCTGATTACAAGGCGTGGGTAGTGTGGAGGTGTTGATTGGGAATTGCAGAGCACATTGTTTACACATTCATGGCTTTTTGGATTGGCCGGCCTCTGGCTCCAAGACACACCGGCAAACAAACCCACATACACACTAGCATATCCCTAGTTCCCGTCCATGCACAGACACTCAGCCAAGCTAATCAGCACTTATTTATAAAATATCCATGTTTTGGACATGAATAGTCATTAAGTATTTCTGAACCTGCCATTGGAAATAAATGTATGGCCTGTATGTTGTATGTTGTTTGCATTCAGTTAAATTAAAGCTTTACTTCTAACCAACAAGTGATATTCAAAGGCCTTTACTACATTTTTCGATCCAGGGCATCTCTATCTAATTGGAAGTTGTTTCCAACCCTTGGTCTCCCCTTCCTCTGGCACAAAGAATAATGACTCAAACATTGGCAATGCATGCTTTACCCTCCTCCAGTTGTTCACAGGTGTGCTCCCTTCAGTTTAACTAGTTCTCTGTAATAGTACAGAATGAAAACAGAACGATGGATTGGTCAGACGATCATTCATCCTACAAATGTATCTTATTCTCTCTCACTGTCCATGATTTTTAGAATGTAAAATCTCCTCTGAATGCAGTCTCCTTTTATCTGCAGCCTCAGACTTTGTGTCTTCCAAACCAGCCATGTATAAGAACATCATGCGAACGAGAGGATTATTTTCACAGTCTCACAATATTTGACTTAAACTATTAGCAATTGGACACTTTGTTATACATAATGCAAAATGCTACATATCACTTAAGACATTCAACTACAAGTGATTATATTTATGGTAAATTTCATATGCACATACTCTGTATATAACATTTTAAATTGTTTTGTTGTAAAAACTCAGATAAAGTAATATTGTTTTAATCTATTCTGCAGTGAAATTGTCAAAAGGGATGCGACTCAAAGGAGAATATTCATTATTACCACCACTAGAATATTGAGAGCAAAATGAGAAAAGGAACTAATCACAGCAGGGAGTCTGCTTTGTGGGGATGCTGCAGTTGCTGCCATGTACGCATTTGCCTTTTGTTTTTCCAGTGTGTGTGCATACGTGTGCGTTTGCTTTTTTGCCTGCATCTGTCTGCTTGTGTGGCAAAGAAGGAGACCTGGACGAGAACACCATAACAACCACTGATCTGAGCTAAATCTATGAAGAGGCCTGGTAGGCAGCGCTGCAGAACAAATGAAGAAACCCACACACACGTTAGTGCACACTTTTGGCCATTCACCACCTCGCGCATAAACATTGAAGAACGATGGGAAAACAGTGCCATCTTGTGGTTGAATCGCTGCTTCTGTTCTGCAACAGAGCCGGTAAAGGCTGAACCAGATGATAAAATCCAAACGTGTGCTCGTGTGTTTGTGTGACCAAGTGTATTTGTACAATCCAATAGCAGTCTCTTGTCTCTCAGTCAGAGGTTTGGCAGCAAAACTTGCCTCCAAGTCAAGGTCAAACACACACAACAACACTCCAGCAGAAGTGGACACACGCTCACACACCATCTGCTCAGAGACAGTTCTGGGACTCGTTTTGCAGACCTGTATGACACTGCAAAGTCATCTCCGGGTCTGTGTATTGACTGCACACTCAGCCACTGATTACCTCTCGCCTCCGGATGTGTCCAACTCTTTATTCACGCTGTTTTCTTGACTGGGGCAAAGATGAGATAAACAGGGGAAGTTGTAGCTAAGGCTTTTATCTTGGAAACACCACATGCATTAATAGTATGCATGAGAAGTCTTCAAAACTTCTAGTTGCCGGATAATAATCCACTCAAATAAATGACTGTTTTGGATTTCGCTGTGCAACTCATGCAGTCACTTTAAATAAAGATTTGGATTACTTAGCCATCATAGAGTCTTTGTATATTTTAACCTTTGGATTCCACCTCTATAATTGGCTGTTTTCCCATATAGCCGGCATCCTTATATGATTTTCATTGACATTGTTTGAAATGATGTTTTCATACACGTTAGTAACTGTGACCATTGATCTGAATCTGGACACTTTTATTTTACTTTGTGTGACACCCCAAATATAGAAGCATATGTCACTTGCAGTTCTGTTCGTATCTTTTAGCATTGGAGATATATTTCCCTTATACCATTTTCTTTAGTGCCTGAGTAGGCTGCATTTATGATTTAAAAAATCACAACTAGCAAACTCACAAGTGCTGTACTCAGAGTAAGGATAAACACCAGTCTAACTGTAGAGATGATCCAAAGTTCAGTGCATCTCACCCGCCTCTCTGTTATTTAAAGTTATTATGCTGCACTTGTCTGCGTGTGTATAACATACAAAAAGCTCACATGCTCATTTTTCCCCCCATAGCACCTCTCCAGTGTCTGTAAGCCTCTGATATCCAGTGTGTCAGCAAATAAACCGTCTTTCGTTTTTTGTGTTCGTCAAGGTGACAGGCTGGCACATCCTCAGAGAATGTGGTAATAAGTACAGTTGACGGCCATGTCAGGAGGTAGTGGGTGTCAACAGATAAAAGTGTTTGTATTTAGACCGGGTTGCAGAACACTGTCGCCTGTGTCTCCCTCCCTGTCACCTTGCGTTTCTTACTTTATCTCTCTTCCTCCTCTCCCAGTCTTTATCCCTCTCCCTGTCTTTCTTTTCCCGTTTTTTTGCTATCGTCCAATCACCTGCACTGCCTCTGCTGAATTGAAATTCTCCTTCTTCCTCCAGCCCCTCCCTTCTGTTTCTCCTGTCTACCATGTGTATGTGCAGGATGCAATATGATGAGGCTGGCCTTTGCTGTTGAAGCCTGACTCCAAGTGTCTGTGTTTATGAATGTGCACCTCACAGCATGATGGCACTCATCTTTGCTGATGAAGCCAGTGAGAGTGTGAGTGTGTGTGGGGGTGTGTGTGTGTGTGTGTGTGCATGTTGTTATCTCTGTGTGTCTGTTGTGGACCGTGCAGCCTGATGAGGCTGCTCTTTGCTGATGAAGCTTCAGTTTGAGTCTCTGCAGACCTTTCCTCATTACCAGAGGAGAGACAAATGCGCTGCTCTGGAGGGAAACGGAGACGGAGACCGAGAAAAGGATGGAAGGCAGAGGGATTGAAAGAGCCACAAGGATATTTAGACTTGACTTACAGACCTAGACTTACATTTGACATACCATACATTACAGTTAGATATTTTAGCTGGGTTTTGGAAAGAGGAACTTTTTTACCTTTGGCCATGAGACTTCAAGTGAATCACATCTGCGAATCATTGAAATTGTCAAAATCACCACTGGAAGAGTGCACCTCTTAATTGCTACACAGAACTTGTTCAATGTATGAAAGCACTGCCACCAAGACTGGGCAGGGCATCTGCCCAGGCTGTTGCCTGTTGTCATAGTAACCAATGCTTTCCAGCACACAAGTTTTTCAGACGCACTGCAGTCAGATGCTTCTACTGTCAGAGCACAAGGGGAAAGATTTATGAGAGAAAAACGTTAAGGAAGAGAAACAGACTGGACACTTGGCTTATGGCTTTTCATATTCAGGTAGGGAATTCTGTCCGGATGCTTGTTGTCAACGAACACAAAACCAACTAGTGCCTGAAATCCACAGGTTCACATAACGACAAAAATAGGAGAAGAGCTGCAGCTCCAGGCAGAAAAAACAACAAAAGTCAGCACTTTGGCTGACATGAGGTGTTTAGGGATACCTTCACTCTTGCAGATTGAACCCATGTTTGCCTATTTAAGCCTCAGCGTAGTAAGGGCCTCGTTTCTTTCTGTTAAGAAAAATCTTCACAGTCATCATCTCTCTTTCATCCTGCAGCTGAACGATCATTATTTTCAAAAATGTTCTAATGAAAAACTGATTATCCACATCAAACTTGTTTGAAAGAAGGCAAAAAGAGATTTTATGGTACAAAAAATTCAACCAAATACATGTTACTGTCCGAATTTACAAAAGGTTTTTAAAAGAGTGTGAAGTGTGGAAAATGGCCACAAACAGGCTTATGTTAATGTGTTGATGAGTCTTCTAAGTGATTTTTTTGGGTCTGACAGCAAAGCCAGTAAAGGAAATCCATTATCCAAATTAAATTTGGATGTACTGTTTGAGTAAAGTGAATTAAAAATGAGAGGAGCAAAGTCAAAAGCCTTGTTGTTTTTGGCAGGAGGCATTTGTTTCAGCAGCAACAAGCCTTTTGAAGAGGTTGATCCACACACTAGCCCATTATTTCTTCCCTTCCACCTCATCTCTCCACCCCTAACTAATGTGTTGTTGTGAACACGCTGACAGAGGCAGGCCGGTAATGGCTTTAATATTGTGCATGCTCAAAATGAGGGGAGATGAATTGTACTGAATCCTGTGTTTCTCATACTTTTTCCGCTCCCCCCTTTTCACTCTTGTGCTATTGTCATCTGTCGGTCCTGCGCTGTATCCCCGCATCATAAATTAACTTAATATTCGTTGCATATGAGAAAAGGGAGGGGGGAGCCAATTAAAATGTAATAGAATGCACTCCATGGAGGCACATTGACGTGTACACACAAAAGCTGATTACTAAATCAGAGCTCTCATACATGGAGCTTCTGGAGGAAGCAGGTGGAAATTGGTAAAAATTACTGTGTGTTTTGTGTGTGTGTGTGTGTGATGAGGCAGGGTGCACAGAGGGAGGGCGAGGGCTGCAAAGAGGAGGGCAATCAAAGCAATTCACTTCAGCTTTGTGTGTTTGTGTGTGTGTGTGTGTGTGTGTGTGTGTGTGTGTGTGTGTGTGTGT
>JABUIW010000245.1:897415-932080 GCA_013363375.1 Menidia beryllina | reverse complement strand
TGTGTGTGTGTGTGTGTGTGTGTGTGTGTGTGTGTGTGTGTGTGTGTGCGCGTGTAAAGGGGGGGTTGGGTGAAGGGGTTGTTTCATCAACTGTTTACATTATACCAAAGAATAAAACATTTGTGTGCATGTGTTTGTGTTATGAGTATATGTCACAAGGGGTTCTCTCTTGATCGTGGGGTGCGGAGAGATTTTAATCTTATTAACAGCCCTTCCCCTGTTTGGCAAATAGCTTTCCAACTGCTTGGGTAATGAACTGTTTGAGGGTGCTTTCGGAACACACTAACACACACCACTAAAACACATAGATAGTTGGACAAACATACTGAAACACACAAACCAGTCCACTCCTCCCTCTGCTGAACTGCGGCCAGATTGCTAGTTATCCTTACATCTCCGACACCAGAACAAACATGCACTTCAACAGCCAGCTGACAGTCAAGCCCGAATTCTCCCTGTGAACACAGCTCTGCTTTTTTGGTATTAGATGATACAGAGAGGATGACAAACCTCAGTGGATTTGGCACCCATGTATAAATGGGCATTCTTTAACAAATGCTTTCTGGGACTCCTGCTAAATGCATCGTTCCCATGTGAGTTATAGTTCCTATTAAACTGTAGTCAAGCCTTGATGAGGTGTTTTTTTATCCTCTCCTCTCCTCAGACCCTCATCTTCTTGTACTATTTTTCTTGCTGTTTAAGTATAGAGATCTGTTAAAGTGGTCACAGTTATCACTTACAGAAAATATGTAATTGTGACTGTTCATTTAGAATGGAACAATCAATCCAACATTAACAGGGTGTCAGGTCACTCCGGGCAACTGGCAAACTGCATATATTAGAGCTCTATCAGTTTTCACTTTCCCAATACAAACTGTTGGAATGGTGCTATTTAGGTAGTAAATTTTATATATACCATTGTAAAGTCACAAATTTAAACTCACTGTTTTATGCATAGGTGTTTGTCGTATATATGCCCTTTTAGGAAGTTGCCGTGTGAAATCTTAACTGTGTATATAAGCATGCTTTTTTCACAAAATAAAAAATAAATAATATAAAAAATGAGGAAGGCCTTGTCAAATAATGGAGGGTGAATTGCAAATTCCTTGACGATCAAGGGCATCACTTGTAAGCCCAGAAGGCCAAGAAACAGATATTATGCAGCTCCTTTTTTCATTAGTCTCTTTACTCATCTGCTGTTCTCTCTTTTTCTATGGCTCCAGTTTATTCCATCTTCTTATCCATAACTCTTTCAAAGTCTTTTTCCACTGTTAAATCTCCAAACTGATGGCACATAAAACACAGAAGCCGGAGAACAGAGGCACCCTAAGTGCTCATTAATGCCTCGTTAGCATTGAAAATGAACACCACAAAGAGGGGATGAGTCAGGGATGGGTGGTGAAGCCCCACTAATGAGGAAAAACTTTATTTTCTTGGCTTTTTTTATTGAGCGTTATTAGAAATATTTGAAAATGGCGGAACAGTTTTAACCCTGTCTTCTCCTTTTATTCGCTCAAAATGACTGAAAACAAGAGGACCTAACATCTTCATTGTCCTTCAGTGTCCTTCCAGACTTTTAACTATCCTTAACTCTGTCAGAACTGCTGTTATCTCACTGCAGTCTTTCACTAAGCAGCAGGAATTAGGCTCCATTCTCTCATCATTTCCATCCAATGTATTTCATTAATATGACTTATTAGCGTTTTTTTCCCAAATAATCTATCACGATCTTAAAAAAATCTCTTATAGTTGCCACACACTACAAATATAGATAGATAAAGTCTCTTGTATTTGTTGTAATCTATCGTTGCATTATTTTAGTGAGGAGGTAGAGGTATGTGTGCTTTTACTCGATCAGTGTGTACCCCATGCTTTCTTTCAAATGCTTCATCCAGGCATTATGTCCCCATTAAAGACCTATTAATTCTCAAGACATTTTCCTTGCTCTGTCAACAATGTTTCATTAGAATAGCTTTGGTAGTTTCCATGTAAGTGAATTTTTCCCTAAACCTTCAACTCGAAGCAGCAGCAGGGTGAGGTCCTTGAAGTCCTTTTTAAGAAAATTGGGTTTGACAGCAACAGCAGTTAGTCTGGCTTTTGTTTTCTCCCTTTGTTGTCTATGTCCCCTTTGATTCTACACCTGAGAATGAAAAACAGTGATACAAAGTGTGTCTGATTTCTATGTCTCCCCCTGTTTTTCTAGGATTCCGAAACATTTTCTCACTTCTCTGCAGCCTTCCACCAATTTCCTCCATCCATAACCTCTTTTCCTTTTTCCTTTTCAGGCAGTACTATGAGATGCTGTACAACACTGCAGATGAACTGCTGAACCTGGTGGTGGACCAGGGTGTTCGCTACACAGAGCTGGAGTACATCAACGCCCTGTCATTGCTCCATCGAAGTCAGACGGGAGTAGGGGACTTGAGCACTCAAAACACCCGGCTGCAGAGGCTGAAGGAGATCATCTGTGAGCAGGCTGCCATCAAACAGGCCACCAAGGACAAGAAGATCACTACGGTGTAGCAATGAAACAGTCAAGTAACAAGATGGGCTGAACTTCCTGGAGCACAGGAGAATAGATTTAAGTAGATTGTTTCTTTACATGTGTGATTATGAAAATCTGTTAGTGGAAAGTATGTATTCTCCATGTTATATAAAAAAAAATTATAGTGGTATGTTGGCATAGACATGTCATTCTGTCCATCTCGGGATATTAACTTTATAGTTGAGCACAATCTCTTCCTCTAATTGGGAGGTGAGGTGACAACCTATGCAACTGCAAACTAAAGTGTGCTGTTGCGTGGGTTGTAGTTGTCTAGTTATGTCATTGGGTCACCCAAATTGTTTGTTTACACTTCTGTAAAGACTAAAAAGATTGCAGCCTTAATGCTAAAAGTCCGCCAGCCTTTAGCTCAGCATACTTTAAGATCCAATAAAAAAGAGTGTCTTCACTGGTCACCAGAGCTTGGACCCTATCTTATCTCATTTTACTATTAGATCTAAGCAGCTGCTCTCAATCACACCCCTATCCTCTTTTCCTGGCTGCCCCATGAGCCCACTGATTCTGTCTGCAATAACAGATGCCAGATTACTCTGTCTGAATGAGGCCACATCCTCTACCTGCTGCCAATTTGGTTTGGTCCCCTAAGATTTACCTTGCTGAAAATTGTATTATATATGTGGTTGTTAAAAGTCTGCTTTTCAGAGGGTTTTGGAAGTAAACTTCTGCAGCTGTTGTGGAAAGCTGAATTGTTTTTTTACAGTCATTGACACCATAGACATCAATGAAGATGCATTGCCTGATTTCTGTTTGATCCTTTCGTAAATAAGATTATTCCAAATGTTATTTCTCTAGTTTAACATGCCAGAGTTTTATTTGTCAAGGGGTTGCATATATGAGTCACCATAATGACAACATTATATCATATACGATAAAATTAAAGTTTACCAAACAAATAAGCACAAGAGTTGGTCCCAAATCATTCGTATCCCTCCCACCTTCACTGTTTTTACTTCATTAACTTAGGTGAGAAGTATTTAACGAGAAGGAGAGAGAAATGGGAGCCATGTCAATAACACGGCCCAGTACTGGTCTCCCTGAGGTCCACAGAGCAATCCATCATATGGACACAAAGGCTGGGATCGATGGGAAAACAGTGCAGCTGCTGAGTGGTTCACCTACCACTCTGAAATGCACACTTGGTGTAAGATCTAAAATCTGCTCATTCATCTCCTCACTTCAGAGCTACTTTTGTAAGGTTATACATGAGTAACTATAATACAATGTTAACCAACTGTGCTATTCTACTCATGCTTACTATTAAACCTAAAACATAATAGACAAATGTCTAGAAGGCATACATGCATGTAAGTATCACTCTTGTGCTCCATGCCTTTGTCCATGAATTGCACGTGTAAAAAGTAATACAATGTTTTTTTCCTTGACAAATCCCAGCTTACCCGCTAGTCTTTTGGTTAACTTTCATTTCGCACATGACGTATGATCATATTATATTTCATGCAAGAATGTATTGATTTCAAATGCATCCAATTTTCCTGTAGAACAAGTTAATATCCCACAGTGCTCATACCACTGATTGTTCTTCATAAGATTCTTTGAAACATATCCACACAATATTCGATACACATGATTTGCATACACTAATAAAGCCAAAAAACGTATTATTTACACTTTGTCTTTTTGCCTTTTCTATGAGGGGTGTTTTCTTTGCATGATTAGAAATATTGCTTCTGCAAGTTCATATACGCCTCCTCTATAACAGTACATTTCTGTTTGGATGGAGTGAAGAGGTTTCTGGTCATACCACAGGAGCAAGTCGGATCCAAAACCAACATTAGTGAATAAACTTAACCTGACAGGTTTGATGTGTTTGTGTGCTTTAAGTCCAAAGCGATGAGTAATGCAATTTATTGAAAAGGTCCACTTCCATGACATATCACCCTGTAGTATTATTGGCAGGGATCCACATGCTGGGTTCCTTACTCCCTACATTTACAAAACCTAGTGGTATTTTGCTTGGTTGTGATTCAAAGTTGCAAATTAAATAAAAGGGTGAGCTAATGCCATCTCTTGTCACTTTATTCAAAATCTGAGAGGATGATTCCTGTCCAAGTGTGTTTCTATCCACCTGCACCTTTACATTGATGCTTTAACTTTTACCTGGTAGCTCTCCATTCCAATGGCTGAGCACTTTTAATTAGGCCTTCTTTCTGTTATTAGTTTAAATTATTTCTGTAAAATTCGCAGTGAAACGTTGCATGGATGGCTGTCAGACAACGGTAAAAATAAATAAATAAATGAACAAATAAAATAAACTACGTAGCCCACAATGCCCTTCACCTGCTGTTCTGTTGCTAGGTGACGAAAATCAATACCCGGTGTGAATAGCCAGCCTGCTATTTAGCCAGGTGGGACATTAGTTTACTGGGACAAACGGCCCGTTTTGGCCAACGACACATAAGTCAGCAGATTTCTTGTTGTGGTAATCAGATAATGGCGGAAACACAAAGTCAACAGTTTTCGGGCCGGTTGCTCATTTGCTGCCAACCAGGGCCCCCCACGGCTCCCACAGCAGACACCCCCAACTGCGTGGAGCCGCGAGAAAGAGGGAATAAGGAGGTAAAGAGAGGACGCAGTCGTTTAAATCGGGTTTGAGGTTAAAACAGAATTTATTTAACCGTGTGTTAGTTGGAATTGTGGCTGACATGGCCGTATTACTTAGAAATATTCCATATTCAGCCCATGTCATCCATATTTATCCCGTTCTGGAACAAGTGCCGTAGTAGTCCGTGGGCCAGAATCTGTACGACGTCTCCTTAAGCAATTCCGTTTGAACTTTTAGGGGGCAACTTTCTTTCACTTGGATAAGTTGCTAGAGACTACAGTGATCTTAAAACGCCAATGTTCCCACCCTTTCACTCGCACATTAATAAGTTATAGTCGATTAAAAATATAATTTTCCGCCGTAATCTAAGAAATCGCGAGATCCGAGTTTTGCTTATCAGCCAATCAGATGGCTGAATCTCAGCGCGAGAGCTCTGTTATTTAAATATGGCAGCGCCCGTGAAATGTTTTTTGCACTTGTTTCAATACGAAGAACGTCCAATTATTTCATTTTCTGGTGCCAGTTGGCGGCGATTTATTGAAAGTTGTAAGTCCTGGATAGACCTGGATGGCAGGAAGAAAGAAATAGCCGAGACTTTCTCTCAGTTCACAGTTGAGTCGCCGGGACCCGCTGAGCTGAGGCACCATAGGAAGTGCTACTCGAAGTACACGGACAAAACAAAAATTGGGAGAGCAAGTAAACGTGTTGTACGCGAGCAAACCCAAAGCACTCTTTACTGTGATCATGAAAGAAGCTGATACCAGACTTCTACTTCATGCAAAGCATGCTTATTTGGAAAATAAAGTCAATGTTATCTTGAGCCCAGACACTGATGTCATGGTCTTGGCTTTGGGTTGTGTGCATTGTTTTGAGAGTACTATCTATTTTAAGACAGGGACTGGCAACAAAACTCGTATTGTTAATGTTTCTCATCTAGAAAGTCTTCATGGTCCAAGGAAAGGTCTAGCTTTTGATGGTCTTCATGCTTTTACTGGATGTGACATGTTAAGTGCCGTTAAAGGAAAAGTTAAAGCCTTAAGGCTGATGCTTGAATCAGAGCCAGCTGTTAATTGCTTTCAAATTCTTGGGAAAAATTGGGATGTTGATGATAAATTGTTCATTCAGCTTGAAGAATTTGTCTGTCACTTGTATGGACAGAAAAACTGGGTTAATGATGCCAGGTTTAAAATGTTTAAACTTCTCTGTAAATCAGATAAATCTCTTCCACCAATGAGGATTGTCTTTGACAACATTCTAAGCGAGCTCCATACCAGCTAGCAATTTATAGAAGGTGTTTCGACCAGTTTATTAACGCCCCTAACCCAGAAGGCCATGGCTGGTCCTTTGAAGATGGAGTGCTCTCCTATTGTTGGATGGTAAATCCTCCAGCTCAATCTGATGTCACAATGGACATGTCTTGCAAGTGCAAGACAAATGCACGTACTACACAAATCTGTCTATGCAAAAGGGGTGATTTGCCATGTAGTGACCTCTGCCAATGTGTCAACTGTGCAAACTGTCCTGCTATGATTGAAAATGAGAATGATGTGGAAGGGATATACTCAAATGATAATGAGGACTTGGATGACTCAGATGATGAGTTATGTTTTTCATATATGTTGTAAGTTTTTGATGAAAATATAAAAGATATAAATATGAGAGGTCTGGATTTAAATAATATGATGTACATATGATATGTTTGGATTTAAATAGTATGATGTCGCGAGGAAAGGTTAAGTAAAATAATATAACTGTAAATATGAGGGGTTCAGATTTTTATATTGGACATAAATATGGATCCTTAGTTTTTATTGACAGTGAAAATGATATATTATTCCATTTTTTATACCAAGGTTTACTTGTGATAGTAGTTGTTTTTCTCTCATTAAGTTAATAAATGCAATATGATGGAAAGTGAAGTGTCAGTTTTTCAATAATTAAATTAGTAAGAAATTATTTGGACCAAAAACAAGGGTTTTGCATATTAAATTATTATTTTTTGTCTTGCTATGGCTGTATAAAGTGGAAAATATGTAGTATTCAGGTTCAGGGGCCCTCTGGCAGCGAAAATAGAAACTAAAGGTCTAAATTGCATTTCCATGTTGATTCCATCAGTATTTGCATAAAAAAAACTTTTCTAATGATCAACCTTAATGATCTTAAAGTATTTTTGGTAAAGATCACTTGGTTAAAACCAAAAATACGGAGATTTTATTAGTTTTAGCCACCTATAGGTCAGATGTGGAACTACCGAAATTTTAATTGGCCGTAATTAATTAATGTGCAAGTGAAAACGCGGGAACATTGGCTTTTTGAGATCACTGAAGTCCAAGGTATCTAACTAAACTGGAAGAAAGTTGCCCCCAAAAAGTTCAAACGGAAAGTCATCGTACAGATTCTGGCCCACGGACTATAGGTAACCTTGTGCGGGATGACTTGACAAGTAGAACCGCTCCGCAAGGTCAAGTATTATTATACGTTTGGAAGTCATTGAATCTGCATTATAGGCACAATCTGTGTGTGTGAGTGTGTGGTGTAGTGTTGTGTGCATGTTTGCATTCAGGCTCAGCACACTGAGAGCACCTAGTGAGTCTTACAGAGGCCTGAGGCATATATTTTTTAGATAATTCGACTGAATTGATGCAGTAGAAAATGTTATTCCTGAACACACCATGGTAAGCACACTTATAAAATATACCGTGTTTGCAATTTTTATTCATTATTGTAATAGAAAAAATGTGTATTATGCGATGGTGTCCTGCAGTGTATCCCAACCTCGATGTTTTTCCACCTGACAGTTGAATGTATACCACAGTCTGAATCTCTACCTGTGAGATAAAAACTGTCCATTAACAATATTGATTTTCTATCTAGCTTTTAAAGTGTGTTAAATCACTGTTGTGTTTAATCAAGGTAAATCAGCATTAACCATACTTGTATTGTTTTCTTAAGAGCCACAGTCCTCTTGATATATCTGTGCTATACAACTATGTCCATCTTAAAAGGCTGGAGTTGCCGTATAACAACATTAAAGGTGAGTTTTTTGCTTTTTGAATGGTTCTCTCATAAATCTTAAAGCTGAAATGAAGTATGTATTTCCCTTCCTTTACAAACTGCTAGACTTATCCTGCATCAGCCACATGCCCTACCTTGTCCTCCTGGATGCTTCTCACAATGAAATCTCCACCTTCTTTGCATTTGAGCCACCCAAGAACCTACAGGTAACACATGACCTTCAGCTGTCAGCAAAAGACAACATTTGATTGGTGGCTAGGGCCTCACTCTCAAGTACTATTCCCTCAAGATAAGCCTGGATTTCCATAGCCCATCTGTAGTTGCTTTGAATTTGCTTACAAGGCATTTCCTGCCCTTCAATGACAGTGAACTTTAGCTAAATCTTTACTATACTCTGTGGATTTGGTTAACGGATTTTTCTTTGAGGTGTACCGTATACTTATGTGACTTGTCTAACTTTTGTTATAACTGATCTTATTCTTTCGCTCTTCCTTTTTCAAAACTTTACAGGAGGTCAATCTTTCCCATAACTGTATAGCAGAAATGAAGGATTTGGCTGGCTATGCGTCCCTGTGTAAACTGAATCTGGACTGTATCCTGACAAACATTCACACATATGGAGGTGATCTATTTCCCTCTTTCTCCATCAATCATTTGGTTGCACAATTATGTCTTTCCTCTGTATATTGTGTCTGATAACATAAGTAACTGATGCACAGTCATCTGCAACCCCACATCATAAAAAGTTTAGATTTGTGAAAAAAAACATGTTTGTGACATTTTCCAGCACCTTGACTCCAGTTCAGGTCAGTTCAGTTAAATTATAAAGACAATTAAACAACATTTCTTCATGCTGGTTTGGATGCTGTGCAGCTTAAATGATGCCTTGGTGAGGTCCCAAAACCAGATGAGTTTAAGAGAAGACATGTTGGATGCTGATTAGAAACAAACGGCAATGAAACAAACAATAAGGAAGTGTCAACCAGTTATTTTGAGGGTCAAAATATATTAGCTCATTCCTTATAGAGGCACTGCGAGAATATGATGAAAAGGGTATCAAATATCACACCAAGACATGAGGCCTCTGTCTGCCTCTCAGCCTGAGCAGACTGAACCTACAAAACAGCAGGCAGGGAGGCAACAGAGCAGGAGGAATGAGATTGGTGCTTCTGTATAAGGGATGGTGTCCTCCTGGTAATGAGAGCTGTATTTCTGAAAACTCTCCAAACCATCACAAACCTTTTTTCAGGAGTATTGTCTCCAATTTATTTTGATAAGCTCACATATACATTCAGTTTGAATTGGAGACCTGCTCAAAGACAAGGCATCCCTTTTGCACTATTCATAACTAAAATAACGTTGTAACAGCTTCGTCTAAAGTAGCATTAGTTATCTTTTTTATTGTTTTAATTAACTGCCAGGATCCCAAGATTTTAAGGCATGTGTTAAGGGATAGAAATGCCAAAAAGCTGTTTAGCAAAGAACATGAACAATATTGGGTTCATATATGGCTTTTATTATTTTTTGCATTTTCCATATCATCTAAACTTGAATTGATGTAGTATGTGTAATACTTGTTGTTCATGTTAAATGTGGTGTGTCCTTAACATGCCTGTGCTCAGACAACAAACTGAGTGAGGTCATAGGTCTTCAACAATGCTGCAGACTCACTCATCTCAGTGTGGCACACAACAGGATCTCAAGGATCAGAAGCTTGGACGGTCTCCCTCTCACACACCTATGTCTTGTAGGCTTTTTTCAAATGATTTTTTCATATGTTATATTTCCTAATGTGCAGTTTAAATAATAACTATCTTCTTATGCAATTGGAGGTATTCCTCCTTATTCGCACGATCGTGCTGTGTATGATATTACAGTTCTATACATATTGGCTGCTATCACGTGCACAATATTGGAGTCATGTGATTTTTATTTGGGTATGCTTGTTTGTTTGTTTCTCACTTGTCTTTCACCTGTTTACTTCTTTATGTTTGTGTTATTGGCCACATTTTTGGATTTACTGAAGTCTTGGCCCTTACTTGAAAATCACCATATGGCCCAGCAGCAGGCCTTTTCTCTCACTCTCCGTCCATTTCCTTGTATGTGTGTTCATGTGTGGTTAAATGTGTGTTGTGGTTCTTTTATCAGGGTTTCCTCATTGTCAGCAGCCATTGGTTTGGCTGCACATGCCCCTGTCTGTAGCACTGCTTTGGGACCAGCTGCTGGTGTTTGAGTGATCCTGGACCATATTCAGCATACATACATGCCCTATCCATCCAGCATCCATCTAATCCCATTCCTGACCTCTCTTCCACACATGCAGTCTCCCTAAACAGCATGACATTGTCAGCCAGCCTGTTTCCAAGCCCATCACAGCACCGACCCATTGCTTCCAGAGACCAGCACGGTCACTAAACCCCACTGACAACAGCCCTCTGCCAGGCAGCATGCTTGGCAAGGGAAGGACGAATTGTGGCCAAAGAGCTAGATAACAACTTTTGTCAAGTGAAATGGGATGAGAATCAGGCTGACAAGAGAGGGGTGCCCAGGTCTTGTTCTTTAGTTAGCGTGCTGTGCTAGTACCCTGCCAGCTGTTGAGCTGTCACTCTTTGCCTGTCAGCATTTAACAGAAAAGGAGAAGTGCTTCTCAGATCAGTCCTGATAAGAAACAAAGTTTGGCACCCTGTAGAGAGACTGTGGCTTGCCATGAATATCTCCAAAGAATAACTGAATGTATATAACTTAGTGGGAAGCCACCCATGCATATATCTGCATTCAAATTACGTACTTGCTTCCTTGAATATATCTTTTTCTCCTGTCTGTGTTCAGAGGGGGAACCAGCTGGAAAGGATTGAAGGGTTAGAGAATGTGAAGTGCCTGCAGGTTCTTGATTTGTCTTTGAATCACATTACCGGTCTTACAGGCCTCCAGAACCTCCATATTCTAGGCTCCGTCGACCTGGAGAAAAATCAGGTACTATTCAGAAAGAAATTTCCAGTATGAACTCTCTCAAATGTGTAATTTTGTATGTACAATGTGAGCATTTTCAATACTATTTAACCCATGTTTAGCTCTTAAGAAAACATATAAAATGCTTTCTTAGGCATTTCACTATGTCATGAGAAATGTTACTTAATCTAGACTGTGATGGCTCAGAATTGTTAGATGGTGTTGGACATAAAGCTGAAAAAATGTTAAATTCAAAAGAAACCAGTTGAAGAACATCCAACCTCATTTGCACTGTTTATTCCAGTTAAGGTGTGGAGGGGGGTCAGGGGCCTATAAACAATGGAGAACAGTCAGTGACATGAAATATGTTGCAAATCAGTAAAGTTTGGCAGATGTTCAGCAAACTGCAAAAAAATGCAATGTTGTGCAATAATTTGCTCTTCTATTTCTAAAAGCAAAGAATTTGACAGTTCCATAATTTACTATAGGCAAGCTGGTAAGACACTGGGCCCTCAATAAGACTGGTAAGCACCTAAAAATCTATATGACAGAAGAAGTTCTTGAAACTCATATCCATAACACATTTATAGTACATTGCATTTGAAAAAAGAGCGAATGCACACCGTGAAAAACAAATTTCACCCTTGACATGTTTTATGCTCTTTAATATCTGATGATATTTTTAATCACTTCCTGTTTTTAATAACGTATTACCCAGAATGCCAGCTAATTAGGAAATAGTGTCATAAGAATATGAAATTGTAAACGTGTCACAAACCAAAATCTTGATCCCAGTCTGAAAAAACATTCAAACTTGTTATCCATTTTTGTTTTAGATAAATGAAATTGAAGAGTGTAAGCATATTCATGATCTCTCCCTGCTGAGGGACCTTAATCTGCTTGAGAACCCTGTTCAGGTAACCGTACCTTTTACTTCCATCATTCAGTGTGTTAAAGTGTGCTGTGCGTGGCAGATGCTCTCTCTCTTTCATTCAATTGGTATGAAGCTTTTGTGACCTTCTATCGATATGTGGATAATCAAAGATGTTAGAGTTCACTTTTATTCTGTTTGAAAGCTCAGAAGGAAATTAATGTTAACAGTAGTTTGCTCTATGTTTTTGCTGTTTGGATCACATGGATGTATTTTGTAGAATCAGCCTGATTATAGACTGGCAGTTATATTCCTCCTTCAACATCTGACTGTGCTGGACCGAGAGGAAATTGCCGCTGAAGAAAAGGTGTGACTTTGTTACATAATGTATGTCTGTGTGGACTGTTTATGGCACTTAATTGCTCATCTTTAATTCCAGGTTGTTACAGTAAACAAATATGACCCTCCACTGGATTTGGTGGCAGCCAGGGATCACATGACCCAACTGGTGCATCAGCTGATGCAGCCTCAGATTCTTTATGATAGGTTTGTAAAAATGTATAAGATTTTAAAAAAGATTTCCACATATGTTTATTCATGTAGTGGGGATTTTTAAATTGTTATTTCGCAAGCACACAAATGATCTTCAAAACATTTCAGACACAATAATTAGTCATATTCAACAGCAAATTATATACAAAATGAAAATAGCTGTTTTCAAATATCAGAAGCAATTTCTTCTGTGTGCTGCTGCATAATGTCCTCTAAAAGAAAAAAAGAAGTTCACATATCAGCACTTTTTTAATAAAATGCCCATCATCAGCAAATAAAAGCGGCAGCTATAGTAATTTGCCATTCTTTGCACTCAATAGAGCACATTCATAATGCCCCCAGGCTTCTGTTTATATTGACTGTAGGAGTGGCTGTAAAGAACAATGGCGTTTTCACTCTGGCATCAAGGTGTCTTACACGTGTTTCTTGGAAGAGAAGATAACTGATTCCGAAGCTACCACAGAACAAGTCAAATGAAAGTTAATTAAAATCCTGCGTGTGAGTCTGTGTTTATGTGTGTGTGTTGCTATGCAGTACACCGATCAGTGCAGACTCTCCCTACCCTGTGATAGTACTGACGGGTCCCCAAGGCTGTGGAAAGAGAGAGCTGGCTCACAGGCTGTGTCAGGACTTCAATGAATACTTTGGATACGGGTCAGTCTTAACATTTCGCAAGCAGCACTACTTACCCTGCTGCAATATTTCCTTACATTTCCCTAAGATTTTGCATAAATATTGCAGCAAGTGAAACAGCACCTTGTATGTTTAATCATAAAGATTTTACTTGCTGCTCTAACTGTGCTTCGCAGCCCATCATGTAGCCCATAAATACGGGTCAGGTTAATCGAAACTGCATGGGCAACACTAAGTGTTCCTATGAAAAAATATGCCATATGAGTAGCCTGGTAATCCATTGATATAATTTATAATTAAGTGCTAATTTCCCTTATTCACACAAGCCATGAATAATACTGAATAATACTTATATAGATAATAATATAGAAATATATTATAAATGGGTATAAAACTTCAGTCAAACCGATCAAAATCTTTTCTTATAGTTCAGCCTTGTGAGCTCATGGCAGTGTGTAAGCTTCCTTTGCAGCACTGCCATGAAAAATTCTTGATTTTTTTTTTTCTTTTTTTTTTTTTGTCCTTACCGAAATAATTGCATTATGTTGACCAATACCCATTCAAAAATTTACCAGTGAACACTGTCCATATGACTGCCATAAACTGAATGTAGGGAGGAAACGCATGCCGAGGACCTGGCTCTCATTGCAAGTAGGTTTGACTGTCTTGAACAATGTCAAAGACAGGATTTAAAACCAGCTCTTAACCTTGGCAGTGGCTTGCTTTCACTGGCTCACTTTCAAGCTTATGGATTTAGTATTTTTACATACTTACATTTTACTTTGTACATCACTTGGTCAGACAAGTGATACAGCTGAGTGTTTGTCTGCTTTGCATCTCTGTGTATTCTTCTTTGCAGAATCTGTCACACCACACGGCGGCCCTACTGTGGAGAGAAGGATGGAATTGATTACCATTTTGTGAGTGAGGAAGACTTTCAGAGAACAATTTACATGGTGAGTTGGCTTGAAATCTTTCAAGACATGGTTTGAGAAGGAAATGCACTGCTCAAGATTTGTTTCTCCAGTGGACTCATAATACTGTTAGATATGTTAGAGTCATGAATATTCAGATATTCTAGATTAATTTCTGCCTGGTATTCAACTTTTTATACAATGGATTTTTTTTTAATCTGCTAGATTCACACATGTCCTTGAGCAGGCATCAAATCGACTAACCTCTATGCCTTTAATGAGTTGTGTAGTTGAGATAATTAGTTTTCCTTTGGTGAATTGATTTAACTATAACTGCTTAATGTTTTTCATGAGAATTTTTACTAGATTGAGCTTTTATCGAAAGCTTTACTTCCCATCTGTATCAATTCACTGCAATCCAAAGCAGTGTCCTGCAACTCAATCTATTTAAGTGATGATTATTAGCCTGAGACGGCAAACTAAAAAACCTATAGGTCAGAATACAAACACCCGTCTAAATCTCCAAACGTAAAGGAAAGGGAACAGCTCAAATGCTTTGAATTGATAAAATGATATAATTATTGAACTTACAGAAAAAACAATAGTTGAAATCCAGGGTCTTGGACACATTTGTTTTCCATTATGTCACCCATGTAAAGGTGCATGTTATGCAAGGATGGTGGAGGAATATTTATGGCAGACTGGGTCTCATAGTGATTTACACACAGGAAGGGCTTTGATGTGTATATTGATGCCTTTTGTCTACCCCAGTAGAGGTTAACTTTACAATCTTCTCCACCTTTGTTTGATTTGTGCTTTCTTTTTCCCCCTCTATTCTTCTATTGCCAGGGACTTTGTTTATTGCTGTCCATGCTATCACTTATCACGTCACCTGCTATTCTCGGTCCTCAGATGTGCTTTTGTGTATGTAGTTAAAACCTCTAAAATTAATCTTGTGTTTTGACACACTCAGTTTTCATATGAACTTTGACTAATTAAAAAGCCTACATTTTTAGCCATTTTGATTTTTCTACGCATAAAAGTAAGACATATATAGGAATTTTTAAACTTTTGAATATGGCTATCAGTTTCATTGCTATGTCTGAATTTTCTTTTTCTATCACTAAACCAAAATGTGCAGGAAATTAATCACTTTTTCACAGTTTTATGTGAACAGAAATGAATTTAACCAGGAGCTTCTTGAGAACATTAAAAAAGATCAGAGGGTCACGTGTCAGATGTAAGAAAGAGATTTTTGCCCTGGCTATGTGGTCAAAAGTTCAGCTCCCAGGTGGCCAAGTGGCTTCAGGTTGTTAATCTTGACAGGACATGTTAGACTGCTGTGTTTGTCATCTAAGAAGTCCATTTTATGAGATAAGTGGAGCTTGAAACTATCCTGAGAACATGATAGGTAGGTGATAAAATAACCGGTTATTCATTTTCCTCATAACTGGAAATCTGCTTTAAGGGTAAGTTTATCCAGTCCATGCGGTATGGGGGTCATCGATTCGGCCTCACCAGAGATGTTCTAGACGACTTGGCCAGAGAGGGACTTGCTTGCTGTCTGCATATGGAGCTGGAGGTACACATGAGGAAAACTCATGAATGTCAGTTAAAATAAAGCTGCTTTGCTTAAACCAAATGAATTTGTAGTTTTCGTGTGTCTTTTTTTTTTTCTTTTTCAAATGTAAAAAGTAACACAAAATATGTTTGTGATGGAGTGCGTTCTCTTTGTCTGTTACTGCAGGGCATTTTTGGTCTGAAGAAGAGTTACCTTGAGCCTCGTTACATCCTGCTCATCCCCGCCCAGGTAGAGAAGTACATAGGCCAACTTAAAAGCTGTGGACTCTATACCCCAGCACAGATTGATGTTGCAGTGTCACGTTTAGACCTCTACGCCTCAACCAACAAGCAACAACTGGGATTCTTCGACGATGTTATTCATTGCGGTACAAAAAAATTTGTTAAGTTAATTTAAATCAACTGCTTTTGGAAGATATAAATGTAACTAAACGTCCTTGTGTAACTACAAAACATTCTATAAATATCAAGCTAAACTTTAATACAAAGTATAATGAATATTCATAACACATTAAAAAACCAACATGAGCTACAAATGCACTCAGATGAACCCCTTGATAATACAAAGATAATTTTATGATGACAATGCCAACATTTTAAGTCTTTGGTGTAATCCTTCCATAAATGGGAAGCTTTGTCATCACGTTGTCTCTTGCAGTATAAGCAGAGCAGAAGATGGATTAAGTCACCTCACGAAAATTCATGCACCATACCTTCAATCCAATTACCACCTGTATAAAAGACATATAGCTGTTTGATGGTTGAGTTTATCTTCCCTCATGATAGGCATCAAACATGCTCGCTGTTCTCTTAATGAGATGAACATACAGCGAGCAGGAGACACTCATCACTTTTATGCACTACTTGCTAAGGCTTCATTACTCTGAGGTCATCATGGCCACATCTTTCATTAATTGCTGATGGAAAATACATGGTTGTGAATCAGAACTCTGTGTATTTGCTTATGTGCGTGGATAGATGACTTAGAGGAAGCCTACCAGACACTGCAGCACAAAGTGAAGGACTTCCTGGTGCTGGACGAGGAGGAGGAGGAGGAGGAGGAAGACGACAACAACAGCAGCAGCCCATCCCTAGAAAGCACCTCCACAGGTGTCTGTGTGATGCTTAGTTTCTGTCATCATCAGCAAACTCTTTGCACTTAAGTCGTGTTGAAAAAATCAGGATCAAAACTGCAGCTATTGCCCTTTGAATTTTTTACCTGTTCAGTGCGCCAGTATTTTGTGTCAAGGTTAATTTACTATTTATATAGTAAATTATATTCTCATTGAAAAGGGTCATGGATTTGATGTGGTGATTTCACACCAGCTCTGTCTTAATTGCAGGTAATGATCCAGAGGAGAAACGTCCCTCACCACTGCTGGGGTCAGGGTCACTTATATCAGACTCTGTATTAGCTGTGAAGCCCTCAGACTCTTCTTATAGACCATATCTTACTAAGATCCATACAGACCTCAGCCCTGAGAAGAACTCTGCTGTGAGTTACAACATGTTCTGTTAATGAAGCATGAAGTGGAAATTTAACATGCATGTTGGATCATTTTTACTTCTACTTTCAAATTCTGTTTTTTACCTTTGTTGTTAAGCTGCCCTTCGTCTTCTCCTTTTTATTTGACTCTGCAGGAGCTAGCTTCCGTCAAGAGGCGAGAGCAGCTGGTGAGGGAGGCCATAGTGGGGAGGAGTCCTGGGGTCTACAGCCAGCTTTTTAAGAGGTACAAATAAAAGGCAGGCGCTCCACTGCAATCCAAGTGCTTAATTTTAAGTGGCCAATGTCAGTGGGACCAAATTTGTGTAATTACAGCACTTGCCTCACAATAACTGCATTTTAATGCTTTATTTTGAGTTGAATATGGAGAGTAAAGTGGCAGGTGTCCAAATTATTAGAACATAACTGTTTGTTAATATGACCGGCTCTTGTAGTAGTGCTCTGTACTCACTCTGTACTCATTCCATAATAACACATTCACCACCTGAAAGTACATCCACATTATCCATCCATTTTCTATTCCGCTTATTACAAATGGGGTTGTGGGGGGCTGGAGCCTATCCCAGCCGACAGCGGTCGAGAGGGGAGGTATACCCTGGACAGGTCACCAGTCCATAGCAGGGCCCATCCATATTATATTGAAAAAAATAAATAAATAATGGAACTGAGAAACTGAGGTTGAATAATTTATTGGTAATTTTTTACCCTCAGCCCTACTCAGACTGCACAATTGTCGCCATCATCACTAGATAATCAGGATCCTGGTGGATCTCAGGAAATGAGGTAGGCACTGTCCACACAAGCAGAAAAACACAGACATGCACAGTTTGCAGGGAAAAGCTAGATCTGATGTTTAAATCTGCGAATAACACATGTATAGACATATGACACTGTAAAAATAAAAATAACTTAATGGTTTAAGGATCCAAAGGTTTATTTTATGACGTGATTAAGAACAATAATAAAGTGAAGATTAAAGAGGAAACCACTTCGTATGTAGCATTCCTAAATCCTTTGACCTGTTTTCAAAGCACATGTTCAGTTTTATAGAGCTCATCATACTGGTGCATGTTATGTGGGGAGTAATCAGGACGGACACCCTACACGAGCACAGTAACACACGTAGCCTATACAGTCATCCATAAATTCTGATTTCATGTTTTCTTTGCTGTGTTTTCAATCCCCAGTGAAATCTTAGATGCTTTCTAAGATACTGCCTTTGGGCTCAAGTCCCACAGGTTCTGACACTGCAGTCTGAGTTGTGCATGCCCCCAGTTTGTTCAATATGCATTACTCATCCCTTTAGTATTTCCATGGAGAAATCCTTTCCACTTGTTGACACCAGTCTTACATGTGCCATTCTCATACATTTATGTTGGTTTTTCCACACATTTTGTTTCTCAGTTTCTTCCATCCATCCTATAATTCTTTCCTCTGTATGTTTTTTATGGTTATATATCATTAATTTGTTCAGTAAATATGTATAGTTCATAACATGTTGCTTTCTTTATTCATCATAAGATGTTTGCTCGACATATATGACAGAAACTTGTAACAGTGTGCCATTCAGCTGTTCATTTCACATTATTCATTTGCCTTGAATTGACAACTACAGGAAATATAGTAGGAATAATGGTGTCACCTGTCTGAAGGCAAGAAGAAAACGTCAAAACCACATTTAATGAAGGTTAGAAATTGTGCTTGTCTTTCTACACTTTATCACTTGAATCCTACTTTTCTTTTTTTACTAGCAGCTCAAGTGATTCTCGTGCCAGTTCAGCTCTTTCTTTTCCCATTTCGACGGGGGCTTTAGTGGAACCTCTGGATATGCCTGTCATGGAGCTGGGAACTGTGAAAGGTTATTATTGTTCATTATTGTTTCATGTTCGGTTATATATGGAAAGACAGAAAAAAAAACAGAAGAAAATCATCCAGGGGATCAAGGAAACTTGTCAGATAACTTATAATATTTTCTACATTTAAATCTAATCTTAATAAGGATTTTTTATATATATATCATGATCTTGTTGGAGAGTTTAAGATGTCAAGTGAAGTTTTCAATATTTTTTTAAATTGTGTATGTGTCTATTAAATTAAATATTTTCATTTCAGACCACACAGCATCAGGTCAGACATCCGATGGACTGCATCCAACAGCCGATCACCTTCCTGTGATTGAGTCACCTCCCTCTGATGGACGACCATTATTCAACATTAAACTTGTCCTACCACCAATCCCTGATAGACGTAAGACCTCTGCAGCCCCAAGTTCATCAGAGTCACCCAGACGCAGCCCAAACCAACCACTTTAATATGGAGGGGATGCTAAAACGGAAGGATGGTTTATTTTGTGTGTGGGTTGGTATCTAATAACTGAACAAAGTGTAAAATATTTTACCGCTCTTTGTATCTACAATTGTTAGTTTTCCTCTTGGATAAATAAATCAATTTGGTATTACATAATGTGATATATTCTTTTTTAGCATTTTGGCGATAACATACACATTCATGACTGAAGGTTCTATAAAATAGAAGCGTGCAATAATGTTCTATTTCCTTATTTAAGTGTGATTATTCTTTTCTGATATTGAAGTAGCAGTGTGTTCCCACTGCTCGGTGAGCTCATCAATTCGGCTATGCCACTGACATCCAGATGCCAGTTTTATGTGTGTAGCACTGAGCTTTTGTCATTGAATGATAAAGACGTCATTCATCTTTATCTTTTCCAAAAGGATCATTTATTCATCTGAAAATGCATTAATATGAATGTTGTTGACAGGCTAGGACAGTGTGCCCTCACAAAGAGGTTAGCATGTTTTGTTGACAGTCTGTGTGTGTTTAACACAGCCATATATTCTGATGCATGTCTCTGAATTTGGCACAGCGTTAATAAGTGATTCGTCACAAACAGAAATTGTCATCTGCCACAGCTGTATGCATTGCATATTTAACTGGTCCCTCAGCCAGTCTACTTGTAGGCACATGCGGATGTATACACACACACAGATACACACACACACACACACACACACACACACACACACACACAAAGTATGCCTTTTTGTTTCATGGACTGTATGTGTATGCAGCTCTGTTCACACTCACAATGCACACCTGGCCATTCATCAATGTCTGTCTTCCTCGGAGGCAGCAGATGTTGTAGCCCTGTCATAATTCTTTGGAAGTTGGAAGCCAGACTGTCTTTAAGGCCCCTGGGGTCTAACCTACTTACTCTGCAGTCTGCACCTCAATGCAGCCCATCATGGGCTAACATGTTGTCTTACTGTGCATTAACATTACATTAGTTGTTAGGTATGTGAGCCTGTTCAAAGAGAAATATGAAATTAAATGAGGATTAGTGTGTCAGGCCAGCTTCTTGTATCTGTGGACGTTTCTCCTTGTCCGCTGTGGTAGATTTTGAGTAATAATTTTCAACTTACCGGTAGGCATTTTTCTTGCGTGACAGTCACAGCAGCATTTCTATCTTTTTTTTCCCATTCCATGTATCATAATCTGGAGCACAAGATTGTCTACACCAAAGAAAGTTGTGTGTTTTATTCAGTGCACTGTAGTCTGAGCCTCTCATCTTCCCTCACTACACCAGCCGCTTAAAGATAAACATGTCACAAGCTTTTCTTCTTAGCATAACTCCTCAGGACTTAACACATCTCACTACATAGAAAAGGAGAAGGCATTTTCAGGGAGAAACGGACTTGTATCTGAGATTTATGTCTAAAGAAAAGAGCTTTTTCGACATAGATATGCAGCGGCACGTTATCAATTTTCACAAAGCTGAAGAACTCAGTGTTATGAATAAATATTTTATGATATTTCTAAGGCTTGAGCAATGAAAGGAAAGAGAATTAATCTACACTTTCATTCCAGCAAGAATTATAAGAAATAGCAGAAATGGAATGTGAGAAATAATTGGAAGCAGCAGTACATCGGTTTGACTAACAGAGCAGTTTGCTATCTTAGCTCTGCTGCTGCAGTTATTTTCACCAAGAAACTGTATGTTTCCGATATGCATTAGTCTTTTACGTTGAATTACTCAATTCTATATATTACTATATCTACTAAAGCTAACCCACATTTGTCTTTCGCAGCACTATGGTAAAAACTACTATACAGCTTACAATAATATCATTATACCATGTGCTTGATGTTATTATTTTTTTCCTTTTTAGACTTACAACCTCAATTAAATCTTTAAGTATCAATTTAGTTTGTTTAAAAAAGATGTTTATTTCAAAGATTTAACATAATGATGATTTTGCTGCAAGTCATACTCTTTAATCAGTTTTATTATTCAAGTCATCTGCAGCAGCCAAGCACAGTTCAACAAAATGGTTTTCTCACTTTGCCAGAGCTATTTCTACACTCCATTTCACTCTGCCAACACAGGATAAAGCTATGGCTGAACCTCCTGTCATTCTCAAACAGTTCATAAAACAATCTGCCTTGTTTGAATGTTTTAGAAAATAATCAGAATCATCAGCGCTGGATTTAAATTGTATTACTTTGCTCAAATATAGTGCTGATTTCAGAAGTCAAACACAGACTAACTTGCAGTTACCATTCTCCAACCATTTTGATAGATTCTTCATATCTTTGTGCACTCTTTCTCTAAAACCAAGCCCTCGGGTTAGGTGGATACATTAGTGAATCCTGTGAACTGTTATGGCATTTCCACTTAAACGTCCAGTTTACAGTCACAGTGATTTGTTACTGGATATAGGCTGCAATTAGCTAGTTTTACTCATATAGAGTTTTCCCTTTAAAAATGCCTAGTGAAAAGGCAGGACCAGAGAAGGAGGGTCACAATGCTGTGGGGAATAGTCTGTTAAAGTACAATAATATGTTACAAGCACAGCCGTAAACGGAATAACTAACTCTCACAAGCATAAGCAGACCTACTCAAGGCATGCTGAAGTCTTAGCAGTTTGGTTCTCTCTATTTGCTTTTTTAATATTAGAAATAATAAACTGCCATTACTCATTCGTTCTCTGCAGCATTAGAAAATGGAAAGTTACCACCTATTGTATTGTATATTGTATGGTAGCCCACAATAATCCACAATCCACTGGTCCTTTATTCCTGAATTTGCATTACATGTGTGCAACTCCAGTATATCAGATATTAGAAAATATAAGTTTGACAAACAAAATTTACCTGCATACCCAATGTAGGTTTTGGTGCATATTACATTTGATCTTTAAAAAAAAGTTTTTTATAAAGTAAAATGAACTATGTTAAGGCCACAGCAGGACAATAAGATAATAAAATCCAGCTTTTAGAGCAGCTTGTTTGCGGATCTACCAAGACTCCAAACGCAGGCCCAGACTTCTCTCTAAAATCTACAGCCTTTTTACCTCAAGTCCCAAACGCTTAAAAAAGTCTTGGTATGCTCTAAAACTAAAGCAACCTCATTCCATATAAGATCATCATTTAAAAAAAGCTATTGTGTTCTCACTGCATAGGTGCTTATTTTCATTTCATATGACATCTTTCCCTACATTTGAAATAAGTGTTGCATCGTCTCTAGGCGAGAGTGAGACTTTTCCCGATACAACAAGAATACTTTTAGGTCCTCAGTGCAACCTCTGTGTTCCTCAACGGAGGATTTTAGAAGAGATGAGTGTGGTGACAATGAAAGCTTAAATGAAACACACACCTCTACTTTAACTCTGCTACGTGATGTGTCGCTGCACTCAGTAACTATGGTAACAATGCTCTGCATTCCTCCTCCCCATGTGAATGAGTTTGTGTGTGTGTGTGTG
The DNA here is from genome assembly GCA_013363375.1 of Menidia beryllina. Lineage (NCBI taxonomy): Eukaryota > Metazoa > Chordata > Actinopteri > Atheriniformes > Atherinopsidae > Menidia > Menidia beryllina. The sequence goes on along the minus strand of JABUIW010000245.1, from coordinate 909,155 downwards.
TGTGTGTGTGTGTGTAACTTGTCATTGTGTTCCCTGCAGACAGATTAATTCTCTGCCAGATTCATTCCCTGTCAGCTCATCGAAACAAAAAGTTTCTGTTTTAATTAGCTGGGTGCAGTGTCTTGCTTCATCTGTCTATCTGTGTAGTGAGTCGCTCCCACTCCCCCCCTTCCACTCCACACCTTCACTCTTATTTTTTTTGTTTAGCTATCTATTGTATTTAAAGACAGTCAGCTGGATAATAGAACCATAACTGTGTGTAATTGCCATAATCAAGGAGGCACAATTCCTCAATATACAGATTTATAGGGAGGTGGATGGATGTTCTGAAGAGCGTAGGAATAACTGGACCTTGTCCAGTTTACATTTATGCTGCAATTAGTCATCATTTGTTCATGGATATAGAGTTTTCAGGTTTATGACTTAAAAAACACACAAAATTATGGCCATAGGTATAAGATCTCAGCTTGTCTGAGGACTGCAAAAGGTCAGAACTACCTGTGTTTTAGCCTTGTTATAAGGAATGTTGTTTTTCCATGTTTGACTTTGCAGTTGGTTTCTGACTTGGTTCTCAGGTTTATGTTATCAAGACATATTTTACTTATTCAGAGAACTTATGGGAGAGAAAACTATGCTTAGAAGACTCACACAACTCTATTTCTTTTTTCCACACTCATGCTTCATTTGACTGGTCCCCTGTCTTCAGGCTGTGTATAAGATAAAAGGAGATCTCAGTAGGTGGTGGACATGCCTTTACAGGAACAATACTGCCCCCTCCAGGGTGGGCTGACCTCACCTGAGAGATGGAGAATGGCTTGCCTGAGGCGACTTGGGCTCCAGCTTTGATGGTGTGATTGTATTTGTGGAATTTCTTTGCCAGTTGTGTTGGCTTTCATATTGTGTGTTTATGGGAAAAAGGGAGGAAGAACCATGGATGTTTGAATTAGTCTGATATAATCTTGGTAATTGATCAGACTTTTGAACTTTGCTTTGATGGAAGTCCTGCAGATGGTGAGAGTTTTCATGACTCTGTTTCCCTCATTCCTACCCATTCCAGCCTCTTATCTGCTTTTTTTCTGTTTCCAGCTTCCTCTTTTCACCATGTGCTTCTACAGTCCTGCTCACCATTATTGGCACCCCTTCATGTTTTGCATAGCTGAGTGAATATCTTCAGAAATAAATGGAAATATTCAAAACTTAAATCAGCAGTATCTTTCAATTTGAGGTCCAAAGTAATTTAACAAAGACAATTGCCATTTCAACATAAATATTTTAATTGCAAAGGACAAAACAGAAAACCAGCATGTGCACTAATATTGACACCCCTCCTTAATATTTGGTTGCACAGCCTTTGGCAGCAATGACAGCCTCCAAACGTTTCTTATATTCATCTATAAGCTTCTTGCACTTCTCGGGTGGCATTTTCTCCCACACTTCTTTTGCAATATGCTCAAGCTCTTGTACATTCGCAGGGTTCCTTTCTCCAATGGCAGATTTCAGCACCCTCCAAAGATTCTCAATTGGATTGAGATCTGGACTTATTGCTGGCCATTTTAAAACAGTCCATTTTTTCCCTTTCAACCATGCCTGCGTGTTTTTGGAGGTGTGCTTTGGGTCATTATCTTGCTGGAAGACCCAGGATCTTCACCTCAAACCAAGTTTTCTTACGCTGGGCAAGACATTTCGCTCTAGAATTGCTTGATAATCTTCTGTTTCATGATACCTGTGATACGGTCAAGCCCTCCAGTACCAGATGCCGCAAATCAGCCCCACAGCATTATAGATCCTCCACCATGCTTGACTGTTGGTATGGTGTTATTTTCTTTAAAGGCTTCATTGCGCCGTCTGTAAACATATTGTTTGTGTGAATTACTGAAAAGCTCCACTTTTGTTTCATCTGTCCATAAAACGTTGTCCCAGACGGCTTGAGGTTTGTCCAGGTTCTCTTTTGCGAAGATCAAGCTTTCTTTTTTATGTCTTTTCTTCAGCAATGGGGTCTTCCTTGGCCTCCGCCCATAAAGCCCCACTTTGTTTAGTGTGCGCCGTATAGTACTTGTTGAAAAACTGCTCCAGGTTGGTCTTTAGGTCTTTAGATGTTTGACGTGTTGTTTTTTCCACCATTCGCACCAACAGTCGAAGACTTCTGTCATCAATTTTTCTCTTCCCCCCACGTCCAGGGAGGTTTCTTGACCGTTCCATGCCTGGAAAACTTCTTAATAACATTGTGCACCGTTGAAAAAGGGATACCGAGGTCTTTGGAGATGGCTTTATACCCTTTGGAGGTCTTGTGCTTACAAATAATAGCATTTCTGGTGTCCTCAGTCAGCTCCTTTGTCTTTACCATTGTCACATGTGAAGATGGACTAACAGGTGGCTTTTAAAGTACCAACATGATCTTTCATTGGTAAATTCATGTCACATGTGTGGAGGCAGTTCATCTTTATTTGTGATTTGCAACCGGTGAGCCGAATTGGGTTTTCATACTGATTTGCTGCAAAGGGTGCCAATACCATTGACATGGTAAACATTATGTTTTTCTTTGTTTTCCTCATAATGTTTATCTTTTTAAATGTTTTTTATCATCTGCTGTTTTGCATTGAGCACAAGCTATCAGTAGTAAATTGTTGTTTCACTTGATGAATTTCCTTCAGAAAATATTCCACTATATGTACTTAAACTTCATGGGTGCCAATAATGGTGAGCAGGACTGTATCTCTGACCAGATGTTTTTCTGCTTAGTTTCTTTCCTCTCACTCTACATGATGACTCATTTCTTAATTTCTTTCCTGTAAGAGCTCCTGTGGATAATCTTTTCTTCCATCATTTGTTTTTCTCCCCTATCAAATACTTATAGTTCTTTATATCAGTGTGCAATCATTCCTTTTCAGTTGTTTTGACAAACCTATTCTGCCTCTCCCTAGCCCTTCGATAGTTTTCTCATTACCATCTTGTTCATGTCACTCTTCACCTCCCTTGAAACCAAGTGATCCACTGAATATTTCCCCTTCATCAAACTCTCAAACAAATTGCTGTCCTTGTGCCCCCAGCTGGGCCATGCATATTAAATTAAGCCAAAGATGGACATTTCAAAAGATGCACACCATGGGGGAGAAGAGTCAAAAGAAACGATTACAGCAGAGATGGGGGAAACAGAGGTGGATTATGTAGACAAAGGTTATGTGATGGTTGTGAAAACCCCAGGTGTCCCTTCTTTGAAATCCTTCACCTCACCATATGCTCAAGCTTTAATGAATTTGTGATCTATTTACTGCTTGCTTGTCAGAGTTTTCAAAAACCAGAGACTATAAAAATAGCCGTGTCAAATAAGGGGTATGTTTACATGGTTGTTTTTGGTTTGATTTGAATTTCATTGAGTCAGGCATTAAATCGTAGACCCAGTTAATCAAAAGGCTTTCTATTATATTGCTAACTTTGCATTGCTGAACCAGACTTGCTTTACAACATTGCGGCTGGTCCACATTTCATATGTAAAAACTAGAGTTTTTTATTCTTATGTGACTGTTTGCTTTTTTATTCTACACACAGTTGTCCGCCCACCGGCCATTTTCCATTTCATTGAATACTGCAACAGCGCTCCTGTGACCTGCTCACGGCACACATTCAGCAGGCTTGTCTCTGCTTGCAAGTGTATGTGTCATCAGCCAATGTACAATATTGTAAAAAACAGAAAGTCACATTCCAATGGGTTCACTGCCTGCCTGATTAGGCAGTGAGTTTATATTTAGGAAGCAAATACTGAGTCCTCATATCTTGGTTAAGTTTCCAAGTTTCAGTTTCAACTCATGCAGATTTTCTCACATCAATAACAGTCTTTTCATATTGCACTTTTAAAGGATAAGTAATTTTCTACTGTATCTTAATGTAATTATTAAACAATTTCATTGGAGTAACCTACTTCAACAATGTGTATGTGATACATAATTTCCACACAAACAACCAGTTCTCTCCAAAGCTTTTAAGTACTTGCATCCCGGAGGGGTCGTGCTGGAGCTGAAAAATAACTTTACAATAAAGAGGATGCTTACAGCCTGGTAGAAAACAAATTTGATCTCTAAAAACTCATTTGTACTGTAATAAAAATTGAATGAGGTGATTTATTTTTATAATTCATCCAGTTGAACAGTAGTAAGGAGTCATTTTTCCATTACCGGCAAGGTCTGCTGCAAAAGTGGTTGTTCCTTTAAAGTGGTTGTTCCTCTAATGTTCCTCCCATCTATAGGAACTCTTGATGTTTTTCATGTTGCCTTTTTCAAAGGCAACATTCAATTATTTCTTATTTCTGTTACAGGAAGACAGTTGATCCATTCCAAAATGATGATGACTTCTGTGCTTTTCAACCCTATACCTAGGGTATAGATTTTTGTCTTTTTCAATTTTCTTTCTTTTTTTTCCAGAAAAAATACATATGCCTTCATTTCTGACTAAACAGAATTGCTTATTTCAGGTAATAGGAATTCTGATTTCCACAGAAAACCATCCTTTACCTAATCTGCAACATGGGTTGCCAAATGTTTAACCGGTCACCTTTGCACCCTGTAAAGACTGTCAACTTTTCTCACCAGCTTTCACGAACAGCTCAGGTTAAATTGGAAGTGCAGGCTAAATTACCATGTGTTCAACAAGTTGTATCATTTCAGTCAAATACCTTTTTTTACAAGCCCGTAGCTTAACCTTTTCTTTGTGTGCAGCATGTCAGAGTATAAAGGAAAGTGTTTGTATAAGCAAAAAAAGAAGAATGTTCATCTTTGGTAATAATTTGTCTTAGATTCTTTTGTTATTCTTTCAGCAACTAATCATATATGCACTGTTAAAATTCCCCAGAGATTTTGTTCTGACAAGTTCAGCCCAATCATGTGCGGAAGGTGGAATAGAGAGTGAACGGAGAAGGCATGTCTGAAAACCCAGCATAACTTTGTGGAACTTGACTCTGAAATAGTTCTTTCTGACATGATAATGCAGGATGACATTTTCCCTATGTCAAAATGCAGTCCATTTAGAAACTAACTCAACTATCTTTTATTTCTTATATACATAAGGGAGCATCCTGTCTCTAAAAGGTGTACAGACATCTGCTTCTTGTTTCACTTTTTTACACATACACTTATTTCATCAACAAATATAACAACCATACTCTTCACTATTTACTTCAACAGAACAGAATATTTAGGAGGCAGTACAGAAACTTTGCTGAACATTACTGATAAATCAGTTGGATGGACTGGATTTCCATCTTTTGTTATCCACTCATTTTAACCTCTGGTACTCCATTTACTAACATGAAATAAAGCTTTTTTTACAAACATGAACACAATTTCACAGCTTGGACTATTTTTATGGCAAGATGGGCTGTACTGACACATTGTCTATTCCTCAGTGCAGGGTAGAGAACAGGTTTAGTTGATTAATTTGATATCCTTTGTCAGCTTCAGACTGGTAATTGGACACAAACCCATGACTAATTCTTTCAGCCCTGACTTGTGCTGCATCTCAATATACTGCTCTCTTGCATACATATTTTAGTTTAGGTCTGGAAGTTGTATGGTTTGTCAAATGAGTGTATCATGACATGCACCACACAGTCACGCAAGTTTATTTGTATGTGTGTTTTGCGTGTGCTTTTTGTCTCTTTGTGTTTTGTCACACTATGGCACATAATTTGTATTAGAATCCCATTTCTGTAATTGTGCATGTGTTAATGTACGTGTTTATGTATGTTTGTTCGGTTAAAAGGCTTGGCGCAGAGCAGACCTTTTGTAGTTGGAAGTATTGGGCACTCTGCCTAGCTTCTATGATTTATGGATGTGGATCAGAAGTGCATTAGCCTTCAGGCAGACAAAAGGAGGCTCATTTTCCTGTTGTGAAAATCAAAGAAAAATACCAGCACATCTAGCATTAAACTGAAAGTGATAGAAGTGTCAAATCGCTCTGACACCCATCCCACGCTGTCAGTCTATCAATAATTGTATCAACAGCACACTGGAGGAGGCAGGACAGCAAATGAAACAGCAGCACAGGAAGATATACTTCAGACTGATTCACTTTTGAACAGTTGGTGGCATATCCCAATTTTAAAGGATTCATTAGGAAAAGTTCAAAAGTATTAGTTATCATAGTTTAGCTCATATTTAAGGAGAAGCTGTGAGGTATTGGACAATTAACGTAAAGCTTTAAAACCGGCGGCTAATGTAATGTTTGATTGCTGTAACCTGATGTAGCATGTGGAGTGGAGAAAAAAAATGAGGAAAAATGAATATTTCAGAAATGCATTACATTTACATGCAGAAATGTGTACTCTATCAAATTAGAATTAGGAGCTCCTTAAAGAGATGCTATGAGCCATGAATGGTGAACGATTGAGCTCTTACCAAAAGAATATTAATGGGAAATTATATTCACTTGTACCTCCATTTCCTAATCAACAGCATACTTGCGGATAACACCAGAGTAACATGACCTATTTGGTTTTTAGTGAGGAGACAAGGATATCAGCACAGTTTTTCCTTTTTTCTTAGTAAAAAACTAAGTGCAAGGTAAAAAGAAGGTTAATCAGGGTAAGATTTTTTTTTCTTTTTTTGCTAAACTGTTACTGTAACTGACAGTCCCGTGTTTCTTTAGGAATAATAATCAAAGCAATATTCACAGGTACATATTAACATAAATGTGTACACAGGTGATTTATTATTTATTTAGCCTTCAATATGTACTCCCAGTTCACCAGCACATAAATAATGACTCATGAAGCTCACACAGCCCACTCTCTTTCCTCCTTCCTTCCTCCTGACTCCCATGATTGTTTTCTGGTTAGCCTTCAGCGTAAATTTAATCAACGCTTACTTGTGTGCCAGCTCTATTCGTGACTGGGGGGATTTATGCTCACTTGCAGAAGGAGGGCGATTAGCTTAGACAAGGTTGGTTAATACTTCTTATTTGAATATCCCCTGCAGGTTCATAACACCTTTTTATTTCTAATCACACCTGACGCTAAAATACAGAAACGCTCATTTACCTGTGATGAAACTAAGCTCAGGGATCCATAAAGACTGTAAAGTTTACTGACTGAATTACACTGTAAATAATCTTTAAGGCTTTGTTGTCCTTCACCTCTGAAGGGAAAACATTTTGAACAGTGGTAGTAGAAGCTTCTCTTCATGCTTGGGCTTAATTAACTACATCACTTGCAAGCTGTGATGTAAAGAGATATATGCAGAGATACTCTGACCCTTGACTGTTTAGTGAGAGTGGTCCTGATTGATGCCCCTGTCTAAATTTCCAAACATGTGGTTAAGGTCAGCAGTCAGGCAGTGTCTAGCTCCGACAGGCCTTAGGCCAAACAGCGTTATAACACTTACTGATCCACACAGGAGTGCCATCTCTCATGCAGGATGACTTGCTTTTAAGGTCTGGAATTGTATATAACAGGTGGTTTGCAATTCCTCAAGAACATTTGAAGATGTGGTAGTATTTGATGTAAAGGAGATGCAGGAACAAAAGACTTTCGCAACCAGATGTAGTCTGAACAGCCATGTGCTTTTCAATAGTTCTGCACATCACTCCACACATCTCCAAATGCTTTGTGGGACAGGACGCCGTATTATGATTTCTTCATCTAGATCAGGTTTGCTGCCATCATAAATAGTTTGAAATTATATCTAAATGAATTAGACTTTTCCAGTGAATCTTGTTAGTTTTTTCTTCATCACAGATATTCACAAACTGATTGAAAGACAACAGTAGATGGCTGCCATCAACAGATGCCTGTTATATAAATGTATTTAAACAAACTATCCCCACCTTACTCATTCTATTTTCTTAGATTCTTGCTCTAAAATGTGTCTTTATACCTATCTAGACTGAACTTTTAGTGCTGGAACAACCTCGACTTTCACCCTCTTCTTGGAAATCCATTATCATTGATACAAGATGGACACTCTATTTGAAAGATGAAATAGTTCAACTTGCCCACACAAGCAAAAACACATTTTCTATAGGAGATATATCTCAGAAAATATTTCATAAGAAAGTAGTAGTAGCTCTCTACTTGCTACACCCTTTAGAGCCAAAAACCTTTAAAATGGTGTTGGTGAATGCCTGTTATAACTTTAACGAATGCACTCAGTGTAGAAATTGTGACATAAAAGAGGCCACTGTTGCCTAAAATAACTCTCACAAGCAAGAGTGTGAGTCTGAATGAATCAAGTTCATTCTGCATGAAAATGCAAACATGCAAATATTACTTTTTTATTAGCTCTGATTGACATCTCTGGGTATAATAAATCATTTCAACCCTGGATGTACCATCTGCCCTTTCACTATCAATGCGTAATGATGCTTTATAAATAAATGACTGAAGAAAGCTAAAGCTACTGTAGAGAAAAATACACAGCAAAAAAATGACAATTCCAGTAAACAAATTTGACTAATTAAAATGCGTGCAGGGAACAGAAGTATTGGAATTGAGTGTTGTGAAAATCACTGTTCTTTTTACAGTATGCCATGATTGTTAGGTGAGACCTGATGAGTGTCTTTGTGTTGCTGTTAGGATCATGTTGTACGTATCCATAAAGAAATGCAGGACAAAATATAAGTGGGACAATAGAGCACAAAACGGCAGCGATGCTTACTTCCAAGCAGGCTCCCTCGCTGTAAACACTGGAGGATCTTCTGCTGTAATAACTCACAGGAACACCAGCCTTCCACAAAGTAGCTGACCGTGTAATCTCCGGAGTCAGGTGCAAAAGTCGCAGACGTTTAAGCACTAACCCTCAGTCCCTCGAGAATATATCTGGGAAATTCCAGGGCAGTGGTCCATGTGTGAAAGTACCTATTTTGAAGAGTGCTGCTCACTCTCATCCGCTTGTTTTCAAACATTAAATCCAAAGAGTGTAACCAGAAGATGATTAAATATCTCTGTGAATGTGACAGTTAAAGAAAATGGATGACTGTATTACCTTGTTTCCTTTCACAAATAAAGGTCCAGTGAATCTCTACGTTAAAAGAGAAAAGGACAGAAACACCTTTTTTTTCAATTATTTAGAAAATCGATTAGCTCTTATCATGCCTGTCAGAGTGATACTTCCTAAGTCGTTCCTCTCAGCCTGAGACCCTCCTTAGCACAATCCATTTAAAAAGAAAATATATATATATTTTTTTTTTTACTGGCTCCCAACAAACCTTCCAGTCTGAACATTTTCAAACATTAATGCTTCTTTTCCAAAGGAATACTTTTAAGGGGTAAACTTTTAGCCATTGGGACTGCTTCATAATAACTGTTGATCAGTGTAGAATATGATAAAGGTGGACTGATTTATGAATATCTTAGAAAAATGAAGTTGCTGTTTGTATGTTTTTTACAGGCTTTCAACAGATTTGAAATGGTAGACAATGGCAATTTTGTAACAGCACATTGTTTGTAATTTAGAATTCAGAAGTCAGTCATTCGGTCAGTAGTAATTACAAACCTATGTTATATAATCCCCCCTCCCTGACTCACACATCAGCCACCTCTGTAGTGCAGTGCTGATTTACGACGTGTCAGGACTGGCAGCTGCTTACCCCTATTAAACTGATCACCACATTCCTGGGGTTGACCATTAAATATGACCCAGTGCCCCTCAACATGCACAAAACATACACGCAGATACTTATGTACACACATCCACACACACATGCTGACTCAAAACAACTGGCGGAGCCATCTAAAACTTGACAGATTTATCTTCCTCCTTTCCCTTTCTGCTTTTAGAAGGTGCTTGTTTTAAGAGACACCTTTCTTAGGCTCCTACATGATCAAACAAACTGTGATTGCTGAGATGTGGTGTCTATGATGTTACCATAGGTCAGTTTTGCAATTTGAACACCAGGCATTTAGTTAACTTGATGTTTCATTGTTAGAATTCAGGGGCTTTTTTACTGCCCAGTCAGTTTTTTTTTAACAATTGAACAAGAACTGAAATGTCGATGAAAACCAGTATAAAACACAAGGAGAATTTAGTTTTGTCTTGAAATCTTGGATGTTATTACCTCCAAAACGTCTCACTCATTCATGGGCTGATTCCTAGATTCAAGATTGTGTTTTCCCGGAAGCAGCCCACGGTATGACTGTAAGATTGCAGACTACAAGTGCTCAACACTGCTTCACTTAATCACATATTCTGTTGCCTTCAGGGGAAAGCTTGACTGTTTCCGTATTCTTGTTCATACCTTTTACACATGTGGACTCTAAATTCTGGCATGGTCATCACTCGTCAGTAACAGCCACCTCATTCCTGTGCTGTGTGTCTGTCTTCATGCCTTGTCTGTCTCTGATTCAACAGGCTGCTGCAGCTTCACCCCCACCCTTCTTACCAACTTTTCTGTTTTTCACCACAGCCCAGGAAAGGAAGTCATTCATCCACTTTTGCACTCCTACCTTTTCAGATACAGACATACAGGGCACACACTCATTCTCTTTTAGTTGATTATCCCTAATTGCAACCTTTACAACGATACTTTATCCACTCTAGAATTAGTTTAACCTGCCTTGGATAGAAATTTTCTCTCCCTTGACTCTTGAGGAATCGTCTGGATTGGGACAATAATGACCTCAGAGGTAAGTAGGTTTTCGGGACACATCTAATGCCTATTACTACACTATAATATGGTATTCTAAGCAGGAGTTATTAATCTTTTAATGCTCAGAGATCCCTGAAACGTAAGTGTCCTGGATCAAGTCCAACAGTTAAACCACTGGATCGTTACAGCCGCACTTCACGCTTAGCATTTGTCTTTGAGTTGTCATATCTTAGATTGGAGTCAAATTCTTTTGAATGTACAGCTTATCTTTCTCTTTTTTTCCGGCATGCTTGTGTGCTTGTCTTTATGTGTGACCTACCGCATATTATATTCAGTCAAATGCAACAGGAGCTTAAAGGGAAGATGCATTATACAGTCATGTCGACTCTAGTAAGTCATGAATAATAAGCGCATATCAGGTTGAGAGAATAATGCCGGGAGATGAAACTATGTCAGGTGAATTGTGGGAATTTTCGTTCCACTGAGAGACTTACCTGTGTCGATTGAATGCAAATGAGAGAGACATTAAGAGAAGAGTCTGCAACTTGTGAACGATGTATGAAAGTGTGAGTGCCTTTATTTGTTAGTGTGTGAATTAGCTGTGGATCTGATGTGAAGCACCAAAGACATCTGCTATCAAACATTATAGTTCAGAGCTGTGCGACTGTGCTTGTGTGCCTCTTCACTGTCATCAGTTTCCCGCCTACAGGGATAATCCATCCTGTGAAGTGGTGAGGTGGAAAATGCCATTATGTAGAAATGGCTGACTTGCAGGCATACGAAGTGTGAGTGTGTACACCTGAGTGTGTATGAAAAAGCAGGATAAGGAACAAAGAAGGAATATTATGGCCAGGAATGGTAAACTTAATTTCATAGCATTATTTAATCCGCCTGGAGAAGTGATAAACTTAAGACCTTAGACACAAACATTTTGCCTCACCTGGCACTGAAGTGTCGAAGATTCAAGCCCCGAAAAAGTGAGACATGTACTTTTGTGCAAATGTGTTTGAGGAGGAATGTTTGTTGGCATGTCTGAGTGTTTGACCTCCATTGGCTTAGATTTTAGGTATTGCACGAAGAGTGTGAGGCATTGTTAGGAACTAACTCAGTGACTGACATATATCCATCCATCCATCCATCCATCCATCCATCCATCCATCCATCCATC
>JABUIW010000245.1:879813-897405 GCA_013363375.1 Menidia beryllina | reverse complement strand
ATCCATCCATCCATCCATCCATCCATCCATCCATCCATCCATCCATCAATTCATCGGTTTTCTGTTGCACTGGAGCCTATCCCAGCTGAAAACTTGCGAGAGGCGGGGTGCAACCTGTACAGGTCACCCGTCCACCGCAGTTTATTGATCATATTGATTTTAAGTAAGTAATTTGATCCATCATGTACACCATGTACAAACAGAAAGTTGTTTGGTGTACTTTGTGTCGAACCACCATTCGGCTAAAGGTTAGAGATAGATTACTTAATTGTTTCATAATGCCTTCCAGTCATATGTCTTCAACATCCAGTTGAAGAGAGGACCGTGAACTGATTCACTTTTGGTGAATTGGATTGACTACAGGATAGACCTGGTAAACCCCAAACATGTAATGTGGGTGACCTGGGACCATCTGGTGGATCCCCCTATCCACATCTTCAATGCATACGTGAGGGAGAGTTTTATTGTCTTGTAAAAATGTACTGTATTCAGGATCTCCACTGTGGATGTCACTTCCCGGAGCAGTGGCCAGAACGTTTTCGTCACATGTTCTTACAGCAAACTGAGGACTTTCTAGTGGACACCTGCGAGTGATGAATGAAACAATCTGAGGAGGCCTGGCTCTTCTGGGGGGGACGCCCGAAGCAGCTTATAAAACTGAGTGGAATCTCAGTTCCCTTTGAAGGTTTTTAAGGCATGACCAAGTGGATGGAGGTCCTGGGGAAGACCCAAAACGCATTATAAGGATTATCTAACCCTTCTGGCCAGGAAGCGCTTGCGGTGCTTTAGTGTTGCTATAAAAAAGGATGTGTGGATCTCCATCCAGGAACTGTTGCTTCTACAACATGGATAAATTATGATAATGAATGCATGGAAAGCAATGTCAGACTGTGCGTGTTGACATGTTTACTCGTACATTCAACTCAGTTTAGCTTCGCTGTGCAGCTCCCAGGGCAGAATGCAGGAATCATGGAAATGGGATGAACAGAAAAATAGAAACACTTTTATCTTTTGTTTATTACTAAATATCAATATTGTTTGCTTTCTTTATGGAATGTAAAAGCATAAAAAGAAAAGCTCGATTCTGCCTCTGACTGAACATGGATGTAGAGCTACTGAAACCCCTTCTGCTGCATGGATACAGCACACTACAAGTGAAATGTGCCGGCTGTCACTCACAAGAGTTTGTCCTCTCTGCACTTCGGTTATAAGAGGATACATGCAGAGACATATCTTAAATCAGCACTGGTATGTGAGGGGGAGAGTGCTGTTTTTTGGCTGTTACATTAAAGTTCAAGGCCTGCCAGTTCTCACTTCCATCTGTACAGGTTATAAACTAGTCAGCCTTCAGCCATTCTGGCTTACTCAGACCAGATGGCTAAATCACACATAGGAATTTTCTGCAATTCAGATTGTTTCTTATTGATGTGATGTATTTCTATGTTAAGATATAATACTAAAGTGTCTTCTCACAAGGCAAGCTGATGAACTGGCTTGATAGATGAGTTCAGAATCTTTGAGAACTTTTTCATGTTTTCATGTCATTAAGTAAACGTGGCTGTTATTGATTTGTGGATGTCTACGTAGTGCCCATATACCCATTTCAAACAAAAAAAGATAATTAACTACCTAGTATCACTGATGTGTTGAATGTGTTGATCTTTGATGATAACATTTGAAACAACTCCCTGTATGAATCCATTGCCAATTAGTCTGCTTAGACTTTGATTCTATTTGCTTTAATATTGCTTTACATGACACATGCGTCTGTGGCATGCTGCCTGAATCACTGCTAACCCTCAGTTGACTGAAAAACAGAAAAAATGTTTTTTTGTTTATCAGAACAACATGAAAGTGGCTTCGTGTTAATTTAATTAGCGGTTGCCTCCTTTTATATTTCATGTGAAAATGGTTACATGTTGGATAGTGTCGGTCACATGTTCAGTTATTATACAAAGGCCACATTTCATACATCCAAAGTTGGACATTTTGAATTAAAAAAGTTTTACTTACTTTGTTTCACCTTAATCTTTAATCATAATAAACAATGTAATTATGTCACTTTATAGGGGATGTGTTGCAAACTGTTTGCAGGTTGTTTTTTTGCCTGAGAAAGAACCATGGTATCCAGGTTCAAAAGTCTTCTAAGAAATGACAATCCATGTGTAATATGCCCAATTCTAGTTCACTTCTCAGGACACGTCGAAGGTGTCATCGTTGTCAGAGCTGGAGAAGAAATAATCCTAAACTACAAAAGTGTGACTTCTGCATAAGTGTTACAAGTCCTTTGTAAATTAAAATTGGCTGACTGTGTTTTATCTTTGAGTGCCTTTAATTACTTTTTCCTCCCTGCTCATATTGTATACTTTCAGATAAGAGAGAAGTGGAGTCGAAATTGATGATTGTGGAGTGGAATTTCGGGGTTGGATTTGTGAGGAGAAGAAGTGCAGAGGAGGAGCAGGTGATTGAAGGAGGACGGAAAGAGGAGGAGTATGGGCTGCTCTTCTATTTGGATCTTTGTGCTGTCCCTTTCTCTCTCTCATCAAAGTGTTACGGCACAAACTGAAGGTATGTGATGATCTGTAGACGTGAAACTTCACTCACGGGCACAAGGGAGTAGATTGCTTCTGACATTGCTGCTCCCTTTTCTTGAAGTAATTTTCCATTACGAAACCGTACTTTTGTAATTGTCAGGACTTATGATGTACTTGGTTGCTGAGTTCTAAACAAAAACACACTTTTCACTTTTCAGCACAGGTGTCTGAAAGAAATTATTTGCTTCAACTAAAGAGATGACACGTGCGTCATGGATGATTAGCATTGATTTTTTTCTTTTGTGATACAAGCGCTTTTGTTCATGCCTAATACTGAACAGCACATAGTAAACCAAGTGCTCCTTTCATCAATGTCAGAGCAGCACAACACAGTTTCTCAGAAATCTACTTTGAGCCCTTTTTGGATGTATCGTGTTTCTACACACATGCCAGTCACACCAGCATGACAAACATAACATTTTCAGTTAATGCAAGAATTTTCAGTTTAAATTTATATGTCACACCTTTCGAGATTACATTAACATTTTAAGAAAGTCGTTAACTTAGGGCAAAACCTAAATGAAATAAAAAAGTCGGATAATGCTTTTTTGTTATGGACTGTCAAACATCACTTCCCGCTGCTCATGGATTAGAGTGACAAATTATGTAAAGTCAATGTTCAGAAACAGCATGTGGTAAAAATGAACGTTCCATTACGGTGCAGCCCAGGATTCAGTGTTATTTAGTATTCAACTTCAAAGATTTTAGATTACTGAAAACAGCTTCTTTAGAACTATTGTTGTTTTGTAATAAATAAAGCCTTGTTAAATTATTTATTATTTATTTTTTGTACATTCTGTGTAAGATTTTTGCAATTGATTTTCAGTGGAACTGGTATGTTTATGCTTTTATTGCCTTTTGATTTTCTTAGACGTAGATTCTCTCAAGTTTATTTCCTCTCTTTTGATCTTGTTTGTGCTGAATAAAGTAGCTGATCATTAAAGGGTGTTTCTTGCTTGGCAGAATTTTTGCAGCATATGCTGAAGCCACTGGGCTACATCTAATGCGTAAATCAATGGTGGCCCAACACAGAGGTGTTACAACCTTTGAGATATCAGCACAGATAACCTTCAAGAAAACCATTCCTAATCTCTCAGCATGTGTTGTGTCCTCATCCTTGGCATGTTGATCTTACCTGCCAGCCCTCACAGACAAACTTCTGGATAATTGATCTTGTTTTGGACCCCAGTCTGTGGATGTCTGAGAGACAGAAGTCTCCAGCTGCTTCCTTGCTCAGGGAATCCTCCACTTTCAATGTGTTTTAGAGAAATCAGGGCTCTATGAGTCTAATCCCACCAAATAGATTAGCCTCCTGTGCCTCTTAAGAGGCTGCCTTTATAAGGCTTGCTTCAGGCTAGAAATGGTTAAGATTGTTGTATCTTTTGATGTAAAACCAGGGAGAATAATTTATTGATGATAAATGTACCATTTTTAAATATATGATATGACAGTTTCTAGCTCAAGCTCAGCACACAGCATCCATAAACGGGACCCCTCGTGATATTTTTCTGTCTTGGGAAGATCTATAGGTGTGTGAGTGAGAACATAATGTTAGGTTGCCATGGGCTGGAGACATATGTCAGCCTCGCTGGATTCTGGGATTGCAGCCAAAGCAAGAGGGCGATATAATAGAGGGGTGCAAGCTTGGTAATGAAATAGAGGACAGCAGAGAATCACTTATCACTTACAGAACAATCAGCGGACCCTATCTTTTATTCACTAGCCTAATCAATGTTGTCGTCACTTTGCTTTATTGCATACGTAATCTTGGAATATTGATTCAGTGAGTTTGCGGATGCAGCAGATTGAGTGTGCATGTGTGTATATATCCAGTGCATTCCGATTGTTGTGGGCTATTTTCTGTTTTGCTTCACATTAGAAAGCATTTAGATGTTGCTTAACTCAGCGTGTTAAATGCATTTGTTTCCTTGGACACAGCAGCTCACCCTGATTTTGGGTGTGTTTACCTTATTATTCTAAGCGTTCCTCATCGCGTTGCTAAAGTTTTATTGCTGTAGTGCTCAGAATATTGATAGTCTCTTTGGCTCAATTGTGTCTCATTAAAAATTCATGGGGATTTGTGAAGCTCTAGCTGCAAGAGAGAGGCATATGAAAAGAAAACCTTCTTTATAGTGTAACAAGACTGCTATCTGCTGGTGAGCATAGGAATAGAACATGTCTAAAATGCCAGTAATTATGTAAGTTATCTGTTCTGACCTTTGAATATACAATTTTTGTTTAACCTATAGTAGAAAGTTTACTTTCTACTTTATTTTTTTAACTTTTTAGTTTACTTTTGAACATAAAATTAAATAATTTTCAAGCACATATCTTTGTACTCTTCACTCCTTTGGGCTTATAGATCAACTCATTCATTTTTCTTTTTTGCAGCTTGCAGGACTGTGGCGCAGGCAGACATTGTGTTTTTGGTGGATCAGTCATGGAGTGTCGGTCAAACCAGCTTTTCCAGAGTCAAAGGCTTCATCTCAACAATCATTTCCTCCTTTCAGAACAGTGTGCTTGGAGTTGAGGGAGTTCGCTTTGGAATAACTGTCTTTGGAGATGTTCCAAGGTAGTCAAGCACAAGTTTGACAAGGCTTTTCTGACTATAAGTCACATCAGGATGTTGCACACACACTTCCTTGAATTGTATTTGCGTTTTGATCATTTCTACAAAATCTGCTTTTGCTTTTCTCTCCTTATACAGAATGAGGGTTGCTTTGACTGACTACAGCTCATTTAAAGAGTTGTATGGAGTCATCAGAGATCTCCCCTATGAGGGAGGTTCCAGGAGGACTGGTAGCGTCCTCCAGTTTCTTGTGGATTCTATGTTCAGCCCGGTCATTAGTCGAGACTTCACCCCAAAGGTAAGATGTGTATGACTATGTGTGTGTAGATGTGATGTTGATTTTGTATTATTTTGTACATCAACTTACACATTTACAACTGCACAATTCAAACATTGTTCATTGTTTGACAACAAGCTGAAATGGAGGCAACAGAGTAATGATTCATTTGCTGACTTTGATTACAACCTGCTCCGCAAATACATTCATTTACCGTCCTTTCTGGCACTGCGTAAAATGAATTATTGGTCAGGTGTCTGTATTTGTGCTCCACAGGACATTGTGGAATAAACAAACCAAACAAAGTGGTCTACCTTTCCTACACCACTGTGAATCTGATTAAACTGTTTTATTACGTGCTTAGAATAAAAACTGGCCATGCTTTTAGCGATGTGTAAACTTTGCTATATGTGCTTTGTCTTTTGCTTTTGGAAAAAAATACAGGTAAAAGATTTCCCACCACTGATTATGCATTCCTTTCCTTAGAGCACATAAGCAAAGATGAACCAGTCTGTAAAGCCTATGGTTAACCGCGAATCATCAAAACAAAGATTAAAGACGACAATTTATATCAATTGTCAGAGTGTCCTTAAAATTAAGATATCATCTCAGTACCTGTCTGTTTCTTGTGATACTGAACTCAGCAGCTTAATTAACCTTCCCTCATAATTGTCCTTAGTCAACATGCACTTTCCCTCCAATTCAATTTTTTTTCTATCAGCAGCTTTTCAGGCCATCTGATACTCAAGTGCTGCCTCAGTATAACAAAACTACTTAGCATTCCACTCATTTCAGTGAGTGTGTTTGAATCATCTTGCAGTAGCATACTTGATGTTGGAACAAAGGATTAGATAGATATATTGAAGTGTACAGCCTGAACACTTCCAAAGAGCAGTCATATTCTCATACTTTTTACCCCACTTCTTCAATGACTAAGAAACAAACTTTGAATGAACTAGGCACAAAATGAACAAATTATTAATTTCAGCTACACATCAACATCCCTTCTAACCTCTTTTCTTAGGATTTAAGTATTAATCTATTTATATATTTATGTATGTATATATTTTTTTATTTTGAATATATTAGTATCGTAAAAAGGCTCATGACTGTTAATGAGTGCTTTGACAGCCTCTGTCAACAATTTGTGTTTGGAGGGATCCCAACAGAACTCAGAATGTTTAAAATTTTAAGTTTAATACAGCAAAATTAAGTTTGTTTGTTTTTTGCTTTGTGTCCACATCATTTAGCATTTCATAAAATTGCTAACTTTTTCTCAGTATTTGAATGTGCATCACAAGTTACTATTTTTTTATTTGTTTCTCTGACTCGTTCAGATTGCTGTTTTGATAACAAATGGACGCTCTGATGACCAAGTCGAGCCTGCAGCCAGAATTGTAGCAGACAATGGAATTACACTCTTTGCAGTAGGTGAGTGAAG
The DNA here is from genome assembly GCA_013363375.1 of Menidia beryllina. NCBI lineage: Eukaryota > Metazoa > Chordata > Actinopteri > Atheriniformes > Atherinopsidae > Menidia > Menidia beryllina. The sequence goes on along the minus strand of JABUIW010000245.1, from coordinate 890,524 downwards.
AACTTGGTATTGTGGATTCCTTCAGCATCCCCAGAGCACCCTCCGTTCAGATTTTATCCAAGCTTTGCTGGCTTATCGCCGTGTTTGCAGTTTGAAATTCATATCTTTTGCTTTTGAATTCATTGATTCAGTATGGGTGTTTGTTTGCATGTGGGAATTTTGGGGATCAGATTATCTGAAGTTATGCAGACACAAGCATAAGTATGTGTGTAAGAATAAGTGATGACTGCAGCTCCTGGATCTATCTGCATGTATGAAGGTGCACTTCTTGACACTGTTACATTGGCTGTCTTCCTTCTTCTGCTTACCCACAAGTTTACCCTTTTTTCTACAAACAATTCTAAATACACAACCCAACAACTTATTTCTCTCTGGCGGCTGCAGTGCACTAATTACCACTGAGTAGCTGATGGTGAGTTAATCGCAACTATTTTTCATTAGGCGAGTCAGTGTGCCCCATCTGCACCTCTGACACAGATGCCCTCTCCCCTCATTCATCATTTCTACAGAAAAGCTTCACACACATCTTGTCCACAAATGCAAGACCTATATAGACGAGGAGATAGATGTTTTTGGCTGGATTATTTGCAGTAGCATTCAGCAGACACTTTTATCCAAAGTACACATTTTAAAAAACATGCACATTTTGCATCTTGCTCTGGTATGATGTTCACCTTCTTAACTACAAATGAACTCTTTTAAAATTTGTTCAAAATGTGTTTAAGAATCCATTCATTTAAACTTGATGAAACAGAATTATTTGATTTAGAAAGAAGGCCAAACTGTTCAGTCATTGTGTAAGTTTGCGTACATAGGTGTCAGAATTGTCTGAACAAGCCACCATGGCTCCAGCACACATGGATGAATTTGAACCCCCTCATGTGGACCATGTGAAATGCAACACCTCCCCCTGGTGGTGATGATCTTTCTATAAAATGTCTTTGTCAACTTTTAACAAAACTGGCTAAATAAACCCATTTTTGTGGGAAGTAAATACCACAGAAAAAAAGTGGTGTTACGTGTACATCTGTGAAAGACAAATGCAATCAAAGGAGACGTTTGTTTTGACCTGCTGTGTTTCAATTCCGTAATTTTTTCTTCTTTTTCTAGGGGTTCAGGGAGCTGATGAGTCAGAGCTGAGAAGGATTGTATCTGAGCCCTATGAGGAGCATATATTGCTATGCAGTGACTTCTCTCTCCTGGAAACCATCCTTCCCAAACTGTCCCGCAGAGTGTGCTTCACTGCCTCCGAACCACCCCGTCCTGTAAAAACCTCAAATCCAGGTGAGTTCTTCCAGTTGAATTTAATTTAAAAGCTGCTTTTACACTGAGGGATTCTTTTCACTTTTGTATTGATGATTATCATAATAACCTTTTTGTGTCTAAGGTAACAGTGGTTTAGTCACATTTGCACCAACTGACATTCTGTGCCTCCATCTCCTTGTTTCATCTCATATCAAATCTATTTCCATACTTGCTCCCATGCCAGTTGAAGAGCAAATAGTGGGTCCCAGAGACCTTCAGGTGAGTGAGTTGGCTCACAGCTCCCTCAGGCTTACATGGAGCCAGGCCACAGGTGATGTCACTGGATATCGCCTCCTGGTCACCCCTCTCAGCTCCAAAGGACACCTCCTCTCCCTGCAACAGAGGCAGGTAAGGGACTATCAAAATTGTCTTGAAGGTAAACTGGTGAAAGTATTGTTTAATGTACAGTGAATGCAGCACTGGTCTAAGAGGAGTCTCTCACACAGACTGACAACAATTGTTTTAATCATTTATGGGATTTCACAATAGTTAATATTGCTGATTAATAAGCTCCAAAATGAAATTAATGAAATTGTCTATTCACATTCTTTCTTGAATTCATCCTCAAAATCTGTCAAGTCTGTATTTGTCTCCGGTCATTGTACTGCCTCTGGTTATTTTTCCTCAGACTCCATTACTCTTTTGATCATTTGTGTTCCCATTATTCTCTCTGGCTCTTTCCGTCTCACACAAACACATCCTGAGCTCTTTTTCCCTCGCTGACCTCTGTGTATGTAACAGATGGATCTGAAGGCAGATGTGAGCACGGCCATGGTGACAGAGCTGACTCCCAAGACAGATTATTCACTCACCCTCTATGCCATCTACCCGAGCCTCATAGGAGACTCCGCCACTATCACAGTAAAGACAAGTAAGTGCCCTATGCAGTGCTGACACAAATCATTTATAATTGTGTAGCTTTATGTTGTTTCAGTTTACTTTAATCAATCTTTTTTTAATCTTTTTTTACTAAACAATCTTTTTTCTTTCAGCTCCTTTGCCCAAGGTGTCAAACTTCCGTGTAACTGAGGCGGGTCTGTTCTCTCTGCGCCTTGGCTGGACACCTCCACTAGGGAAACTTAACGGATTCAAGATCTTCATCCCAAGATGTATGTTGATATTTGTGATTAGTATTTCAAGCCTATATAAAAATGTATTCTAAATAGATGTAGTTATGTAGGATGCTATTCCTGAATATCGATTCAAAGTTGCTTTTCATCTCCTTCATATACAGAACAAATGCAGGCAAAGAGCAGATTCTTTAAAGTTTGTGTTACAATATTGATTCTTCTGAATTTGTTACTGTTTTCCAGCCAATAGGCCAGGGTTAACGTACGAGCAGCTGCTTCCTGGAGACACCTTTTCTTATGTGATTGACAGCCTGGAGGAAGATAAGAAGTACACCATCAGTATCTATGCTGTTTATCCCCAAGGACCAAGTGAACCAGTCTCATTAGTCGGCAAGACACGTGCGTTGGTTGTATTGTCATTATCAAAATTCATAGTAACAGGAAAGCCTGAGATCAAGCTTTACGGTCCTTATAATAAAGGGACCTTATTTATTGTGAAGTGGGTGACACTTTTTGATGTCCATTTTTCAAAAAACAACAGAGATGAGTTAGCTCTTGAAGATTTTAGCAAAGTCTCTCTAATTGTAGCACATCACAGGAAAGAAAATATCAATGTGTAATACCACAAAACATCCACAGTATGGGAGTGTTGTTCTTAAAAAAAGAACCTGCAGTTTTTAAGTTTGACATTCACTCCACACTAACAGACTCTTACCAACTCTTAGACTGAGTTATATTAGATTGGTGCTTTAAACATTACTGTTGGAAATTTCTACCTGGTCAGAAGTTTAAATCAGTTATAATACTTCCATTGCGCACAACCTGTGTAGAAATACATTGAATCAAGTATTTAATTTATTTGTGTGAATCTTATTGCGTCTATGTGTTGCGGGTGTTTGTTGCAGTAAAGTTAGTACCAGTTCAGCAGTTCCTGGTCCAGAACGCCACAACAGACACTGTCCAGGCAAGGTGGACCCCAGTCAAAGGTGCCACAGGATACCGTCTGACATGGGCATCCCAAGGTACTGTGGTCAATTAAAACACTGTCTTCTTAAGAAAATTAAGCTATACATTGTTTTTCTCAGATTTGTTGATTACGTTGGACAAAATAATGCTCTTCTCTTGTTTTAAACAAGATTTTATGCACATTTCTGTTTTACGCAGATGGCCATGTAGAAAACATAAACCTTGGGGACAATTTTAACTTTTACATGATCCAGGGACTTCACCCTGGCTCAGAGTATACTGTCACCATCAACCCCATCTTTGGAGACACTGAGGGTCCCATCACCACCACCAAAGCCAAGACATGTAAATAGAATTCTCAGAAATTAAAATCAAAACCTACAACCTTGAGGACATAGGCTCAGTAATTCAGTTGCCACGTTTCTGAAAAACTTCAACAAAGAGTTTTTCCCTTTTTCAACATACAGTCAAAGTACTTGTGCTACATATCCATTTGATGTTAAACTTTAAATATCGTGCTGCCCATCACAACTGGAGAACTGTTTTCCCCTCTTTCCCCAAGGCTGAACACACATAGTCTGATCCATTTTGTGTACCTGTTTTTGAATAAGTAATGTCTGGTAGAGTAAGGCACAAACAGGTCATACGTCTTTCTTTCTTTTAGTGGAAAGTAGTGCTGTTCAAACTTTGAAGGTATCTGCCGTGAGCACCAGTACAGCTATCATTTCCTGGAATAGTGTTCCAGGGGCAACAGGATACAGGCTGGCATGGGGACCCACCCCAGGTGAGTTCTATTTATTTAACTTTCTATGTTTTTAAGTTTTTCTCCTTTTCACAAAGCACATAGTGTATGGTGATAAGATGCTCATTAAATATTTATTACATATTCATATATTCCACCATATAGCTGTCTTTGGCATTCTTTGATCAAATCTTGTTCAGTTTCTTTTCACCCTGTTTTAACACCGTAGAGAGGTTTTTTTTATAAAAGGAAAGACTTCCTAAATGGAAACTGCCTCTCACCGAACCTGTGGGCAACTTGTATCAGACTTCAAATACTCTGAAAACAGAGTAGGATATTGTTTATGGAGGGGCAGTCTCTGATGCTGGAGAGTAAGAAGTCATTTGGAATACTAATACAAAACAAAGATATAACAGGTGATAATAATGCTTTTCAGAGTTTGTTGGTCGGGATCGTCCCAGGCAGTTGGCTCTAAATGGCAGCACCACAGAATTCCAGCTGAAGAATGTAGCTCATGACACGGAGTATGTCCTGACTCTGTATGTGCTTTTTGGGTCTGTTGTCGGCCCTGGTATCTCTGCTACCTTCAGAACTTGTAAGTATGTGGGTTCATGCCCAGGGATTTTACCAATTACATTTTAGTGAAAAAAAACAGTATCATCAACAAAATATTTTCCACAGCAGCGTAATCTTCCAGTGTTTTAGAGCAGAAAGGCTAAAGGGGTGTTATATGTTTTTTAAAAGTTTTTTTCCCCCTTCCTTTTTCTCAGTCTTTAATTTTTTCATTCATACAGAACGCACTGACTGACTTAGCTAAATACTGGAATAAACTGACGCCCTGTTTATTTTTAAAGACCAAAAACATTTTTTGTCAAAATGTCTTCTCATCAATTGAGAAAGTGCTGTGCCTCATCAACATAGAAAGACAGGTGACAATTATGTGCTTTACCAATGGCCAGTTGTTTTGAACATATTCTCCTTTCATTACTCAGCTCCTTTGGGTTATGTGTCCAACTTCAAAGTGACATCCTACACTAGTTCCTCCATAGATGTGGAGTGGAGTCCCATAGTTGGGGCCACAGAGTACAAACTGTCCTGGAAAAAAGGTAATTTATCTCAGCATGACCATCTCTTACACCCATCTTTTTATTTACAGACCAATATTATGCTTTTGTTCCAGCCTTTTAAAGGACGTTGTAATTTGATTAAATCTATTTGTGCCTTTGAATACAGATGATAGCAGACCTCAGTCCCAGTACCTGGACCGCAGTGTCCTCTCCCACCGGATCATAGACCTGATCCCACAGTCCACTTACACCATCACTATCTGTGCAGTGTACGGCAACTCAGAGGGACCAGAGATCTCTTTGTCTCAACTCACAGGTACAGAACAGAAATGGGGGTCTCTGTGAATTGTAATTTCATCTGTCAACCTAAATAGCTCTGTGCAGCTGTGCACTCGTTATGATTAACTGGGAAGAAACAGAGTTCTTCCTCTTATGCCACAGCAACCTTGTTGTGTCTTTGTTTGACGGGCATATCGTGTACTTTGGGCTCCCTGTTTTAACCACAGTTTCTTTTGCTGTCACTTGTTATACATGTCACCAAGTCCAAGTCAGTGGGGTCTCTATCACTCTATCAGTCTCACTTTGAGGGTCCACCAGTCTCCACATTTAGAGGATGTGTAAACAAATGCACACCACCTGTAATTTTTTTTATATTGTCTTTAATAAACTGTGTCATTCTTTGTTACACAACTGTTAATTCTCAGCTGCGATGTCAGACTCAGAGCCAATCCAGGCAGTTAAGGAGGTGAAGGTTGTGGACATTGGAGTGAATTCCTTCACCCTGTCTTGGAAAAATACACCAAGGGTTTCAGGGTACAAAATCTCCTGGATTCCCTTCCTTGGTAAGAACAGCGTAAAGGCTCAGCTGTGTCCGCTCAGAGCCTCATGCAATCACACTTATCCCTAAATGAATGTACATCTGATTGCTCATTACAATATGAATGTTCCATTATATTAAGAGAATGATGGAGTTGCATTTGACATTTGTGAATTTCAATTTGTGATCTCATTGTATTCTTTTTCAGATTAAAGAAATCAATCAGGGCAAACAAATGAAAATATCAAATTTAGTCCCCTATGGCTTATTTAAATGGTAAAAGTGTCCATATTAGTGTTTTCCACCCTTATATAACCTCTACATGCTGGATTTAATTACTCCCTGCTCTAGGGGGTGACGAGAAGTCCCAAGTGGTGTCTGCAGCTTCAACTACATTTATAATCGAGAGCCTGCGGGAGAGCTCAGCTTATAAGATTCAGGTTTTCCCTATCATGGGCAACCGGGAGGGAAGTCCAGTCCTACTCACGGCACGCACCTGTGAGTTCTGCGTGCCCATGACTGGGCATTTTTTCACAAACAAATAGGGATTTTCTTCTGTTTGTGTTTTTCATCATTCATGCATTTTTGTTTTCTCTTTGCTCAGTGGATCTTCCAAAAGTAGAGGGATTTGCTTCTCTGAACACAACGGACAGCAGCACTATTCTGAACTGGACACGTGTTGTAGGTGTCTCTGGATATCTTGTCTCTTGGAGACACATATCAGGTACTCAATGAAACACAATAAGCCTTGGCTCTTGGATTACATTAAAATGTCTGCACTTTATGCATGCATAAAACAACAACAACAACAACATAACCCAACAGTGTTTCCTGAGTTTATCATGAAAATCTAACATTTCTTCCTGCCATTTCTTTTTTCTAGTGTTGGAGACCAAAACGGAGACACTTGGGCCTGGTTTCTCCTCATATAAGATTAGTGACCTCCTGTATGGCAGAACATATATTTTCACCATCAGACCTTTGTATGGAGAAGTAGAGGGGCCCATAAGCACCATATACCAGAGAATATGTAAGACTACGTTAAGATAATGAGCATCTCTAGCAAAATGTCTTCACATAAAATATTGAAAATACATGATGCTGAATTGAGTATTTACAAACCTTCACTTTCAAGATTAATAATTGAAATATGAAAAGCTGGTGCCATCTTAAAAAAGTCTATTTAAATCCAGGTAGAAGAATCAATGTTTAATTTGATGTGGATTCTTGACTGCTGGTGTACGTCTGCTTCACCCCACGGACCTTAAAAAAATCTTTTCTTTATCTTTTTATATTTTTGTTCTATGGTTGTATACACCACAGTGGGACAGGGTGACTTGTCAAAAGCCAGCACATCTTTGCCAGCAACAGTAGCCCCACAATCGGTGCGTCTCACAACTGCCTCCCAGACTGCCACCATTATCAACACTGTCATCACTCAATCAGCCACCAGGGCTACTGAGCACCCCACTGTAATGCCACCATCCAAATCCATAACAACCAAGAAGCCTCCAGGTCGGCCAAGTGTCACTGAAGCTAGAGATGCTGCAGTCACCTCCCTGCAACAATCCACAGTGAGCACAAAGCAAACAGCTGAAACCCCACCAGGTATTTAAGAGATGCTGCCCTTTGCCTTATATGTTCATATTTAATTTGGAATAAATAACTTTTAGATAAACCATTCTTTATGATTTGTATGATTATTTCTTATTTTGTCAGTATGTGGGAAGACCAAAGCTGACATAGTGTTCTTAGTGGATGAATCTTCGAGCATTGGAGTCAACAACTTCATGAAGATGAAGGATTTCATATTTAGAGTGGTCACCTACTTCCCAATTATTGGTTCACAGGGAACACAGGTTTGTTAGTCTGTTAAAAATTTCTTGTCTTTTATGTTTGTTTTTAGTTGCTAAGTAGTTTCTGGTGTAAGCTTCATTAGTTAAATTTGTTTAAATGTCCATTTTCCACAGATAGCCATAGTTCATTACAGTGATGAGCCTCGTATTGAATTCCGACTAAGTGACTTCAAAGACAGAAATTCCTTGCTAAGGGGTATCAGAGGGCTGCGATATGTAGGAGGCAATACCAAAACAGGTCAGTTGATCTCACAATGCTTTTCTCTGTTGACCACCTGTCATCCAAGGGCAGGTAATTCCACAAAATCCACTTATGTTCTGCTGTTGAGGTCACAGCCTCTAGCGTCTGTCAGAAAAAAATACTGTGTAGCTGACATATAGAGTCACACTAGCTGCTGATATAGGTAGTTTCAGTTGGGGTGAGGTAAACTCACCCAGGATAAATCGAATGTCATAAATTGAATGTATCGTCCAATTGGCCTTACAGTTACGGTGAAACTAAAAAGAGTTGATGTATTTGCTCTTGCTCTCGTGTGTCTTTGTCCAGGAAAAGGCATCAGCTATGTTCTGCAGGAGCTTTTCCAGGAGTCTTTGGGGATGAGACAGGATGTGGCCCATGTTCTGGTTCTGATAACCGATGGCAGGGCACAGGATGATGTGATGCCACCATCCAGGGTTGCACGTGCTTTGGGTCAGTTCTGCCGAAAAAAAATATATAATACAGAATAGAAGAGACATAGACTACAATAATTCTATTTGTTTAAGATGAGCTGACTACCACAAAACATAAAGCTTAATTTTCTGAATAACATTTCAGTCTTATTATTTTTTCCTTTTTTAAGAACTAGGCTATGTGTTAAATTGTTCGACTAATTCTAGTGACTCCCAGTTTCTTTATTTCTATTGAATCTATCTATTTTGATTCTGTCTATAGGGGTCAGTGTGCTGACAATCGGAGTTTCAAATGCAGACATAGAGGAGCTGAAGAAAATTGCAGTTCCCACCAGCTATAAAAATATCTTCTACTCCCCAACCTTTGAAGACTTTCCCTCCATAGAGAGAGAATTTATTGGTAGCATCTGTAGCGAAGAACTTCTCTCAGAGTTCAAATTGCATGATGAGGTGAGGAAAAAAACGTGAAAGTCTTATTCATTTGTATTATAGCGAGACATTTAGAATCGCAGCACTTTTCAGTAAAACATGCTTTTGTTTTGAAAGGTATTTAAATGTCTACCATTATATACACTTTGCTCACAGGCAAGCCTGTGGTCTTTCAAACTGCCTGTTGAGGTGAATATTCAGGCACAGAGTGAACCTACAAAAAGATACAGTCTCTAGCTCCAAAGCAGAGAACACATTGTCATTCTAGACTTCATTTTGACATCAGATAGAAGCAGAGACTGCAGAGTGAAATCTAAGCAGTGTCCGTGGAGAGCCTTCTCCTCTATTACAGTTTATTATTATATTGTTATGATAATTACCTGTTCTTTAACCATTGTTCGGTTGGTCAGAACAGAATGTATTCCTATTTTATCATTTTTGGGTTAAGTTTGCTCAGTTAGACACTCCAACTGAAGACCCAGAAGAGCTGCTCAAGCCTCAAGGTCCCTGCTCCTCCCACTGTGAGAAGGTTCATGTCAAAATCATGAATTACTTCAAATATAATAGCAATATTAAATGTTGTGCGTATCAGCAGCTAATGCACATGTTCATTGTCCATTTTTGCAGGGTCAGAAAGGGGAAAAGGTGAGTCAACTCACAGCAACAGCACATTTGCTTGTTCTTGTGAAACAGCATTAGCTATTTTTGTCATCTGTCTTCTTTCAGGGAGATGCTTTTGGCCGTGGAGGTCTGGTATGTGTTTTCTCTTTACATATAAAATATTTCCATATTTTTTCCAATGACATGCATTTTTAGAACTCACTTGAATGGATTTAACTAACCTTTTTTTTATTCTTTAACCTATTACTGTAGAGGTTCGTACAAAGCCCTGGACAGTATGATCCTTTCACATCCTCCAAAGGAGAGAGAGGAGAAAGGGTAAGAGTCAGCAGATAATTATGCACTAATATTACCATCATGATCTTCATTATTGATTGATTATGATCATGCCATCTGCAATCTGCTCATATCAATCTGCTGTCCTATTCGGTTGTGATTCATACATGTTAATTCAGACAAAGCTAAATATTTAGTGTGTATAAAACTATTCTGCACAAGTTGATATGGTAACAAAATTTACTAATGGAAGGAACCAGGTTTGACAAAGCTAATCCAAATTCAAGTTCTGCCATTATGTAAGGCGAGCTATAGGCTACTCACCTCCTAACAGTATAGTAAACATATACATGGAACTACTGCGGGCCTCTTATTTCTCCACTTTTTTAGTTTGATTGTAAAGCCTTTGTTTTACAGGGATCGCCAGGAACTGATGGTGTTCCTGGGCTGCCTGGGCGACCAGGAAGAACTGGACCCCCTGGTTCTGCTGGCCAACGGGTAATCAAATGCAGAGAGAAGAAAACCTCACAGTGACCTTATCTGGCTCAGTAAATTATACTGTGTTTCTTTTCCTCAGGGACCTCCAGGCGTTCCAGGTGACATGGTGAGATCAAAATGACAAATTTGTGATGGAATCTTTTATGGGGTTTTTTGGATTGATAATTTGATACTATGGCCATGTTCTGTTTACTTCTGTATTTTCTTGTCAGGGTCTTCCTGGACTTACTGGTCCAAAGGGACAAAGGGGAGAAAGAGTAAGTTTCCTTAATGCTTTTAATGTCTTTAATACTTTGAAGCTTCTTGATCAACGGTTTCTCAAATAGTTCCTTTAAAGAAATAATATTTAGTTAAAACTGAAGAAAGTTCCTAGCAAATGCCATTGTAATATG
>JABUIW010000245.1:783640-879413 GCA_013363375.1 Menidia beryllina | reverse complement strand
AACCCTGCCCCATGGAAAAGAAGACTCTGCTCTTGTGCTGCTTATCTTACACATTCTTTTGAGAATGAGCCGAGAATGAGCTATACAGTTTTGAGTATGGCACTTAAATGTAAAAAAACTCATCAGTTCAAAACCCACACTGAGCACCAGGTCGTGGTCATCTTATCATCTAATATATTTTCATTTTATTTCTGTGTACAACAAGGGAGAGCCGGGGTATGTCATAGCAGGCACTGATGCAAATTTCGTACCTGGCCGAAAAGGAGAACCTGGATCTTCAGTAAGTTCTCAAAAATGATTGAATGATGATATTCATCATAAAATTAATTTGTTGATAAAGATTAATATTTTTTATAGCGTCAACTTTATTATTTTCTTAATTGCACAGGGCCCCCAAGGACCACCTGGTGTGCCAGGGGTCAACGGAGCTCCAGGCCTTCCTGGCCAAGCAGGGCCGCCAGGTCCAGCTGGAGTATCTGTAAAGGTAACAGCAATCCTGAATATTTAAAGGTACCGAACAAGCTGGGCATTATACAGTGTTAGAGGACAGTAAAGTCTCACTGTTTTCAGTTTTTCTGCACCTTATCACATGTTCTTATTAGAACGTGTTTCTTACCTCATCATCATGTCAATGTACACAAAGAGTTTTTAAATGTCACACAGTCTAACAGAGCTGCTTCCACTTTTTTTGCTTTGCAGGGAGACACTGGAGAGCCGGGAGTAAAAGTAAGCATGAATCTTGTTTTCTTTATAGGAGAAATTTTTAGACTTTTGCTTTAATTATGCTTTAATACAATCCATGCACAGTATCCTATTTTTAAAGCCTCAGCATCAGTTATTTTGATATCTATTATGCATGGTTTCTTTTTTTTATCTGATCATATTTCCATTAATCTTTTAAAGGGTTTACGGGGAAAGCAGGGCATGAAAGGAGACAAAGGAGAGCCGGGAATAGATGTAAGTACATAACTGTAAAATTTATTAATAGTTACAAAAGACTTTGCATAAGAATAAAATGTATTATTTAGAATTGCCCTTTGAGAAATCATCTTTGCTTATTCTGAAATTGTTTGCTTCTTTTTTTAAACGAGTTTTTTATTCTCATACACAATCTTACAAACACACACTTCTGTGAATCTCCTGTAGGGTATCGCAGGTTTGCCCGGTCCCATAGGCATTGATGGGGTACCAGGACTGCCAGGTCAGAAGGGAATGAAGGTAAATGTGGTTTTGTGTACTTATGTACGTCTTTTGACCTGTAAACTACAAAAGCAAGAGAATCTAACTGAGATTGTGGCCTTCCAAAACTTTTGTCAGGGTGAAGAAGGAATTGGCATTCAAGGTATTCAAGGTCCTAGAGGGGAGCCAGGAGAGAAGGTGCATCAGTACATCTGCAAAGCACTAGACTCATTCATAAGCTCGATTTCAGTCAGCAAAGATCTGAGGTTTTGTCTGTCCTCAGAGAAAAAAGAACAGAAATATATATACGTATTTTCTCACTGTTTGATGTTTTACTTTGCAGGGGAATGTTGGCTTTACAGGACTGGTTGGCCCAAAGGTAACAGAAACTTAATAAAACATACTGAGTATGTCATGTTTTGATGTTTTAAAAAAAAGGTGAAGAAAAAAATGCAGAGTAATATTCTTTATTCAATTTATCTTTAAAGGGGGAGCGTGGAGAGCAGGGCATCCAGGGTATTGTTGGACCCCGGGTGTGTAAATTATTGTTATCTCCAGTTCAGTTGCAAACACAGAGTTTGAGCATAATTTACCCTTGAGTGCGTGTGAATTAATTCAGCTTCCTTATAATGAGATAACACCAAACCTTTTTAACTGTGGATACATGACCAAGCCTTTTTAACAGACGATACTTAAGAATCAGTGATGAAAGGATTCATAGCAATTGATTTATTTCTATACGCAGGGGAAAAAAGGGCTCAAAGGGGAGAAAGGGGAGAAGGTGAGTTTATCCCACATATTCTTTCCTCAGTGAGCTAAAAATATTTACTTTACAAGTGCTACTATACAGTAAAATAATTATTTCCCTCAGTGAAGCATAAAACTGATTACTCTGGATTGGCAGTGTGTGTTTCTGTTTGCATCAAGTTGTCTTTGTTGAATTTGATAATTATTATTGTTTTGTTGGTACTAGGGAAATCATGGAGAAATTGGACCAATTGGACCAATTGGACCTCAAGTGAGTAAAAAAAAATGTCTCATTTAATTTCCTTTAAGGTAAATTTGCATGCCTGTGTGCAAATACACATGCATGTGTAGCCCCTGACTACATGTGTAGTCAGGGGCTGTGGAAGTGATCACCTGATTATTATTTTTTTTTGTCTCAACAATCCTCTTCCAGTTTTATTTTCTTTTTATAGAGCTTCTGTTTTTTAGTCCAAAAATATTACCCTTGAAGATAAAGATGTTGAGCACAGAAACAAGCCATTTTCCGTTTTGATTGGTTCGACTTAGCACAAAGTAACAGATTTTGGCAGTCAAGCTTGGAGTGAGTCATAAAGGAGATGGCATGGAGTCCTTTTTTACATATTTGCATTGACATTTCAAGGGACTGACTGGGCCTATGGGCCTCAAAGGAAACGAAGGTCCAAGAGGAATCCCTGGAGATCCTGCCAAGGGTGTAAGAAAATATTTTCACATATTTAAAATCCACAAATAGAAGCACTTGTTACTCAGCTGTCCTGTTTTATTCGTTTTTATTTCTATTCCAGATAATCGGTCCAACTGGAAAAAAGGGCGCCAGAGTAAGTCATCTCCTTTGTGTATCCTTTTTACCATTGGTCATCCAGAAATAATGAACGGAACATAGGGCTAGTACCTTATCAGTATTCTTGCCACAATTATACGTTTTACCCACAAAGCTAACTTAAAACCTTTAATAATCAATCATAGAAATCTTTAGTATGGAAAAATCTGATCGAACTGACTGAAATACAAAGTTTCAATCTTTTGTCACAATCTTAAATATTCATCCAGGAAGTTGGCATGTATTTATTTGTACTTGTTGAAAATATATCCGTCTGCCTGAGGGAAGCAATTCTCTTGAAGTTTTATTCAATGAAAATCTAGTTAATTATTTGTTTAGAGTATTCTTGCACAGTCAGACTGAATCATCTGGGTCTACTTACCAAACACAATTAGAATCTCTCTCATTAGCTTGTGCAGTTGGCTTCTGAATGTTTCGGTAGATTGGGCCTCTTTAATCTCAGTCCACGGGGTATCATTTAGAGTGAGAAGTTTGGCCTGGTGATCAAACTAACGTGGCTTTGCATATTTTTTATTTGCCAGGGGGAAATTGGTCCAGTTGGTCTCACTGGCCCTCAGGGAATAAAAGGAGAACAAGGAGACAAAGGAGAAAAGGTAATTGTGGGAGACAATATCTGTCATGCTTGTATTTGCAATTCACAAATAGGTGTTTAATGTGTGGCTGTGGTTCGATTAAAATCTGTGCAGGGCAGTCCTGGATTTGGGATTCCAGGGCAGCGAGGGCCAAAAGGGGAGAATGGGGAGAGGGTGAGTCATTTAGTGTTTTAGTTGAGCTAATTCTTAATTCTTTTTGATTTCTTCTAAATGTTCAAACAATTTTATCAACTATAGGGAAACGTTGGCTTATCTGGAAAACCAGGCCCAAAGGTAAGAAATTATATTATTTTCCTACTTTCTGACCTTAGTGAAACCACTGCAGATGACTGAAGTGGTTCTTGGGAGTTTTTATCCGAGTTCTTATATGAAAGGAAGTTGAAATTGACTTTCAAATTCTCCCTCATGATGGCAATACATCAGATTCCTTTGTTAGCCTTCCAGGCAGTGGTTGACGAACAAAACACCTCTCTCATCTCAGCTAGTGTTATCAATAATGAGTCATCTCAAGAGCTCTTGTCATTTTGTAATGTAGATGTAATGAAGCCATTACTTTCCAAGAACAACTTTCCTGACATCCTCCCAAAACACACTTCCTTTTCCAGGAGGGGAACTTTGTCAGGGAAATATATTCATTATATCATGAAAATCTTTTTGTGGCATCTGGGTTATGATGGCTTGCCATCTGTGATGGAATTTTTTTTAAATATACCACTTACTTTAAAACAGCAGGGATGTCACATAAAATGTTGAGGTACGCCCTCTGTGTGCGAAAACCCACCAAGTTAAAGCTGTTCTATGTCAAAGAAAATGCTTCTATCAGTACTGGAAATTAGTTACAATTATTGGTATAATGAGGTCGCACCAAATATTCAAATATGCACATGCCACAGACAGATAAGTAAAATCAACATCCTATTAATAATGTCTTATCATCCCCTCATGTATTTAATTATTTTGTATTTTATCTACTTTAAAACTCAACAAAGACACTTCAGGTCACTATCCAGCACTATTTAAAAGTTTAGAGCCAGCAATCAAGCCTTCATTTTCTTAACTTTCTTAGATTCATCTTGGGGTCCCCATAATTTATGAAAACTCTTTCAAGTAGTCCAATCTTTGGAGATTGGATCTGCTATCAGTCAAGCACTTTTTGCACCAGACCATTTTCAATTTTAAATGGATCCATCTACTGTTCACCAAAGTCTTGTGACAAAGGGTTTCAGATGAGGTATATCAAATTACACAAGAACAGGAAAAATCAATGGAAATGGCAATGAAAAGTCCCCATTTCTATAAGTCTGAGTTTGCCTTTTCCAGGGAAAAGATGGAGCTAAAGGCGACAGAGGGAGTATGGGCTTACCTGGGGATCCTGGAGAACCAGGATTAAGAGGTAAAGATGTAAGTAAATCCTGAGTGACTGTTCCAGCTATGAAAAAAAACAGTATAGTACAATTCAGATTCCTTTTCTATGCAAAGGCTTAAGCCAGAAAACATGAATAACAAACTCTGTCTGTAAAAAAAGACTAGTTGGCAAAAATTCAAAATAGAGCTCAAGAAAATGTTAAAACTGCTTGTTGCTTTTTTGTCAGATACAACAAAAAATGTACATTGTAAACCTGGATGAAATGTGTTGTTTTTGTGTGCAGGGTACACCCGGAACCAAAGGACAACAGGGAATGAAGGTACAGCCAGTTGTTTTTACTTTCTTTCCTTTTTTGTCATGGTGTCTTAATCAGCACTTGCTGCGTCATTTTGAATTTTACAGGGTGAACAAGGACCAGCAGGAGAACCTGGTGAAAGAGGAATAAGGGTAATTCTTCAGCATTCTTATAGTTAAGATGAAAATTTTAAAGAAATCGAAAACGAGACCAAAGAAAATTCTGCTTTAAACTGATGTAACAAGCCTGCGATTTCATCAAAGCACTGATCAACGAAAAAATCTCATAAGTCTCATATGTTTATCAGGGCCCCCTAGGGTTACCAGGGCAACCTGGGAACCCTGGAGAAAAAGGTGATACTGGTAAACCTGGAATGCCTGTAAGTGTACTAACTACAGTAAAAAGACAGAAATAGACTTGAAATTACTTAAATAATTCAGGTTAAACTTCAATACCTCAGCAAGATTTTTTATTTTCTCTGAAGGGTACTGATGGGACAAAAGGTGAAAGAGGAGAGCCGGTATGTTTATACACCTCCCCCTTTTCATGGATAGTGTTTGTTGTTTTTCCTTCTGGACACCCTCCTGATCACTCCTCTGCGTCACCCTTTCACATATTTGCATCCTGATATCTTCCTGTGACATTATGATTTCTGTTTCGATACCTTTTTAATTAAATTGACTTTTTGTGTGTGTCACCCATCAGTGGACCTGCTAGTTTTCCTTTGTGTTGCAAATATGGACTTCACAGTGTGTTTCACAGTGTGTTTCACAGTGTGACGTTTTAGATCTTAACTGTGCTTTGTCTCTTCTTTTGATCAATCTGGCATTGTCACAAAGGGGAAACCTGGCCCTCCAGGAACACAAGTAAACAGATTTAAATTATCCTTTTATGCAACATCTCATCAGATCAACCATGTGTGACAAATCCATTTAGTATAACCAAGCTTATACAAAGTTTCCTGTTAGTTGAAACTGTTTATTTCATTTGCCAGATCGTTGCAGACAACAACATACTGACCAGAGTGATTAAGGTAAACTGAAATATAATAATAATAACTGTAAAGTAAAAATAATATTATTTATTGTGTTTGCATAATTAACATTTATTGGTAATTAAACTTTATTTGACTTTTTTGCTTCTTTTTCTTCCCATCAGGGTGAGCCAGGAGAGCCTGGTCAGCCTGGCTTAAGAGGAGAAACTGGTCTACCTGGACAAAGAGTCAGTATCCCATCACTTCCTTTACTTTATACCAATAGTCCAAATCAGTTTTCTTTAAGTAGTCTTTGTAGTTTATTATTAGATAAACACTGGAAAAGTCGGCCAGGATGTTCAAATCTTCATCTTTCAGACAGTTCCTCCAACAGGGAACCCCAACAGCCTGAGCTGCTACACTTTTCACTCAATGATTCACTTAGTGATTGTTTTCTTCCAAATCAAGTAAAACTAAACTAGTTGAAAAAGAAAAGAAGCAGCCAAGGTGAACATTTATGATTCTATTGTACTATATATGTGTGTAAATATGTACGGAGCCCCCTAGGGGACATGGGGAATTTTTTTTCTTTTGCGTTCCCTCGCAATACTTTTGCGTTCCCTCGCAAAACCTTTTGCGAGGTAACGCAAAAGTTTGAGGCAGCGTTCTGGAACCAGACGACAATGGAGCAGACAGTACGAGTGTATTGTCTGCTATTCTGCATACTGACTGCGTTGGGTGGATGTGCTTTCTAAAACCTCAGCCCATGAAGTTATATAAAGCACATATACATTTTTTTTGCATCCATGCTCTGTTGTATATGTTTTAAGTCAAGTCAAGTCAAGTCCAATTTTATTTATAGATCACATTTAAAATAACTGAAGTTGCCAAAGTGCTGTACAGGTAAAAATAAACATAAAAAGCTAACATAACTAACATTTAGCAGACAGTATGAGTGTACTGTCTGCTCCATTGTCGTCTGGTTCCGGAACGCTGCCTCATACTTTTGCGTTACCTCGCAAAAGGTTTTGCGAGGGAACGCAAAAATATTGCGAGGTAACGCAAATGTATTGCCAGGGAACGCAAAAGAAAAAAAATTCCCCATGTCCCCTAGGGGGCTCCGTAAATATGTGTTTGTAATAATTACAATGTACTTGCAAAATAAAAATAATAATTTTAGTCTCTACTTTCAGAATGTGTTTTGTTGTGCTATAACATTGAATTGTTCCTAATCATCTTGATTTCTTATGTCTCGTCAGGGCCCAGAGGGGAAGCCTGGGGTACCGGGATCATCAGTGGTACATTTCCATTTAGCCCTGTCATGTGTTCACTGTTTGTTTCAGCAGGATTTAAAGTTTGCAAAAAAAGATGTGTAAAAATATATGTCTTTGCTTTCCAGAGTGGGTCTGGAAGAGATGGTGCTGATGGTGTACCAGGAAAGCCAGGGATAAAGGTAGACTGCTTCACATTCACATGTTCACTGCACTGAATGACTCTTTAGAAATGTGAAAACTCACTTACTTACAAGATGCTTTATCATTACTGCAGGGTGACAAGGGACAAAAAGGAGACCCTGGTCTGGTGAGAGCTTCTGTATTAATAAATGTGTTAAATCCATTCATCTATAAATTCAAGCATCACTGAATAAATAGATGGTGTCAAACATGATGAAATTTTGATTAACAGCACCTAAATGGAAATATTTATGTTAGTATACTTTTTAAGCACCATTGAGATGAGACTGATGTGACAGAAGCCTAATCTGTAGAAGGGTTCAGTCAGAACTGTCTGATCCAAAGCTAACACTAACATTACAGCATGCTGCAGTATGATGTTGCTCCATAATGGACAGGTTTTTGTGTTTTTCACAGAGAATAACTTGGGTAATCATTCATCCATTTTCCGCCACTTTCTCAGGTCCAGAGTGTGATAATGTGATTTATTATATCATTAGGAGTTGTTCTTATCAATTGAGTGAAAAACAGAAAAAAAAAAGAAAAAGAAAAAAATGACCTGATTATATCTAATGACATAATTGTGGACCATAATAATCTCGGTGGTTATCAGTCAGACTGTACGTTAGGAACATGGCTCATGGAACAGGGATTAAACTGTGTATTTTTGGTTCCAATGTCTGTTAGATGATTTGCACACTTGGGTGTTTTTCCTGATTTAAATTGATCTGGATGGAGTATGTTTAAAGCATTTTATAATGTTTAAAGTGTGTTTTCAAATGTCTGTATATGTGAGCAGAGGGGAGAGAAAGGAGACCAAGGTGGGCTTGGGATCGGTGGAATTCCTGGTTTACCTGGAACTCCGGTGTGTATCAGTCTGAAAGCTTCTGGCAGCAGCTTGAACAAACACCCTTAATTTGTTCCAATGACAATAGTCAATGATTAAATTGAATTTCTTGCATGCATAACAAATTGTGTAGCAGCTTCATATCTTTTGTTGAAAAATGAATTAAAACTAAGGTTCTTCTCTACAGGGGAGATCTGGCGTTGATGGAAAGAGAGGACTGCCAGGAAAAGACGTGAGGAGCACCTGGGGTTCTATGTTTATGTCTTTAGTGTGTATTGAAAAGAAAGCTGTTCAAGTGAGAAATGTAATTTATGTTTGCAGGGAGAAAAGGGAGCTAAAGGAGATGACGGAAAAACGGTCTTTAAATATTTGTTTGCTCCATCTAAAACATTTCCAAAGCAATTTTTTAAGCATTATGTCTTAACTTTCTGTGTAATTTCAGGGTGACAAGGGAGATGCAGGTGCAAATGTACGTGGTTTTTAGAAAATGCCTTTTATTTCTTTCAGAACGAAGGTGGTGAGTGAGTTCTGTTTGTTTCTTACAGGGTAAAGATGGCAGTAAGGGGGAACCAGGACTCCCAGGATTGCCTGGAAGACAAGTCCTTGTAACTCCTGAGGTAAACAACACAGACATCCTGTTTCTAGTTTATTAAAAAGAAATGTGGTTGAGGAGGTGTGGTCATGATTGCTCGACATCCCTGCTGACATTGAAGACAAGACTGTTTGACGTGTAAATAAGATAAAAAAGAAAAACCTGCAAATGACTGAATTATGATGCACAGGGAGAAAGATTTATCGCTGTTTGCAATTTGGTGTATTATAATTTTTTAATCTTATGTTTTATATTAAAAAAATAAAATAAATGTGTTTATGTACACCCACATGGCTGATTTAATGGCAGGGTGCCACAATTGATGAAATCCGACAAGCATTTCCAATCCCAATGGGTCCTCCGGGAGCTACTGTGAGTTTGCTATTCATACACAACCTATTTCTGCATACAGCTCATAAATAATTGCATGTGATTTCTGCTGTTGCATGGTATAACTCACATGTTGAATGCATGGGATCTGAGTCAACAGATGGCAGAGTCTGTTATGCTAAAGCGTTTGCACTGGGTTGTGAATACTGTAACGGCTTCAGTGATGTCATGCACTGTAGATGCATAAATGTCTCGCTCCTTTGTTTCTGTGTGTTCAGGGCTCACCAGGGATGAAGGTAGGAGAACAACGCTGTTTGTACTAAAGTTAAGTGCTCAAAAAAGTGGGAATTGGGTATTTATAGCTCATTTGTCATTTTTGCAGGGTGATAAAGGAGAAAGTGGCCTGAAAGGCGAGAAGGTAGGGATCAAAGCATCTCCACAACATGAATATGGAAATGGCTATTTTCACTGTATTTATGTGCGTATATCTGCAGGGTGATGCTGGAGCTCCTGGAAAGCCTCTAGAGATGAAGGTTGAATACAGTACATAATGTTTTATAATTTATCCTTTGGGATACATGTTTTCATTATAAATTGTTAACACCAATTTCCCCTCCCTGCTTTAGGATCTTGAAGCTATGTTTGAAACCTATGGAATAAGGGTGAGCTCTGATCATGACTACATGACATATGTGTAATATGTATATACATAATTTGATAATATATAGTACAAATGATATAGCAGAAGAAGAACATGGACTGACAATCTAAATTAAAACTTTTTTTTACATAGCTGCCTTTGCTGAAGGCTTTGATTGACAGGCTGCTGCAGGATGGAGTAGAGGAACTGCTTCATGTGCTCAGCACCTCCAAGAAAACAAAAGAGACTCACACCTCTAACGTCATTACAGAACACACGGTATATAAACTTTGGGAAGGAAGTAAAAGAGTTGTTTTTTCTCGTACACTGACAGACAAAAAAAATACAATCTTTCTACAAATAAGAGGTGAAACAAATTTTAAAAAAACACAGCTAACATGGACAATAGGACGTTTCTATCTACAACTTTGACGAACTTTGTCAGTCTGTCATTTAAGATGAAAAATCTATTTCATATGTTTTGTTTTAAGAAGAGTTCGGTGAAGTATGACCTCAGCGGTCAGCCACTGACAGAGTTGAACAACCTTGGAAACATTGATTTAGAGGGTCAGCTTCCTCAATCTTTGTCCACTGTAAGTCTTTTCAGATTTTCTTTACATATTATTAAATGGCGGAAGGTTACTACCTTTGTGATAAAGTGACTGAAACAGTCAGTTGCAGTTAAATTATGCTTTAGGAATTATAAAACTACACAAGTATTAAAGTGGGTTCTTTAAGAATTTAATTTGTAAGTTTTGGCTTACTGGTGACTGGCTTCTATCTTCTGTTTTAAATTATTTATTCTCTCTATCTCTTCCCTCTGCTCATCTTTGAAGAATCCTTTAAATAAAAGTGCAGAGGGTCCAACCTTATGGACCTTCACTACGCTGGATGAAGAGGAGGATCTCAACCAGATTGAGTCTAAATCAAAGGGGAAGGAGACTGTAGAACGGAATAAGGATGAAGTGTCTTCACTGAAAATGAATCTGACTGCAGTCAATTCTACTGTCAACTATACCACAATTGGGAAGGTGAGAACTTTATAAATACATATTTTCTGAAATTCAAAATATTTCCTTTTTTAAATGATTTGATATTAATACTTTAATTTAATGTCATTCAGCACTGAGATAAGCTATTTTTCTAATTGTTCTGCCATTATTGGTCTAACTTCTTATCAAACATAAACACAAGCTACAAAATAGTCAGCATTTAATCACTAAATGAATTAAATTTATCTTAACAATTGCTAGAATTGTGCATCATTATAAAATTACATAAAATATTGAATTTTAACCAAGATGTTTAATTTGGGGACAGATTATATTACCCAACACATTTTCTGGCAAAGACAAAAGTCTGATCTTTATACATTTGTTTTTAGACAGTTTCAGAGTTCCCTGAAACTGTAATGGAGACTGTTCTCCTCACAAAAGAAGACCCAATGAAGAAGATTTCATCACCAAAGAAGAAGAACAGGGAACGTGGGAAAGTAAAGCTGCCATGGCTATCTAATTAGATATGTATAAAACATATAATAGAAAAACATAATCATTAGTAAAGAATAAACCTCCATAAATAAAGGACCACACTAGAGCTTTCAGGGTTTAAATTTTCACTTCCCACACAGAATTTCACACAGAATGTCCTGGTGTCAGGTCATGTCTGCTGAGAAAATCAACAAAGATTTTTAAAAATATACAAACTTTTATTAGTTTGTCATGAACGCCATACTCAGAACATCTAAGATAAATAACAAACCATGAATAAACATTAAATAAACATTGAGTAAACACTGCGTTTGATAAATGTTACTGTTTCTTGCGCTAACATGAGAAGGATGTTAGGACAACGCTATGTTGTGATAAAACTATCCAAAGCATGAAATTGTTTACTGCAATGGATGATTTGCCTCAAATGAGCCAGAACAACTACAATCAGGATGATGCCATGTTTCAATTATTCACGTTAACTCAAGTTAAATTATTTTTTATCATCATTTTACAAAACACTGAAAACACAGCAACAGTATGAGATGACTGCAAATTAGTGGGAAGGCACAACAATTGTTGGCAAAACATGGAAATCCCTTGTGTGGTCCTGGATGAATATGAATAACTTAAAACTGTTTAATGACATGCACAGCTGTTAACTTTCTTAATGTAGCAGTGTTTTTTAATTTATTGTTGTTATTGATAATCCTTAACTAATTAATTATCTCCCTCTTAATTGTCTTCCTAAACTCATGAACTGTAGTTTCATACTTCTGAAATAACTTCTGAAGCATGAGAATCTTTGATCTTTTTTTTTCTCTGATTGTGGACTTCTTAACCAGGGAAAAGGAAATAAAGGACGACATAAGAGGCAGAGGCAACGCCTGGTAAATGTCCTAAAAAAAGGGATAAGACTAAACCTGGAAACTAAATTTTGCTTTTGCCCCAGCTTAATAAAAACACACTGACTAACACTTCATGCCCTGCTAAACTAAACACTTGGTTTGAGTAACAACGTTAACATGGCATTAACATATAGTGTGTAGAATTAACAGCTTTGTCTCTAAAACTTTAAGGAAAATCACTGGGAATTAACATATTGCAAATACTATGCAGTAAATTCAAATTAACAAGGTATAAATTTAATGTGGCTGATCATATCAAAAGCATGCATTTGTCTTAAAGTTCACATGCTTTTCATTATAATGATAACAGAATGAGCAATGGGTTGCTTTGTAATGGCTTGTAATGGCTTTGTTGTCTCTAAGTCATGCACAGAGGATATGTAAATGCCTGTCATTTTCCTCTAATAATTAATTTTATGTTTATTGTAAGGTAACTGATGACAACAAGTATGAAGAACAAGAAGAAGAAGAAGGGCAAGAGGGAGAAGAAGAGTTTTATAATGGTGAAGACTACAGTTATGAATATGAGGTACACTGAACCAATCTTTCAAGCATCATATAGATTTTGCACACTGATGTAGCGGATTCTCTTCTCAAAACAGCTTACAAACTCCATCCAGTTTCCTGTAAATCTTTTAAAGCACATCTCTGGGGATGCAAATATATCTGTGCCCACATGAATATTATAGAGTTGATTAATAACACACCCGCAACCAGAATTTAATTATTAAGAATAAATTACTTTGTCACTGCAGCTCGCTTCATCTTCTCTGCATTCTGTGGGTTTGCATCTTCAAAAGTTGTGATGTGGTTATCTTTTTTACTCTCTTGAGCAGGAAGAACTTTCCCCTGATGATCCAGCAGAGTCTAAGGAAAGGGCTGAGAACACAGAGGTACATCTGCACCACACAGGATCTCATCCGTGTCAGCTGGACTGAGTATAGATGTTCTCAATGTATATGTTAACTTAAGATGTATTTTTGCTCACATTCAGCTTGAAGTCCAGCCCAATGAATCCTTTACTCCGATGGATGACATGGTAAACATTTATAACTGTATCTCACAGGTGATAACAAACCATTTCTGCACTGATGGACAATGGCAGTACAACTCAGCTATACTCAGCTCTGTTGTACCTGAAGAATAATATGTTTATGTTCTTTCTTATGTAGGAAGGACAATTGCCCACAGACATTCCTGGCCAGTTTGAGTCCTCCAGTCACGCTCTTACATCAGACAGAGAAACAGATGCAGAGGGAATTATAAATGAGGTATGGTTTCTCCTCATATTTTAATTCCAAGTGTCCATGTAGGATTACCTTTTCCGTCCAGGGAATATTTCTGATTTATTTGTGATCAAAGTCATTCTTAAGATTTCCAACCCTTTTAAAAAAAATTCAGACTTTCTCTAAAGAGATTACTTTAAAAAATAAAAAAAAATTAAACAGCACAATCGTGTTTGCTGTTTTTCCATAAGTGGTTCTTGTGGTAGTGAACCAAACTGTGCCCAACTGAATTTGATGGGCAGCATATATTTTGACAGAAGGGAAAAAGATCAGCATGTTGTAAAAAGAAAAATAGGTGAGATGGACATATGCAGATTATCAATGTTTTCTCTTTATTGTGCTCCCCTCAGAGTATCCTGACAACAATAGAACCACCTTCTCAAACTACTGATGACATAAATGAGGTAAGGGGGAAAGTTTCTTAAAAACCTGACACATTGTCACTCGGTATTGTGGATCACTTTGTCCTATTTTCCCAACCAGGGTGAGGTAACACTGCCCACTCCCCCAACTGCAGCAGAAGAATCAGATAAGGTAGATTTCTGTCTTTGTATTCATGGATGCTCAAATCTAATTGAATGCTTCCTAATATCCTTGCATGCCTTGGAATGCAAAACTTTATTCAGCCTTACACAGAGGATGAGAAGTGATGGACAAGTGTTTGAATTGAATTAAGGATGGGCTTTGTATAGTTTACCATAAATTGTTTTGCTTTGACTGTAAGAAAGCTATCACTTGTCCTATTTTGAGACCTCTTGTGTCCACTTCCAAAGAAAATTTCACCAGTTCAAAACAGTGCATGTGTTTATCTCTCACCAAGATAATCACCAAGCACTCAGTGTTTTCGCAAACTCTGCCAGCGCATGAGACTGGACAGCATTTTTGAGCAGCTTGCTTTTCGCATGAAGCTTATCTGAATGGGAATGAGCAGAAATTGTAGCCTAGTGCAACTTTTAGGAAATTAGTCCCTTTAAAAAATCCTTTTAATACTTTTTCTCTCTCTCATTTTCTTCTGAACAGGAAATCTCTTAATTCCCAAGAGAGTGAAACTGTAGAGTCTTAATCATTCATAGGAATGAACTACCTGAAGAGTGTGAATAAACTGTGAGAATCGTTTCTGTGGTGAGGAATCCTGAACCTGACCGACATTTCTTGAAGGGGTACCTTTGTCCACACAAAGACAATCTCAAGCATCCAGCCTTATGGCCTGAAAAACGTTAATTTCTTTGGACTGTTAAAGAAATACAGACTTGTTCTGTTAAGTTTAAGATCTCAGTTTAGTTGTTTTGTTTTTTGGTGATTATTCGATTTGCCCATTGTAGTCTTGACTTTGCTGATCTTACAATATGAACTCCTAATTTATTTATTACAAAAACTTTTCTGTAACTCATACAGATTCTCTTAATCTTGTGCTAACATCTCAATTAATTATTTACTTTTGCTGTTTTGTTAGAAGATTTTATTTATTGAACAATGGAGAGATGTTTTTTTGTTTTACCTCAACAAAGTCTTTGGATACCACTGACCTTACACAGATTGAATGGTATTGTGAGCAGTTGTGTGGACAGATAAAACACTCTTTTCACTGGTGAAATTTTCCATTCATTGCATTGTCTGTTTTAACCTCTCTGCATGTATTCTAAAGTAAAAAAGTGTTAAAATAACTTCATAAGCTAGTCTGTGGTCTTTTTCTTGACTTTGGGTTTTTTTTCCTCACCACAAATCCTATAAACTACAATCAACAGCACAACTGAATACACAGATGTGGGGCTAATTTGCTAAATAAAAGTTCTGGGGGACTTTACAGGTGCCTCAACTTCAAATCAGAGTAAAAAGAGCCACCGCCTGGCGTGATTCCACGGTAAGTGTCAAATGATTCTATTCTGAGACATTAGGAATAAATTATGATTAATAATGAATCATTCATTTGAATATATATATATATAAATATGTATTTAATAGGTCTTTATGCCAGGTGCTCCGGGTGGAAGAAATAGGTTCAAGGAAGCACAAAAAGTAAAATAAATAATTAATTCTTGATGTATACTTTTTTCTTTAAAATTAAAACTCAAAAAAGCTACTTCTTGGTTGCTTTGAAGTGCATTTGAGATTTTCAACTTGTTTTCTATTTCAGTATCAGTCCTCGGGAGCTCAAGGTTACAACACCTGGAGTGTAAGTTTGTAGTCAGCACTGTGTTACGCAAAGATTTAGCATGATTCTTTACTGAACTTATACTTATAAATAAATGGTTTGTCTTATGAAACTTTTTTTTCCAGAGCATAAAGAATGATAACCCCAACTTCCAAACAAATAGTCAAAGGGAGAGGCAGGAAGGTGACGGGAAACAAGGATATAGTAATACAGAAAGAGAGACTCTTATAGAAAAACTTGGTGAAGAAGAGATAGAAATGGAAGAAGGGAAAAAAGATGGCTCAGATGGATATTCAGAAACAGAGCTTGATCCAGTCTATGAGGAAGAGGAGAGGAGTGGAGACTATGAATGGGAGACGGAGGAAGATCCTGATCGCGAGAGAGAAGGGGAGGAGGAGGAAGAGCTGGTGCTGGAGAGCCAAAGAGAGAGGGAACGATTGGAGATGGAGAGAGAAAGAGAGGAGCTGGAGAAAGAAAAGGAGAATGAATTGGAGATGGAGAGGGAGAAAGAAATGGAGGCGGAGAAGACAGAGCGGGAGCCAGAGAGAGATATAGAGAGGGAGAGGGAGGAGTGGGAGAGGATGAGAGCAGAGATGGAGAGGGAGCGAGAGGGAGGTTACAGTGAAGAAACTGGGCAGCCATATCCCTATTCTCCAGGGTATTTTTTACTTAAGGTAAGAATACAAAGTAAACACCTGTATGTACTGTATGTTTGGTATGTTTGGTGCACAGATATTAGCCAAAAAGGAAATAAACAATGAAGAACTTAAGATGCCAGTCATGTCATTTTTAGGTCAACAGCCTCTTACACATAAATTTATAGGTGCATTATTTTCCCTGCGTCTCATGTTTGAGAAAGACCTATAAGATAAATATCAGGTCATTCTTCAGCTATTTCACGACCTCATCCTGAAGCTTCAGCCTATGAGCCTATGTTCAGTGTTTCTGTGCTATTTATTGGCACTGTAACTGAGAATGTGCCATTTTGTATTTCTGGATCCTGAAAGTTTTGTCATGAAATCTTGATTTATATATACTGTAGATCAGTGTTGGTTTCTTTGTTTGATTTATTTGGGTTAGGGATAACATCTGAAATAATTCAGATGTCCAAAATGTAAGCAACCCCTTAAATTGTCATTCATCAAGATGGGTTAAAATCTGAATATGAATATGCATTAAGTAATTTTATAAAAATTGACATGAAGAGTTTTTGTTTCTTGTTAAAAAAGGGGTAAGTGTTCATTTTGCCAATGAGACACTGTTTACTTAACACATATTTCCATTTCAACAGGGACAACCAGGTGAGAATGGAAAACCAGGAACAAAGGTGACTAGATATGTAACCATATATATACACAATTCTGGAGATAAACAACGCCAAAATCCCCTGACATCAAAATCTTGCCTTCACGGAATTATTATCACTTCCCACCGATCAAAGAATTAGTTACTGTTGGATGCAATAAACTAGCTTAGTAACAATATTGAACTGACATTTTAAATTCAAGACTCTCATGATTCTCAATTTCATGTACATTGTCACACTGATTACACTGTAAGCATTTCTGTCATCAGCATGGTGAACGAGGCAAAGGCTGACATGCACCACATGAAATGCGCCACCACTTCATGAAAATCTCATGACTCCTCTGCTGCCTATCCACATAGCATCAGTAAATGACATCAGAGCGTCTCTCTCGTCTTGCCTGTCAGCAACACCATTTGAGTCCAAACCTTTGATGTCCTTTCTACTCTATTTCTGTATGACTGTGAGACAGTAGATTAAAGCATGCATTAATAATTCTCCTTGTTAAACATGCTGACAAGTCTCATTTTTTATTTCAAGTTTCTCTGAGTTTGCTTATTTGGACACATGAAAAATCTGCGTCATGGTGCAGTGTAACTTTCTAACTATACTCTTTTTTATCCACTTTTCAGGGTGAAATTGGTGAGAAGGGACAAAAGGTAAAACTGCAGAGAGGATTTTGTTTGAAAAATACGTATTTTGTTAACTTTACTAAGAACTTACCAGAATTGGATGAAGAAGATATGGATCGTATGTGTGCACTGTGTTTTTTAGGGAGAGCCAGGCATCGGTCACAGAGGTCCAGAGGGTCAGGCAGGTCCTCCTGGACAGAAGGTGACTTCCAGCCCAACTCGCTAAAAACGTTAACAGGAAAAAGAGAAAAAACAACCTACTGATGCCAAGAGCTTCCTGGAAAATCAATTAATCCCTGCAGCCCTCGATAACAGTCACTTTTGATTGACTTTGTTCCTCATTGCAGTTTAATTCAGGGAATTAATTGGCCCTCTGACTCACTCCCTCGTTTAAAGTCGTGGTTCAGCTTTTAATTTGATAAAGGCAAGAAGGACTTGAATGGAAAGCAATTATTCAAATGTATTAAAAGAGCCGAATAATGGCATTACACGGGACAAGTGATCGACAGCTGTGTTTGTCTTCTAAACATTCAGTTTGTCTCTATTTGCTGTTCTCTTGTGAATGCCTGTCATTGTGCTACTGCAGGGTGAGCCCGGTGAGCCGGGGCCTCCTGGTGCTCAGGGCATCCAGGGTATCCATGGAAATCCAGGTATTCATGGCTCTCCAGGACTCAGAGGTCCCCCGGGAGACCCTGGAGAGCCAGGCAGAGAGGTACAGCATCGTATAGTTCTACCAAAAAAAAAAATCCATCCATATAAAGAGTCAATAAACATGTAACATGCTATATTTGGTGTGTCGACACAGGGTGAGCGGGGGAAAAAAGGGAAGAACGGATCACCAGGTGGTCCAGGACCTCGCGGTGCCGCAGGACCAGATGTATGACTTTACACATCATGTTGTATTTATGTTCTATAGTGTTTAGTCAAATAGAACGTCACATCTTATTTTTAAAAACTATTTTCTCTTTTTTTTCATTTTTGGGTTTGACTGAATTCTGTCTTAAACAATATTTAATCCTCTTGATTTCTTATTGCACCTCTCCACCTCTAACAAGGGTTTCCCTGGTGTGCCAGGAGTAAAAGGAGAAAAGGTTTGTACAATATAAACAGTTTTCATTACACAGTCCTGCTTAATAGTCTTTTAGCATTTGTTGTTGATTCCATTATCACATCATTATTTAAATTTTCCCTGTGTGTCTTTCATAATTAGTTTTAATGCTACTTAAGATAACAATCATGTAAAAAAAAATCCATTTAAATTCTCAAATTATTATCATTAAACTGAATAATCAAATGAATTTACCTGTGTCGTTTTCATCAGGGTGACAGTATTCCCGGTGAGCCTGGAGCCAGAGGATTGCCTGGTATCCTGGGGAGACGAGTGAGTTGCATGTCTACCACTGTACCATCCTTTACCCAATCATCCTTGTTTAAAAAAACTTTATCGTTTTTTCATCTTTATTGTAGTAAAGATTTTCAATTTCAGGGTGACAAAGGCACTCCAGGAGTTAAAGGGATTCCTGGTCATATTGTGAGCAGTTTTTTCATCTTTTTGCTATTGATCATAAAGTTTTATTTACATCTAATTGATACTCACTTTGACATCTTTTTTAACCAGGGTCCCAAAGGTGTCCGTGGAAGCAAAGGTGAAAAGGTGAGCAGTCGTCCACATACACTACTGTTGTTTTTGGAAAACTGTCAGTTAGCTTTCATATCACTTGTGTTATCTCAATTGAAGTGTCACAAATGAGGTGTTGCTGACAGCAAGATTTATTCATGACACTCATTCCTGTCAAATACCACACAACCCAGGTCATGCTGTGTGCAACAACTTAGAGACATGTTATGGAATATGCTCAAGATCATACTGTTATATGCTGCTGTGACTATGCAGAAGCCGGAGGTATAATGTAATCCACCTTGACATCTGGGTTTGAAATAGTTTTTCCTGAGAATGAATTTGATTTTAAAAAAGGTCTAATTGCAGGGAAATCGTGGGTTGCCAGGAGTCAGAGGAGACAGGGTATGTGATCGTATCTGAATCTATGCTAGCTCATATGTTGAACCTATATTGTTTTGCATAATAAGGTTCGGGTATGATGATATCATCCTACAGGGAAGTGTTCTTCAAATTCAAGGACCTCGGGGGTTCAAGGGCTCCAAAGGGGAGGCGGTAGGATCCTCTTTAATCTGTTCTCAGTTTAAATTTTGTAAATCAACTAAAACATAGCATTTGGCAGCACTTCTAAGGTCAATGCAAGGAAAATCCAATCAATCAGAACTTCGTTTAGAAAGTCATTCTGAAAACTGAGTTTACATAAAAAAAATATATTTTCTCAGACTCATATTAAATCATCCAATAACATTCAAGAGGTTAAACCTCCTCCAGTATTTGTTGAAAATGATTGGCTTTGCCTTGTGAGGCAACATAAAAAACATTACTACCAGTAAGTGTTTGACACACTAACAGAGCTTAAAGCTTGAAAGAAAATAAATGAATGTGTTATTACCTTTGGCTTTTGTGCATAATATTTCTTATATTTCTTCAGCCTGGTCAATACAGCAAATGATTAATAAATGAAAACCGAAAAGCAATTTTAATGGAAAACATAAAAAGCTAAAGGCTTGACAGCTAAAAATAAAATGCGTTTAGAGTAGAATTGAGTGTTTCAATGACTCATGTGATTATCCAAACATCCATAAGCATAAACAAATCTAAAAAGACATTCGAAAGACTCCTCTGGCAATACAGTCCACTTTTCTTTTAAATCTATAATGTGTTTTTACAGAAAAACACTATTTAACTTTTGAAAGGACCCCTGGTGAGTGAAATCCTGCTAAATAGCTTTTGATACCTTGAAACAAGTATAAGAGTCTCAACCTTGTGTAATGCCACCAGCTGATTTCTCTGAATTAAAAAGATCAGTATTTGTTTCATATGAAACAATGCAAACGTATTGAAAATGGTTCTAAACATATTGATAATGATTCTAAATGTATTGATAAAGGCATATGGTTCTAAACTTGATGTTATGAAGTTATATGCATATGGTTTCTTTCCATGGCCTGTATTGAACCATGTAATAATCTTACTTACATTAAAGATGCAAATCATGACAAATATACATCTTTTTCAGTGACAGTAACTACATTATCAAGAAATTAATGAGTAAATGACCATTTTTATTCAGGGAGAGCGGGGTCCTCCAGGCTTTGATGGGGATAAAGGAGAGAAGGGCGAGGATGGTCCTCCTGGAGTTAAGGTGACAAATCCCGATAACATCATTGAAACAAAATATTTTTTCTTACCAAACATACAGCCATAAATTACTTGTCATCTTGCTTTATACTTCAATGTTACCACTGAAAAGCATTGAAAAAGTATGAAACATATTTAATTTTTTTTTTAAAAGGGCCTTAAAGGTGATGCAGGCACTAAGGGTGCGCTGGGGCGCTTTGGAGCACGGGGACCAGTTGGCCAAAAGGTAAGTCAGGGAAGATGTAATATTTTTTAAACCAAATGTTGGTGTTGCTATGGATAAAATTCTATGTTTTTCCACAGGGGGATCCAGGAGTGCCAGGACTTAACGGCGTGATGGTAAAGTCACACATGCATGTTTAGTCATTTCAAACTCCTGTTTGGCCAATTATTCCAATTCGACTCAATTTCAGGGACGCAATGGAGACAATGGAAAGGATGGGGCCAAAGGGGACACTGGAGATGTGGGTCTGCCAGGCCAGAAGGGCAGTCAGGTAAGCAAAATAAGCTGCACATTGTCCTTCTGTTTTCCACAATTCACTCTATTCTGATGTTTTTTGCATTTCACTATTAAGTGAGTTATATTTTGTGACAGGGGGATCCTGGGGAACCTGGTTTACCAGGTGACAAAGGGGAAAAGGGCGAGAAGGTGACCACAGCTACCTTATTTTCTATTATTATTGTTATTATTATCAATTATTTGTCAGCTTTCCGTCTGGATTGTCCTTGTGTTAATTCGGCTCATATGTTATACAAATTCACAGGGCTTCAGAGGTTTTCCTGGAGGCATAGGGAGTCCTGGTCAAGATGGACAACAGGTTAGCCTTAACTTGTATATGATCAAAAATGGTTAAATACTATATGGAATAACTACATCTATTAGAATCTTACTCATTCTATGTCTGTGTGATAAATAAGGGAGATGCAGGTTTACCGGGCAGCCCAGGCATACCAGGACTGAATGGATTCACGGGACGCAAAGTAAATATTCAGAGGTGCACATAGTTTTTTTTGGTCCCAAAACAAGTTAAGACTTATATTATCTTTTTCATAAATTTTAGGGGGACAAAGGAGAAGAGGGAATGAAAGGTATTGATGGTGATCCAGGAGAGAAAGGGGGGAAGGTTTGTGATTGTGTTGAGCTTTCTAAACAGTGGGCCTCAGACCTGTGGAATTAATTAATGCAAGAAGAATTAGGATGTTTAAATGAACTCTTTTCTCACTTTAGGGTTCAACAGGTTTCCCAGGTTTTCCAGGTTTTAAAGGGTCAGCAGGAAGCCCAGGAAGGGCTGGAGACAAGGGACCACCAGGACCACCAGGTGCTCGCGGCGACACGGGGCCTAAGGTACCTCATGCCCACCTGTGGCTAATTAATCTAAACACATTTGCACCCTATCAGCATTTAAAAATACCGGGTGCCTCATCCATGACAACAATTCATATGAGAAACACATACTAATCTTCTTAAGATACAGTTATTTGACAGTAATGTGCTATGAGGTGTCTATATCACCCAGTAATGGATGCTCTTAATGAAAGTTAAATACTGTGAGGTTCAGTTCTTTGCATTCCTTTTCCATGCTTTCATATCATACAATTCCATTTCATGGAAAAACATCAATTACCTTTTTTTTTTATTTCAAAGCATATTATTGAGATATTGAAATAAAGAACTCAAAGTACAGCGCATCAAAGTGATCTAATGTGACCCAGTGGGACTCTGTTAGCATTACTATATTAGCTATTTTTTACTCAGTGAGTCAACAGTGCTTTTTTTGTCTTCATCTTATGTCTATGAACCCACCTTGTTGGGACGAAATATGTGGTGGAAGACATGGAGGATGAGCAGAGCTTGATTACAGTCATCATTGTGTCTTAGTGAGAGACTGGCAGCGGGCGCTCTGCGCGCTGCAGCGGCTGAGACAGCAAAGACATGTCCCCAATTAACATGCACGCACACAGAGGTCTATTTCTGTTTGGAGCCTTCAAGTAATATCTTACTCAATTACATCCTTTCAGCTACAATTACCAGACTCACTGTGTTGATAAAGGGTGGCTTGAAACCTCTAATGAGGATATTTTTAAAATGTACCTGATTGATCTGTCTTCCCTTCTGTTTAGAAATGAGTAATTTGATATGCTGTCATACACTTGTTCCTGTACTTACAAGAGTATGACGTGAGTGTTTTGTCAAAACAGTGTGTCACTGAGCCTACTTTGACTGTGATTGAACAGGGGGAGAGAGGGAGAAGAGGCAGATCAAAGCCCTGTCAGAGGGGAGTACCAGGGACACCGGGACTAAGAGGAAAAAGTGTGAGATTCATGTCTGAGCATACACCACAGAGTTTACACAAATATTTTTTTATGATCCGTAATAAGGTGCAATCATTTTTCTATCACAACACATTCAGTCTGATTGAGTTTGAATTTTTCTATACAGAGGAATGTGCCAAACTTCCATAGAAAATGTGTGCCAAATATGTGTATGACTCGGTACAACTATTGATGTCTAACCAACAATTTAGGCCAGTGTTTTATTCAACAATTAACACAGCAGTTGTCACCTTAAGCTAATCCAATGAGTTATGTGCTGATAAAACATAGTTTCACTCTTTGGTGAGTGTGGAATATTTCGAAATATGTACATATTTCAGATATTTCCATCAAATTCCAGTGTTGACAAAAAATATTAGTACATGTAAAGTTGGATAATCTGGAGATTTGTTGAGAAGACTTTTGCCTTTGTATTCCTAAATCTACCCTGGTTCCCCCGGGGACTCAAACCCAGAACCCTCTTGCTGCGAGGCAATACTGCTAACCACCACACCACCTTGCAGCCATGTCAATTCGGGTTATCTTAAAAAATAACAATGTTTATTCTTGATAGGGTGCAAGTGGTACTGAAGGAGTTAAAGGAGAAAAAGGAGACCCTGGACTCTCAGTAAGTCAATTGCACATGGCTGATATGGACAGAGATTAAAAACATTAACTGGTCACTATAAAACTGATCACAATCTTTTTCTGTTTGAAGGTGGAGGAAGTGAAGGAGCTTGTCACCCAGGAGATGGTAGAAAAATGTGGTAAGATTGTGTTCACATGGGTTGTGGGTGTTGTGCTGTACATTTTGAACCCTTTACAGTTTGAGGTTGTCATTTTGTTCTTCAAATTGATCCTAGAGGGAGCATGCACGTGGTACCTCACAGGCCTATATATTGTGGGTGTGTGCTTGTGTGTGAGGTGATTTGTTGTGGAGCTCCTGTGGCAGCAGCAAGGCACCCGCGTGTGGAGCCATCTGTTATGTTCTCTCAGAGGAACACACGCCACGGTGCCAGCAACGCACGAGCCATTCAGAAACAAGAGGCTGCCATTAAGAAGGATGCCTCCCCAAGAACCCACGTCGTGTACAAGACACTTAGAGGATTATTTTGCTTTGTGTCAACGTGACTGTGACACCTTGTCCTTACTAAAAACATTTGGGCATGCCACAGCAGAGAAGCATGGCTCGAAATAAATGAGTATTACTGAGCAATGTTAGATGTTGAATAATTTGTCAAAATTGTAAGATCACTGACATAATTGCTGTGTGGCACCACTGGTTAGGCTTAGATTCAATAAATAATTCATTTTCTTGTTACTTGAATTACTAGAATGACCGAACATTTTAATTCAATCCAACACAGTTGAACAATGCCTGACACTAGACATTACTATCAATAACAACATTTTTATCTTGTATTTTTGCGACTTTGCAGGTTTGGAATACAAGTTCATCGTAAAGTCTGTGGATCCAGATGCATCAATTCCTGTAACAGGGAATACAAATAAACCGAAAGAAAAAGTTATCTCTGACCGCAATGACCCGCCTGAAAATAGGATGGCAGAAATAGATGGAGATGTTGAACGGGAAAGTGATAGAATGACAGTTCCTGC
Source organism: Menidia beryllina (assembly GCA_013363375.1). NCBI lineage: Eukaryota > Metazoa > Chordata > Actinopteri > Atheriniformes > Atherinopsidae > Menidia > Menidia beryllina. The sequence continues at coordinate 854,575 of JABUIW010000245.1, read as the reverse complement.
TGTTTGGGAACTTGAAGAAGAAAGGATGTTAACAAACCAGACTGGTAAGAAGAGCAGATGCCTTAACTGGAGTGTGACCAAGTTTGTGGCAAAATGACCGCAAAGCTTCGGCTTATTTGGAGCAATAGTTATTAAGCTAATTATTGAATAATAATCAGTTAATCTTAAGTTATTCTAATTCTTCTAGTTCTTGCCTCAGGTTAAAAAAAAGGCAAGCAATTAAACAATTTACAAATTAAACAAAGCACATTACTGTCACTGCCCAGTGTCAATGTTGGCTTTTTTAATTATGAATGTCAATTCATAGCGTTGGCTTATTATATGTAAAATAATAATAAGAGCAAAAATAGTTTTAGACACACCAAACACAAGTCCACCCTGCAAGGCAAGCTGACAGACAGGATCCATCTGTGGGTTGCAGAGGATTAACACTGCGAAAAACACTTCAGAAGAAACAGTACTGGAAAAATCACTTGATCTGAACCAGAAGCATTTCTTTGACTTCCATGGCCTTTTCTGCATTTTAGTTCAAGTCATGTTAAAAGCTCCAAGGCGATAGAGACGCTGTAGCCGGCATGCTATGTAATAATAAGCACAATTTAAAACCAGCTTTCTGATATGACAGAAAATTACGCAGAGCACTGAAATCATATTTGCACGGGTTGATATCCATTGTTACATTGACACATCACTATCTCAAGTCCATTCACATTTTGTGGCTTTCAGCTAAGTGTTAACTTTAAGTTGCTTGAAAGGTGCACAGCATGGATTTCATGTCAGCCTCTCGTCACTGGTTTAGAATCTTTTGCACTTGTTGCCAATGCCGTCACAAACACAACATGCTCAGTGAGTCTTAACTGTCTGGTTTTGCTGATTATTTAGAAATTTGATGCATTTTAAATAGAGGATTGGATTACTTCACAGAATATTAACTATCTGTATAAATGTCCCTCTAAAAGTAAATCCATAGGTTCAGTTGTGTTATGCTCGCACTTGCTCAATGCAACAATATGTTTTAATTTGAGTGAAAGAATTGGGTTTCTCGTAACTTAAACGTTAATTATGATTCTCCTGGAGGTTTATCGCGTGTCAGCAGCACACAGTGAGGGGTAAATCAATAAATGGTTACTCCTCAAATCCCTCATATGGGCCTAAAAGTAATCAAAATGCTGCTGGCTATCTTTAAGTGCACGTCGTCCAGTGAGAGTGACTTTTCCTTGGTCATTGATGGTCGAGTCTAGGAAAGTGTATAACTTGTCCTGTAATGCTTCTGGCTATAGATTCTCAAAAAGGACAGGACATGGAGTGGGGACAGAGAAAGAAAAGAATGTTGTTTGGGAAAAAGCATTTTGGTGAGTAGCCAACAGATTTTCTTCTTTTTGTCTTTTCTCCTTCCCAACTAACATCATACCTTTTGATAGCAAATTGATAGCACATCTATATGATGTTAATGAGTTGGAACAATTAGGATGGGAGAGCGAGTTAAATCCTTAAGATTTCATTCTCTCCCAGATTTCTTGGATAATTGCTATATGCAGTGTTGCATGTTATTAAAACAAGTTAATTAATTCCTCTAGGGTTGGTCCAACATAACATTTTGATATCCAGAAATGAACTCAATAACGTTATTATTCTTTAGAGTCTTTGCTCCAGAAGTCAGCAACAAATATATAAAGTAAATGACTGTTAAATGTATAGAAATGTACTCTTTCTTTAGTTTTTTTTGTCATATTCCTCACATGCAGTCTCAGCAACAGGCCGCTGCCTGGAGCCCATGTCGGAGGGGGCCTGTTCAGACTACGTCCTGCTCTGGTACTTCCACGGCCAGTCGGGGGAATGCAGGCCGTTTGTGTACGGAGGCTGTGGCGGCAACCAAAACCAGTTCTCCTCTAGACAGGAGTGTCTGAGTTGGTGTGGGATGGAGAGAAAAGTGTCAGAACGCATGAGAAATGTTCCTTCGAACAGCTGATGTAGTGACTGAAAAATCCAACCCATATGGAGATGCATTATGGAAACATTATTGAAACTTATTCTGAAGTCCTTATAAAAAGTCATTTTTGTACCTAACTGTGTAAATATATAACAGCTTTGCATTTTCATCGCTTGTATTTATAGTTTTTATGAGAACAGCTGTTTTTTTAATTGTTCTACAGCAAAGGTTGGAGATTTTATGACCTAAACAAAACTATTCTTTTGCGTTTGCATATATCTTTTTTTATGATTTGAGACTGAAAAATTTAATCTGCCCTAACATTTAGGTTTGTGCCCCATTTTCATCACAGTCACCTTTCTTATTCTTACCGTACATCTTGTGCACTGCTAAAATGCGAAGCTGATGGCTGATTGCCTGCTTCCTCCTCCATGCCTACATATGCTCCTTTGGTGGGGGGTGTCGTGGGTCAGGCGGAGAGCCAGATGAGGGGCCAACGGGGGCCCAGTGTCTCTCCATCAGACCCACAGCAGTGGCAGGGGATTCCTACATGGGTGTTTGTGTGATGGGAGGAAAGTTGTTTAATTTATTTATTTCAACTATTTAAAAAAATCACAAGTTAAACTCAAAAGCTGCCACAGGTGGGGGTTCTCAAGAGGGGGTCGCAGTGTTATTTGCAAATCTCATGTCAACAGTTATATAATATGTCTACTTTAATTGATTTCATGGTTGATTACTAAAAATATTCATCTTAAACAGACAGGGGAGTCTTTCATGAACAAGCTCCCTCAGGCTTCCCTCATATTAGTCACGATTCTGCACTGTGAAGTACTCCCACATGTTAAGAGGCTTCACAAATCAGCGAGATATGTTTAGATTTAAAAGCTCTTTTGTGTGAGCAGTGAGACATGTTAAAATTTTCATAGCTTTTCCAAAGCAGGTCTGGTTATACATGAGACAATCTTGGCTTTTTTTAAAAACAAATAAATATTGAACAATGTTGAGCCTTGCAGCAGCATGGTTTCAAATCTTCAATATGTCTCTGTTATATTAGCAATTCATTAATAGATAAACAACAAGAAAAAAGGCATTTTCTTCATATACGAGATCTCTAATTCTTATACACTGACGCAACTTTATAGACGTCATCCTCAAAGAGAAGCATTCTCGGTTATATTGAATTATATGTTATTGACATATAACTGGATGCATATGATATATAATCAGGAAAGGAGATTATAACTTTCTGACTGTACTGAAAGATTTCTTTAAGGATACAAATGTAATGGTATTTATATTGTTGTACATGCTGGACCTTCATTTAGAAGTTGTTGTACAGACAATAAAGTGTGCTTTTCCAATGATAAAATTGATCCTGATGCCTCCCCCAAATCTAACATGAAACAAGGCCCAAATGTTACAAATGCTGAGGTTCAAGGGCTGAAACGTAGAACTTGCCTTAGGCGAAGAGTGGCTACAAAAGACTTTATAAATGAAATAAGGCAACACACTCTATTTAACATTTTCAATATTGTACTAATTCAACTGCAGATGTTTAAAATAGAAAGGCGTGTTTTTCTGGCCAAGAAAAAGTGTCGGTTAAGATCATAAAGCAAACTATCTGACCTCACCTCTCTGACAATGTGGTGTTCTGGAGAACACATAGCACATAAATACAACCCATTATAGAGGTGAAATTATATCAAAGAGGAACAGATGAGCACCCACCTAAAGTAACTTAAAAGAGTTTAAATCAGCATCAGTTTAATCAACATGTGAAGATGAAGAGGGGCATGTAATTCCATTTTAAGAATCACAGCAAATGAGCAGGAGTGGGAGGACATCTTGTTGCCTACTGTGTCACAGTAGGTGATTAATCCAGCTGTGAAGACTTAAATTCATAATGAAATAGAATGAAGTTCCTCATTAGAGCTTTACCCAACACTTCTTTGACGCCATCTCTCCTATCATGTTCTTTTTCATTTACATATTTTAATATACATCGCTGCAGGTGGTTCTGATACTTCAAATGTGCATCCAGTGTTTGTCGAAACAGTGTTCTTTACTTATTCTGACAGAAGTGACATATTTTAAAACAAACATCTTAAAGCAGAGTGAGAACATGCGCTGGTGTCAGTCACACATTTCAGCTCCTGGGCTCCAAATGAAACTAAATTCATATTTGAGTGAACATCGTTTCGACATGAGTGGACACTAAATTGATTTCCCTGCAGAAAACTGATGCATTATTTCATTTATATCACACGCTACAACTGATTTCTGATAAGGATGACAATGCTCCTTATGTAGTTTCAACACCATGTCAAAAAAACACTCAGGAATGAACGGTGTGGGAAATAGTGTCAGTGTGGAGACACTTCTGGAATGAGAGATTCTCTGTCTGATCTGACAGTGTCTTAGAATGCAAAACTCTCACTTTAACAAAGTTTAACATACCAAATGAATGATGAAAACACGGCAGAATATCCTGACACTGTTCAACTTCTACTAATTATACTCAGATGTTAAAGAAACTAGAGAAAAAGTCTTTTTTGAGGACATCATGATGCTTTTTTGTGTATTGGTCTACAGACTCTTTGTCTTTATGATCACTCCATCTAGACAAAGATGTTGGTGCATCTGGAGCAAAATCACAGTCATTAAACTGGCACACAAAAAAGCTCACTTTTCTCTTCTACATCACGTCTATTAATCTCTGAAGTCACCATTCATATACATGATTAGCTTTTAAGGTTTCTGTTGACTGTACAAGAGATATATAAATGACTTTAGGTTGTTTCTGTATGCCTGGACCGGAACTCATCAGGACATTTCTTATTTTAAATATAAATGTTTTTTGTTATTTTTTCTATTTGTCCAAACATCAAAACTATTCAGTCGTGCATGGTGATAATAGAGTCTGTCAAATCCCCTCATCTGAGAATAAACTGCGAAAAATCAGTGGTTGGAGCTGTCCGTGGTGCTGAACAAGTAACCCCACCAACGCGTCATGAAGCCAACGTTTGATCCCAGCGTGCAATTCAGCACGTGAAGCCAAAGAGGAAAATCTGGCTCAACGTGAAGAACTGAAGGATTTCACTGTCGTGATGCCTCAAGTCTAAACACTGGAGGTCATAACTTTTTTTTAATGCCTACATCACAGCAACATAACCAATGGGAAGGCTCACGGGAAACCAAAATGTCAACGAGATGACGTTGTTGCTGGCGTAGGGCTGTAGTTTGATGGCCAATACTAAACGGATGTAGTGGGAATGGACGAGTAAGTCAGTCTGCCGGTCAGACAGTGCGCACTGCTGACCCTCAAACGCATTCCTAGGTTTTTTAAGGAACTATTGTTGGAATCTCGCCTGAAGAGTTTTTCTTGTTGGCTTCTCCTTTCGGGGATTCGCTTTGGTCGCCCAGTCCAACAGTATCTTTTGGCAAGGAGTGGTAAGAAAATGTTTCATCTTGTGACTCAGCTGCCCTGTCTCTGTTTTTCCTTTTTTGAACTCTAAGAAAGAAACCAAGATCCTAATAATCAAACTCACACAAATCTGATTATTCTTAGTAAGATATTAGAAATGTAATAGCACGATTTCTGAAATACTTAACAGTATAATGCGCATTTTCTTGTAAGTTTTCACTTAAGTTTTGGATCCGTACAAACCGAATAACAATCTTATGTTGTACAAAGCTGAGAAATGTCCACAGTGCTCTGCTTTTATCTGCTCTGCGTTGGCCCCATAGGAGGCAGGATGCTGTCGTCCCTGAAGACCCTGCTGTTGCTCTCGGTCCTGTGCGCACCGACCTCCAGCCTGTGCCTGCGCCTCTACCAGACTCGCTCCGATCACCTCCTCTGCACCGGCCACATGGCAGTCAGGGTCCGAAGCGACGACAGCCCGCCCGGTTACTCCTCCGTGGACGGTTGGGGGTCCCTCACGCAGTTGGCGGAGTATCTCACCTCCTCCTCTGCTGACTCCAGCAGGGAAAAAAGGACTTCAAGTCCCGCAAACTACCGCTTCATGAGCCGGACGAAGCTCAGAGGTCAGATGCTCCGCAACAGCAGCAAAGGGGACCGCAGGAGCAGGCTGACCCTTTCCCTGGATGTCCCGACCAACATCATGAACGTCCTGTTCGATGTGGCCAAAGCCAAAAACCTGCGCGCCAAGGCGGCGGAGAACGCGCGTCTCCTGGCACAGATTGGACGAAGAAAATGAGCCGGAAAACTTGATTTAAAATAGTAAAAGAATGGCCTCATTTTTAAACAATGTAAGAAAATGATTTTTCATTCCTTAAGTAAATAATAGCCTCCTTTGTTTGTTATTTTCAAATTCCAAGATGATCATTCGTGTGAACATCCACTCAAAGAGGCAAAACTACAAGTTAAAACCTCCATTACATGGACACACTTTGGCAGATCAGTTAGAAGAAATGAAACGTTGGATGATTGTTACTTTTTTGCTCCATAACATATATCCACGCACAGAAATGTCTCATCGCTTGGCTGATAAACGACGGATGGTTCCTGGCATGCCACACCGTGATATAACCATCTGAAATTAGACATGTTTCTATCCTTTGATTTTATTCATCTCAGTGCATTTTCCCTTTTAAAGGAAGTGATTTTGCTTCACTGAAGCAAAATCACAAAAGGCATGAGCCCTTTGTTAGATCAAGGCAGAGAAAGATCAGAAATAAAAATCACAAATCAATTTGACTTGGAAAAAAAATCAAAGTCTAGAGTATTTACATTTGTTTAGGGGTAAAATGATGTTTTTAAGCCCACATAATTTTCAATGCTTTACATACAATTCTTTTTATAAAACAGCTTTAGCTTCGGTTGAAACATTTTAGCCTGTGATTTATGTTTCTATTCTCATACTGACAGACCAAAGAGGAGTAAAGCAGTAGGATGTCAGCAGGTTTTGTTAAAGCCATCAGAAATAATAAGCCTGAATGAAATGCGATATATCACATTATATTTAATTTGTTTAGGTTCGGTTCCCCAGCTCTTCACAATTCATACATTGAGATTGTTTCTGTTCAAATGTTGAATTGAACTCCTATACTTTTCATCTTAGACCTTCAGATGGGAACCAACAATGAATCCAAGTTCTCGTACTACTGAGAGTACCACAATCCAGTATTGCCAATGGAATGATGTACAAATCACCTGCAAGTTATGAAATACAGTAAAATGCAAATGCATGTGAATGTATGTGCCATCAGATGTCTCTTATTTTTCTACTCAAAATAAACGGTTATTTTTCCTGAAATAAAGCAGATGTTACAACAAACAAACTCATACTTTGCATACAGTATTTTTGAGGAACCATTCATGAAATTGTCCCTGATTTGCTTTTTTCAATTCTTCCATAAAACATTATCCAGAAAGTGTAGATAAATCTACACTTCCTTATATCCCTGCGCAAAAGTAAAGATCGGCTAAAACCACAAGATGCAATTTGTTGCATAAAACTCACAGCTTCAGATTTGTTTGCCGTTCCATCATTTCACCACCAGATGGCAGAATAACGTCCACTTTAACGTTCCGATTGACGTTTGTTGTCTGACATAGAGGTAAAATTTTATTCAGCAGAGCTATAATTAATGAATTGTGACATGCGTTGATATGATCACTCAAACCCAAATAAAGTTAGAATCTACTGGTATTTTGATTCGTGCATCAAGTGCTCACACTTTTTCCGACAACTGTTTTAAAATTTCTGTTTAGATGATAAGTGTCAGGACTTACTACTATTTTTTCAATGTAAAGTTTGGCTGTATCTTCCAAAGTAAACTAATTATAAATACGTTTTGCAGATTTATAGTGGCAGATATATGTTTTATCAATATAGTTTTAGATAACCCTCCTTAAACGGGACTGGGTAGAATGTCGACCTCTGCTGGTCATTTTGAACAACTGCAATTGACGTTTGCACTGTATAAATGAATTTAATTGCCTTTTCTACCGTTGATTTATCCATTGATCTGTGTCAAATCATTGTAAATGGAGCTTGGATAGAGAAAAATTCACACATTATTGGTACGTGCAACAAGGCCCGATCGTATGTAGGTGACCACTTTATATCACTGAAAGCCCTAAATTTAAAATGTTATTTGACATTCGAATTTTTTTTTTGTTAAACGTACCATGTTGGATTGGTGAGCAGCCCGCTGAGCTTTTAGTCATAAAATCCCTCTGACGTTGCATCCGCCTACGTGGACGCTTCAGCAGGAAGACTGTTGTCATTTTGGCTACGTGGAAGTAGGTCCTCTTATGTCTGAGACTGAGAGCATTTTCTGCCCTCATCCGTTTTCCACATTCATTTAAAATGATAAAAAAATTTGACAAGAAGGATGAAGAGTCTGGTAAGTCTGTGGAGTGTTTGATTTATATCGGAACTGTGATTTTGTGGAGGACGCAGTGAAGGCTAACGCAGGGCTAGCTTGTTAGCTTACTAGCTAGCGCAAACGCAATTTGTCAAAGACACTAAACCAGACGGTTAACTGCAAGAACACGTACACATATCCTGTTATTGTGTGTACCTAATACAAGGTTGCACTGAAATGCCTTGCCACTGTTGTCCTCACACAAAAGTTTTAGTCAGTTTGACAAGTTTAGCGTTAGCTGACTATTTGCACCACTAGCTACACCGCGTACGCTGAACCTTAACGTGACTGAGGTTTTACGTTTTACGCTAAATATGTACTCTCAAAATATAGGTTAATCAAACCTATAGAAGTGAGTCTTTTGTGACTGTTTTTCTTACTGTCTGTACATGCGTTTTGTGTTTTTTTTTTTTTGTTTGGTCTTTGGCAGCCTGAGTTAGCATGATATACCATGGCTTCTGGGATCGTTGGTTGATTTTGTTAAGATATTTAGTTAATCAAGGAGACAATTCCAACATTATATTTACTTTTCCTAAATTATATGTTTCCTACCATAGGAAGTGGGTCAAACCCTTTCCAGCATCTGGAGAAGAGTGCTGTGCTGCAGGAGGTAATGTATGCCCATCACGTTTTAAAAACCTGTTCTACAGACATGAGTTTTATGCTTTTGGGGGTGAAGTGAGTGAGTGTAATTAATGTTGATGTTGTCACAATTCTGCCCATCACTCGTTCATAGGCACGCATCTTCAACGAGACCCCCATCAATCCACGAAGATGCCTCCATATCCTCACCAAGATAATCTACCTCCTCAATCAGGTCATTTAGGATGAATGGATCTCTTGATAGATATACTTTTTTTTAATTAGTAGAATCATTTTCTTTTCAATCTCTGCCTAATAACTTAAAGCTCTCCTTGTTCATCTAGGGGGAGCATTTTGGGACCACAGAGGCAACTGAGGCATTCTTTGCTATGACAAGACTCTTCCAGTCTAATGATGTAAAAGTTCCCCCATTCATTCAGTTATTTGGTCTGAAAATGTATTTCCGTTTGGACTGCTAAGAAATAAAAAACTTTATCTTTTTAGCAAACCTTAAGGAGGATGTGTTACCTGACTATCAAGGAGATGGCAAACATCTCTGAGGATGTCATCATTGTCACCAGCAGGTTTGTTACAACGCATTAAACCAACTCAAGTGTCGCTCCAGTTTTAATGAGCCAAATGTTATTTTTCTCTGTTTTCTTAGTATGTTGTTATTGAGCTATCATCTGTTTGGATTCTATGTAATTTAATTTCTCTCAAATGTCATTATGGCAAATGTCTGTTTTTTGTTGTTGTTGTTTGCTCTTTTTGCTTAAATTTTTTTTATTTTGCGTGGTACAATGTAGCCTGACTAAAGATATGACTGGGAAAGAAGATGTGTACCGAGGACCTGCCATCAGAGCCCTTTGCAGGATTACAGATGTGAGTACCGCCGGAACTCATTGCTCCATTTTTTTTTTCATTCAACTTTTTTGCGGATAATTCTGTGCCCTCCCCACAGACCACCATGCTGCAGGCCATTGAGCGGTACATGAAGCAAGCGATTGTTGACAAGGTGCCAAGTGTGTCCAGTTCAGCTCTGGTCTCCTCACTGGTACGGAATGGCATCCTTTCTTTTTCAGAGTAAATGAGCCAGGGGCTTTATTTATCTTTCATACCTCTGTTATTGCTGGTGGATAATATCCTGCTCCCTCTGTTACCCAGCACATGGTAAAGATGAGCTATGATGTGGTGAAGCGTTGGGTGAACGAAGCCCAAGAGGCTGCTTCCAGTGACAACATCATGGTCCAGGTGGGAAAGATGAAGAGTCTTTGTAGCGTTCAGAAATCTAATCTGCTCATGCACAATTTTAAAAAATCTTCTGGTCTTCCCCTTTAGTACCATGCCCTCGGCTTGTTGTATCATCTCCGGAAGAATGACCGCCTTGCTGTGACCAAGATGCTCAACAAGTTCACAAAGTCTGGCCTCAAGTCTCCCTTTGCCTACTGCATGCTGATCCGTATCGCCAGCAAACTGCTGGATGAGACGGAGGGAGGGTGAGTGGACCAGTCAACTCTTAGACTAATTCTGTTTGATTCCCTTCTTTCCAATAACCCGTCTTTCGTGAAATGTGTTTGATCTTTGCACACAGTCACGACAGCCCCCTGTTTGACTTTATCGAGAGCTGCCTGAGGAACAAGAATGAGATGGTGGTGTACGAGGCAGCCTCGGCTATTGTCCACATGCCCAACTGCACTGCCCGGGAGCTGGCCCCTGCTGTGTCAGGTTAGCAGTTTGCTCACACCTGGTTCATAAAGAGCTTTGTGCTATCCTCTGAAATGGGTATGTAACTGGAAATGTCTCCTCCTGCAGTGCTGCAGCTTTTCTGCAGCTCTCCTAAAGCAGCTTTGAGGTACGCTGCAGTCAGAACCCTCAACAAGGTACGGCTTCTTTCTGCATTGCCCAACACAGGATTTCTTCTCAGATCAAACTCAAAGTTATCTATTTGCATTGCTGGATTTCCATCAGGTGGCCATGAAGCATCCATCTGCTGTGACTGCGTGCAACTTGGATCTGGAGAACCTGATCACGGATTCGAACCGCAGCATTGCCACTCTGGCCATCACCACTCTGCTGAAAACCGGCAGCGAGAGCAGCGTGGACCGCCTCATGAAGCAGATCTCCTCCTTCGTCTCTGAGATCTCTGATGAGTTCAAGGTGAGACGGCTTAAACGGAATTTTTGTCCTCAGATTTAAGGTGGCAGATGTGTAAAGAGTGTGGAGGTCCAGCTGAAAACACCATCCTGACCAGCTGCTACATAAGGATTAGTGACCTTTTAAATTAAAGGGTTTTACAACCGGCGTTTCCATTCCAAAAAAGACTATTTACACAAATTGAATAGGATTAGATCCTCTGCTGTTATTTTTTTTTTAATGCCTTGACTATTTTTTGTTGTCTTATTACCTCTTTTCATACCTGTTTGTGTGCTGTCCCAGGTGGTGGTGGTGCAGGCCATCAGCGCTCTGTGTCAGAAGTATCCCCGGAAGCACAGCGTCATGATGAACTTCCTGTCCAACATGCTCAGAGATGACGTGAGTAGCTCCAGCTGAGCCCTGTCTGGACCCCAGCTGACCCCCACAGTTCTGTTGTTCTGCACACCAGCTGCTGTGCTCACACCTCTCCCTTCTGCAGGGGGGGTTTGAGTACAAGCGGGCCATCGTGGACTGCATCATCAGTATCATCGAAGAGAACCCCGAGAGCAAAGAAACGGGCTTGGCCCACCTGTGTGAGTTCATTGAGGACTGCGAACACACAGTCCTGGCCACAAAGATCCTTCACCTGCTGGGGAAGGAGGGCCCGCGGACCCCGCAGCCCTCCAAGTACATCCGCTTCATATTCAACCGAGTGGTGCTGGAGAGCGAGGCCGTCCGCGCAGGTGAGGCCTCGGGAAGTACAAATGTCAAATAAGTGAAGATTGAGGGTTTATTCACCTCAGGGTGGTTTACCAGCAGCTGAAGCATCTTTTGTTGTCCTCCCCTCCAGCGGCCGTCAGCGCTTTGGCTAAATTTGGAGCTCAGAACGACGACCTGCTGCCCAGCGTCCTGGTTCTAATGCAGAGGTATTCGCTTTCCTTTATTGGCTGGAGTTCCTGTATTAAATAGGTTTCCAGGGGACGAATGCTAGAGTCTGCTGGTCTGACACTCTGCCCTCACAGGTGTATGATGGACAGCGACGACGAGGTGCGAGACAGAGCTACTTTCTACATGAACGTGCTGCAGCAGAAGCAGAAGGCTCTGAATGCAGCCTACATCTTCAATGGTGAGTGTGCAGAAAACACTTACAGACGAGCTTTCTCTACACGCGGCAGATGTTTTAAAGTGTATGTGTGTGTTAGGGCTGTCGGTGTCTGTTCCCGGGCTGGAGAAGTCCCTCCACCAGTACACCCTGGAGCCCTCAGAAAAGCCATTCGACATAAAGTCTGTCCCTCTGGCCTCTGCGCCCATCACAGAGCAGAAGACAGGTACAGCTACTTCTTTTTTTCGATTATCACATGAGAAATGTTTTTGGGAATTAATCTTATTTTTTTCTTTCTCTAAGAAATTGCCCCTGTTGCCACCAGCAAACTTCCAGAGAAGCTGGCCCCATCGCGTCAGGACATTTATCAGTGTAGGACACGAGAACCTTTTATTGGCTGATAAGACTGGCCATTGTTGAAAATCCCCCGTGTCCTCTTATTTGTCTCTGCTTCATCCCACAGCACAACTTTCAGGCATCCCAGAGTTCCAGGGTCTGGGCCCTCTCTTCAAGTCCTCTGAGCCGGTGCAGCTGACGGAGGCGGAGACGGAATACGTGGTGCGCTGCATCAAGCACACCTTCGCCAGACACATGGTGTTCCAGTTCGACTGCACCAACACTCTGAACGACCAGCTGCTGCAGAAGGTCTCCTTAACGATCACACTCTGCTCCAGAGGCTGCCCTTTGCTTTCTGAGCTTTTACTGGGCTGCTCTCGGGCTAGACGTGTAATTTGTGGTTCTGTGTTGCAGGTGATGGTGCAGATGGAGCCCTCAGAGGGCTATGAGGTGGTACACTGCATCCCCGCCCCCAACCTCCCCTACAGCCAGCCCGGCTCCTGCTACACTTTGGTCCGATTGCCTGACGACGATCCCACCGCTGGTAGGGGAGCAGCTCACTGACGGTTCCACTCAAATCAGGACTGTATACTTCAGCTGTGTCTGATTGTTTTCTGTCTGCAGTCTCTTGTACGTTCAGCTGCACCCTGAAGTATCTGGTGAGAGACTGCGACCCCAACACAGGAGAGCCGGACGATGACGGTTACGATGACGAATACGTGGTACGCATGACGGCGCATCTGCAAAGTGAGAGAACCCAACGGTGGGGACAGTACTAAAAAGCTCCTGCTGTTTTTCAGCTGGAGGACCTGGAGGTCACAGTGGCCGACCACATCCAGAAGGTTCTGAAACCGAACTTTGGAGCAGCTTGGGAAGAAGTGGGAGACGAGTTTGAGAAAGAAGAGACCTTCGCTCTGGCGTCTGTTCGAACTCTAGACGGTACGCAAACCGTTTCCCTTCTGATCAAAGGTTGGAAATGAACTGAGCTGGCATTTCAACACTTTCTTGTGGCTCTTGTTCACAGAGGCTGTAGGTAACATCATCAGCTTCTTGGGAATGCAGCCCTGCGAACGCTCCGACAAAGTTCCTGAGAACAAGAACTCGCACGTCCTCTTCCTCTCCGGTGAGCACAGAGTTCCGCTTCTTAAAAGCACCGGTTGGTAAAACAGCGCTAAGATGAAAGCCACTCCAGGTGGAAACGGAAGTCGTTTTGGCTGCCGCCTTCAGTCTGCTGCTCTCTCCTCAGGTGTGTTCCGGGGGGGCCACGACACGCTGGTCCGCGCCCGCCTGGCGCTGGCCGACGGCGTCACCATGCAGGTGACCGTCCGCAGCAGCGAGGAGACGGTCGTAGACGTGATCCTGGCCTCTGTGGGCTAGAACTGTAAACGCACATGCCAACACAGCGCCATCCCTAAAGCATCACCTCTTTTCCAGCTCTGAACATTGTGATTATGTCGACCAAGAAGGACATTTCCAGATGTTTTATTACTTTTAACACAAAGTGTTTCTTTGTTCTGTCTGCTGGTCCTCTGAAAAATATTCTTCTGTCATCTCTACAATAAACTATCAAAAATAATGTAAAGGCTGTTTGTTTTTTTAATTATAAAACTAGTTTTATTTGAAGAAAAATCAACATTTAGTCAATCACATTGAGAAATGTAGAAAATTATACAAAAAGGATGCAGCTCAGAACTCAACACATGATGGAATCAAAACTGCCCCACAGGTACATTCAGTACAACATTAGCTCTTTCTGTTTTGTTTTTTAAACTCTTCCACAGCTCAGATTGATGTTTACAATCTCATGTCTGTGTGAAACACGTCGTTTCTTTGACATGCATTATTTGTTAGAAAGCAGTCCACTCAGAACGAGTGGATAAAATTAAAATAGGCATTGAGAAAACCTGTTGGATCTTCCAGCTGAGGGTAGTGACTGATATGCTCGTCCAGAACGGTGAAGGTGGACCTCTGCACCAGCCGCCTGCAGGAGGAAACCGGATTTAAACTGCAGGAAGAGGAAACAGACTCATCCTTGTACGGCATGTTTGAAGCCATACAAGCATTAATTTAAATAGTTTTACTTTAACTCAAGTGGAGGGGGGAAACCTTCAAACATTCATTTTGAATCTTTAAAAAACTGTCCACACTGAGATACCTCTTAAAATAATACGAGCAGAGGAGGCTCTTCAGTATGTGACACTAACACTCAACCAGATAGAAAAGAAAATGTCCCTGTATGTTTGGTTATTAACATCAAGTACACCTCTTAAACAGTGCCTGAATGTGGCTGGTAATCTGCACAAGGGTTAAGGCTTAGGGCTTCACTTACTGGTAAAGACGGATGAAATGGGGATGTGGGTTGACTGGGTCCAGGGGGCCGTAGATCATGTGCACTGAAACACCAGGGAAGTGGGGATGAAACCATGTCAGAGGGGAAAAGATGAGAAGTGGGAGGGGAATTGGAATGGTGCATGTCCAGATATGTTACCATTTAGACTTGACCAGACATTTTTGAACTGATGATAAATGAATAAATATATAAATAAGGATACTCCCTCTAAGAAGCCCGAGGAAAAATAAGTCTTCACACTTAAAAGGATATAACCAAGGGTTTATCCTTTAGTGGACTGTCAGCAACTCTTTCCCACCCCCCACCCCTTCCTGACCACAGATGGACAAGGTAACTGCTCCTCACAGGCTAAGCTGCTTAGCTCCAGCTGCTCTAAGAACTGTAGCACTGATTTTCTTAAACACACAATAACAGCTCTGAAGCGAAGCGTGAACTTACACGGGACGAAGGTGGACGTGAGGGCGCCCACCCATCGATCTCTGTGTTTGAACCTCTGGTTGATGTACTGGAGGATGCTGAGAACATGAAAGCACACGAGTGAGGAGACGGTGAACGCGGCCGGAGACAAAAGGTGAAGAAGCCGGACACAAACCTGTCCAAAACCAGGTTGCCGTCGTTGTAGCGCAAACCCGTCCACATGTCCCAGAACTCAGCATCTGTGGGCTGCGTGTAAGGACCGAAAACCTCCCCTATCCTGCCCCAAAACAGCAGCAAAAAACAGAATAAAAGCATGTTAATGCACTTCCCCTCCCACCAATAATAGCACAAATCTTCACAAGTCTTCTTACCCTTTTTGGAAGATCAAATAGTTGACGAGGCGGGTTAGAACTGCTGCCAGAAAACCTGAGTCCTTCAAAAGCTTTTTTTTTTCGGAGGAAGACAGAAAGCCACAAAATGTGTCACAAACCCAGTTTTTGGACACGTCTACACACCTATCTATGCTTTAATCAGAGCTTTACGTCATCCCAAACAGGCAGAGACGTTCTATGAAACCAAACTTACTGTTTGCAGCAACCGGGGGTGGTGCGTTTCTGGAAATATTCCTGTTGGAAACACAAAACGAGGACAGCTTTTTATCATCATTAACTGGTATTTGTAGTGGCAATATAGCCGAATGCACCGTACCTCCATTTGAAAGACAAAGGCTGTTCAGAGTCAGGTGGCCCGTGCGGTTTTGGTCAGCCCTAATGTGGGAGGAGAAAAAGTGAGCGCTTTCTTCCACCTTTCCCTCCGGCATGTCATGCATCTGTTAATCTGTTAACCTGTAGAGCAGCTCCAGGGCTACAGTGTCTCCATAGTCGTGAGACACCAGATTGACTCGATGTTTGCTCAAGCCCAAGTGTGCCAGCAGGGCTTCCACCAAAGTGGCCTGCTCGAAAATGGAGTACCTGTGGGGCCTCTGGGATGTTACGGGCACAAGAGAGCACGGGTTAGGGAGAGGAGCAAGAAATTGTAACAGAGAATGAAATGGAGCAGCTACTTTTAATTTCTTATTATTTCATTCTTCTCACCGGCTTGTCGCTGAAGCCAAATCCTAGAAAATCGAGAGCAATGACTCGATGGAAGCGCTGTGTGAGTGGATCCCAAACCTGCACAGAGAGGGGGGAGATCTTAAGTTTTACACACACACACACACACAGAAACGCCTGTAATTTAGCTCCTGTTTTACCTTATTCCAGTCGTAGCTAGAGGTGGGGAAGCCGTGGAGCAGAACGACCACATCTGAGCTTCCCAAAGCACCAACAGAATCTGGGAGCAACACAATGACCCAAACACTTTCACGATAAAGGTCAGAGCAGAGACACGGGCTTTGCTAGCTTGCTTTCAGAGCCTGGGAGTCACCTCTGTAGAAGACCCTCCTCCCCCTGAAGTGGAACACCTCCCCGGCGCTGTGCCACTGGTGCAGGGCGGCCGAGAGCTGGGGGGCCGGGATGTGCAGGTACACGGCCAGCAGCGGGACGCAGATCAAACCCACATGGAGCCACCACTCCCTCATTTTGAGCCGAGCAGTGAGGGGAGCCTCACTGCTGCCTCTGGGAGGAAGAACCACAGGCAAAGACAGAGGATAGAGCAGCACACCGCACCGGGAAATGCCCAAAGTTAATTAACGCGAGTCAAATTAGCATGAGCCAACCTCAGTAAAATGACACAAAAGACCGAAATATTTGGAGGTTTGGCTTACAAACGAGCTGTGTAACCAGTTCGCGGGCGACATGAAAGTGGCAGACAGGTACACTTACAAAAATGTGTCTCCATGTCATTTGCGGACCTTTGCCCTGTCCGGAGGACCCATTGCTCCTGAGGAAATTCCTGTCAAGCCAGAGCGGAACGGGAAGCACGGTTTTTCAAAGATAAAGAAAATTCAAGAGGTCTCACTCTTTCCCCTTTTCCATGAAAAGACAACCGGCGTGAGAGTGGGTATGATATGTAGGTGAGCCAGACAGAGGTTTCTAATTCTAATAGACAATCTTTGAAGATCCAACGGGAGAAGGAAAATGGCTAATACCGCCATCTGCTGGTCAGGATGACCAACGGCGACTTAAAATTTAACCCTGATCTGTATGGAAAACATGAACCGTTACATGTGTCCGATATCATTTAAGCAAATACAATGGCTATCATCATGCATATGGTCAGTCAGTGTCAATGATGGCAGAATAAAATAGTGTGAGGAATTTCTCCTGTACATACAACCTCTGAGCTGTCACCAATGATCAGCTAAGGTCAGACATGTTGATATGATCAGCAATTTGAAGTGTCTACTGTATGCTCCTGAGCCAAAGGCTTTGTAGACCAGCAGTTTTCTTTAACCACTTTCAATCATTCAATATATTTAAGTTGCTTTTCAAAGCTGACATATTTTTTTAAAATAGTTTTCTCTCTGCATGTCAACCTGATGGAAACGTGAGTCATTTCAAGATGAAATAAATACACAAATTTTTTGATAGTACACTGTCTTGCATGCAACGTAGCCCTTTGATAATAATTTGCGATGTACATTTAAAAAAACTGTTGATACAAAGGACGTGCTTGGTTCTGACTAAAGCTTTTTCAGAGAAGACCTTGAAGACTGTGAAGTTTGTCGGTGTAGCTGTTATTATCACTGCTGCAGGGGCTGGACGGAATACAGAAACTGAGTCAAATATTAATCTAATCAGAGAACATGAGGCCATCTTTTCACACGGTAATGATTCACAGTGATCTAACAAATCTACAGTAGAATGGTCTTAAAAAATATAACATTTTGGCACTGTTGAAAAGTCAAAACCCAGATTTGGATCACATTTACATTTGATGGAATTTAAAAAAAAAGAAAAGATAACGCTGTTTGGACAATTAAAGTGCCTTTCTACATAAAGGCAATAGAAGAGTAATTGTACTGATGCTTTCCTTATCTTTTTAATGACATTGTGACATTGCTCAGTTTGCAATTGTCTACTTAATGTTTAACAACTCTTGTCTCCAAGCAAGATTACCAAAACATACCAATAAATAATTGGCAATAACTGCAGGACTGCTATGAAAACTGACATTCAATGTCTGAAGGGTGAAAAGAATTTATCCTACAAGACTTTAGTCGGTTTTTTTGAGTTCAGAATCTTTACATGCCTAATTTATTAGAGCATAATCCATCAGCTATGTCTTCACCACAAGAAATCAGATCTTGGCCTGCACTGTTAAAAATGTGTGTTAGGTTTGATATAATCCATCATAAAGCTACGGTCTCCAAAAAAGATGTTTTGCTCGCGCCCACGCCAATGACGAGATGGTGAGAAAAATGAAAAACATGGCCCTTCAAGTAGGCTAAATACATTTTTTATTTTTAAAAACCATACACATTACTCGACAATTTTCAAATGTAAATCCAATCACGATATCCATTTAAAATGCTCAAGATAAACAGACATGAAGTACTTTTTATTTCCAAATGTTAAAAGATAAAAAAATAATAATCCATAAAACAGATGGAAAAACATTCATTCCCATTACAGGAAGAAGCTACAGAACAAACTCCTCACGTGGATTCCTCTCGCATTTTGAATTTTTCTCACTTCGCAGGCAATCCTAGCTGCTATTTTGTCGTCTGTAAAAAACAAAAACAAACGAAAAACAAAACCCAAAAAAAAAAGAACAGAAAAACAAAAAGAAAAAACGAACTATTCATCAGAAAGTTGTGACTGGACATTTTTTTGCCTCGTCCCCTGTCCACGGCCTTTTAGGTGAAGCCAGCCACAAAGCTGCAGGAAGAATTTGCAGCCTGCTGCTCGACTGATCCTGTGTGGCTGGCCAGCACCTTTCCAAAAGTGAATTAAGTGTGCTAGTATCTAAACTATAAGAGGCCTGTTCTTTCACATCATTTGCACCCTGAGATGAATATTCCAGAACAAAAAATATTTTAGTGGCCAAAACCCTCCCCCGAAACTGCTTTAGTACGATTAAAGGTATCATCAGCGTTGTCATAAAAATACAAAGGTATATTTTTCATTACGATTTGTATCAAAATTCTTTTTCTCCCAAGGAACTCTATGAAATAAAGTACCCTGTGCAGATAGATACCAGTGTATGCCTAGTCTTTATTCTTGAAAAATGCACATGTCCAATTCTATAGCGTTTCCAGTACATCAGGTTTCAAAATTATTTTACAAACAAACCAAATTCAGAAAAACTTCTTAGTGAAAGGAGTCTTACGAACAGGTTTGAAAATAGAGTTAGAAGTTTCCCCCAACCCCCCCGTGGGCTTTTGATTTTCAAAAATTCCAACAAACCAGAACTCTTGAGGAGTCAAATGAAATCTTCCCTAAAGCATGACCATGACACGGATGAAATCTGAAAGTAATTCACTTGCTTTTTGCTACGTAAATACACAAAGTCAGAAAGAAGGTTCTTTTTTTTTATAGATTCCTTTTTAAATGAAACACTTTTTTTTTCTATGCCTGAGTAAACAAATGTCAGTATTGTACATCGGTGGGAGGGGAGGGGAGAGGAGTGGGGTCTGATTGTTTGCAGAGGAAGAGGGTAGAAAAAAAAGAAAAAAAGAAAAGAAAGCACAGACTTTTTGAAATGATACCAGGGTCCATATTTATCAAGCATCTACAGGCAAGAAATCAGCACTAACCCACCCAAAATGTTAGGAATTTGTTTATTTGGTCCTGCTTGTAGCTGTAGAAACAAGTGCTCTTCATCTGGAAGGAGGTTCCTGAAATGGTCTAAATCACTGTTGTAGCCAAGGCACATTCATGTTTAGTCTGTATGAAGGTCTTACTGGAAAATAAACTGATGCAGTGGCTGAACAGCTCGTGATACAGAGTCTCTTTTCCGGTCTAAAATCAGCTCCTTCTGAATGTGACTCATGTCCGAGATGGTTCTGTGTCACGGTTCCACAAACCTAAAAGGAGAACCTCTCCTGGCTGAAAGCTTCAGGAGGACCTCGTGTCCGTGTGAGCTAAACGCTGGCTCTATCCCCCGCTTTCAGCTGGATTCTGGGTGAGATGCTTGTTAAATACAGGCCCAGATATTTCCTCAACTCCCTTTTAATAATTGGAACTTTGAACATGTGGAAATTTTCAAACACAATGTAATGAATGAACAGAGAACCCAGAAGTCAAGAGGGTTTTGTGCACATGATAATTATCAAAGAAATGGAAGAAGTAAATATTTATAACAATGTTAGTGGACAGAGGCCCTTATCGTCTTTCCCTGCCCGTCTCCGGTGAAAACGTCTCGTCCCACGGACCTCTTTTCTATACAAGCCTTAGTGTTTATCGGTTTGGCTAGAAGGTTCTATATTTATCTACAAATATATAACAAATAAAACTTGCAGGCAAAAATAGTTAAGTTTCAATAGAAACACCCTTTTTTCCTGAAAATACAGCAGTATCTGAAATAATCCTCTCATTCATTTACTATTGTCCCAGTTTTCTGCATTAAACATCAGGAAGCTCTTTTGCCTACAAACAGAAAAACAAAAGTATCTACAAACTTTGTAAACAGACCTGCTTTTTCCAAAAACATAAATAACCCAAAATATTAACAGCCGATGGAGCAGAAATAAGTTTTGAATGAGCAAGGGCCAAAGAGATAAATATACAACACCATTCAGATAAAAGAGAAGCTAAAGGTTCTTTCATATTCTTACAGACGATCTTCAAGACAGGAGGAGGACCCCCTCTTCTCAATTCAAATAATAGCAATAATAATAATAGAATAATGAAAACAGGTCACTTTCAATCTGAGTTTATAATCACCCCTTGTTACCCAGAAAAACAAATGTTACCAAGGGAAAGGGGTGTAGATAGAGTCCTTGTGTTGCAGCAAGGTATTAATGAGAACCCCACAAAAAAAAAAAAAAAAAAGAAAAAAAATCCACACCAAGCCATACATTCCTCTGAATGCTTCCTGTTCTTTAAGTCCAGCCCAAGCCAAGCTCACACCAGACTCCACCCTCCATCCACCCTCCCGTCTCTCGTCTCCAAGTATTCGTCCCTTTGGTCTGAGTGGAGCTCCTCGGTGGCAGGTAGAAAAGAGGTGCTGAAGTGTGGGGCGGGGTCAGATCAAAGGGAGGTCTCCAGGCTGTGTAGTGGGCTCCCGGGGGCTGAGGGGGTTCCTGATTTGGAGCCCTCGGGGAGGAGGTGGTTGCTGCTCTCCACAGCGTTATTGTTCTGGTTTGGGGAGGGCGAGAGCGGCGCGGTGGGGGCCGCGGCGGTGGGGGAGGGCGGCGTGGGCGTGGTGTTGCGCGGGCTGGCCGAGTTGCGCTTGGTGGGCGCGTCGTCCTCGGCGTCGGTGTCGTCTATGAGGGGAATATGAGGCTCGGAGTCCTCTATCCGAAACTCGGGGTGGGTCATGAAGTTGTGGATGGATGAGCGCGACTCGGGCTTCTCCAGCCCCTCATAGAGGGAGATGGAGCTGCGGAATGCCTTCACCACCCGGATCTGCGGGGGGGGGGGGGGGGGGGGGGGGGGGGGGGGAGGAGGGACAGGGAGCGGAGAGGCACAACTTTAGTCACGCTGGGCTGGGACACGCGCTTCCCTCCAGAGCCGGACGGCCGCCACAGGAAAAAAAAACAAACCGAAGGCGCAGGTTTAATTAAAAGGTCAATAACGGGCCAGTTTTAGGGGCTTCAGAATCCAAAAATCTGTCAAGACAGGAGATTCTGAGAGACACGTGCACGTCAGCAGTTGGAACACACGTGACCGGAGGCCTCACTCACTGGGATGATGTTAGTGACACAACCAGCTTTGATTGGAATCGTTTTAAGAGGACGTTTAGAGAGCGTCATGTGTGTATCTGTCTCTGTGTGTGAGCGACAAATGGGCTTGTAGTTTTGGAGATGAAAGGTTGAAGAATATTTTGCCCATTTCATCTTTGCTTACGATTTGTCCTTTTCTGACAGTTTTTTTTTTCTAAAAAAGAGAAAATGTAATGATTCCTCAGTTTCATTTTTGTCCCATTCTAAACGGCTGCACGATTCTGTGAAAGCATTCGCTGCTTATTGTATCAAGCCTAACTATCTGCCCCCCGAGTTCAAATGGATTCACATTACCTTTAAAAGAAACCTCCCAGTTTGTTTGCAAATTTGACTCAGGTGGGGAAAAATTAAAAAATAGAATACAAACACGACGAGCTGCCTCACAAGAATCTAAAAAAAAAGGAGGATTTGGGGAGCACCATGCGGTGGAAATATGCCCAACTAGATGCTGAATGAGTGTGAGATTAGAGTCTAATAAAGTGTAAATTAAACGTAAACAATTTTGGTTGCTATAAAAGGGCAGCAGACTGTAAGTCTGTACAGAACAAGTCCAAACAGAGACAGAAAACTGACTCTAGTGACAGCAGTAATGCAAAGGTTTCAGGGATCAGTAAACATCTCACTGAGTCCAATCAGCAACCAACTCGATGCAGAGTGTTTTGGTAAGTACGGTAGTTCAATTACAGTAAAGAAACATCACTCGCGAGAGGCCCGTGTTTGTGACTGGAACCCACGAACGCATGGAGCTGCTGTTCTTTCTAAAAGAACGCATCCACAGAACGGAAGGGGACCGGTGCCTGCCGGGGTTCACCGTTATCGGGCATGCTTATTAAAGAGTGAAGAGGAGGACAGGAAGTGAGAAAAAGGGAGACAGGAACAAAAGGCAGAAAAAGAAACGGACAAGAGAAAAAAGACAAAAGAAAGGAAGGGAGGCGGGTGGGGGTGCGGGGGGGGCAGGTCTAGCTCATGTTTGTGGAGAAAAAACAACAAAAAAGCTGCGGCAGCCAAGCATGTCTACAAGCTGGTATACAAATCCAAAACGCCACAAAGAGAAACTCACAAACGAGACCAGAGACTTTGAACCCATGCAGAGCGCGGCGCTACCTTGTGTTCAATGGCAGTAAACCTTTGAGTATAGCCCATGACACATTTCACAGAATCTAAAGAAGAATATTGTGGGATGTCAGTGGAATTCAGTGCTTTTCTCTTCTTTTTTGAAAACAATTTTGGCAACACACACCGCCATGTGACAACATTCTGCTGACACCCAAGTGTTCATAGAGTAAGACACCCTAAAAAAACAAAAGAAGGAAAAGCTCTGAACCTCAGAGAGGCACAGCTAACAGAAACCTACATATAACTGACCGAGGTTTCTAATTCAGCTCAGAAAAAAGGGTTGATGCAAAGACAGATGTATACATTTAAGTTAAAAACATTTGGCTCAAGAAGCTGGTTTTGTTTAATCTGCAAGTAAATGAAGATCCTTTGATGGAGGGATGGACTCCCTGGTATGCTCTGAAAGAGAAACAGAGTCCATGTTAGTAATAAAAGTGAGGAGGAGGAGGGATGCCGGACCTGCTTCCAACACTGAACGACTTCAAGTAAAATAGCCGAGGGACTTTTTCTCAAGTATTTGCAACCAAACCCGTCACCACACCGTGTCCTGGCAACTGCCTCTCAATATTACTGCTGGGTGCCGCTGGAGCTTCATCCAAGAAAACTACACACACACACACACACACACACACACGTTCGTTTTTTTTACACCGCAAATTGCCACAGATGGAAAGAGAGGGGTCATTATCTCTGACAAGACATCCACTGACACTTGGACTGGTTTCCTCTCACGAGGTCGTGTCGTGGTTAATGTCTACGGTTTTTGAGAGCGTGATCATGGGCGTATACTCAAAACATTTACCGGACTAGGGACTAGAGAGCTGCGACACAGACCCATGGGTGCTGCGGAGGCACAGAGCTGCAGACAAACCTGGTGAAGGTCAATCCAGAAAACAGTTTTTTTTTTTTTTTTTTTTTTTTTTTAAATGTTTTTTTAAAAATCAAATAGAAGAAGGCACAAAATCCCCTCCCCCTCCCAACAAGATAACAGTAAAACGTTTCAACTTTGGAGACCGAAGCAGTAGCAGAACAGCAAACATGATGACACAGAAAAAACACCTTGACGGTAGAAGCGACCTGCTCAACAGGAGACATATATATAAATATATATTCATAGACAGCAGTGTTATCAAAGCAGTATGGAGGATGTGGTTTTGGTGTCTTTTTGAGGTAAACGAGGGGGGGAACATTAGAAAAAGCATGACAGAGAAAAAGTTGAACGTTAGGTGAGAATAAGAGCGGAGGAGAAAGATGTTAGAAGAAAAAAAAAAAAAAGAAAAAGTCTCATGCACTAAAGGAGAACACGCACTCACACCCCACAGTGGCAGAAGCGGTGTTGGCGGCAGTGGCAGTAGTAGAAAAGGCTACATGTGTAGGGCTAGAAACATTGGTTACATCGTGCTGTTGTTGGCTGGAGTTGGAGGCCTGCCGCCTTAGAGCCCCCTGAAAGGAAGTTCCACTCTGGAACGCACTCACTACATCCATCTGCAAAGAATCAGACAGCATGACAGGAGAAAGCCCAGAGGAAATAAAACAACACAGCCAGAGAGAAGAGAGAAAAATAAAGGAAAGGCACCAGTAACCACAGAGTAAAAAAAATTAAAAAAACAACAACTTAGCTTTGAAATTGTATAGTTAAAAGAGAGGAAAAGGAAATGATTTGGTTTAAAGGCACTGGTTGCAGGAAGCACTGACTTCCTCCTCTCTGCAGAATCCCGTCCATTCTTCCAGCTATCGCCGCCACAATATCCTAATGCTCACCTGCTCTATCAGCCAATTGCATTTGAGCAGTACCAGTTTTCTTCTTTTTTTTTTCCCGTTTCAATATTTTTTTACAGCAGGTTCAGAATGAGTCAGAAATCAGCATGGGGACCTGCTTTAGCTTAGATGCAGAACAAATCAGACATTAGAAAAAGCGCTTTCGTTTTTAGCGGACAGGCCGTTCTTTAAAGAATCAAAGAGATAGAGCAAACAGATTTTCAGCTGGAGGAGAAAAAGAGAGTTAAAGGGTTTATGGCTTTTGATTCCCGCTGTGTTGGGTGTCGTGGTGAGCGATCAACAGGGAAGGCTGCAGCGTTTTACCTGAGTTTGGATGCGATTGAGGCCTCGGAACCAGAGGATTTGGCCTCGGCGAAGCTCGCGCTCAGCGTGGTCGATCTCATCCATGTCCTCCAGCTCCTCCAGCTCTTCGTCGGGGATCTCGTCTTTCTGGGTGCCGTGGCCTGCCGTCTTCAGGAATTTTAAGCGGCTTGTGGGTATTGAGGAGATAACCTGAAAGGCATCAAACTGTGCATTAGACACAATAATCATTATGAATTTATGGTCTTTAGAGAAGTTGACCACCTTCTGCTCTAAAGCACTTGTTTTAAAACATCATCCAAAGACTTTTTCTATTTATTATTCCCACGTTCTGAAGGGAATTAATAAAGAATATAGAAATGACTTTAGGAGCTCAAACCTTCAATGTTTTATTATTGTAAATTATTGACTTTGCCCTTCACACACATAAAAAGAGAGAAGACTAGGAGGAAAAACACAGTTTGGATTGAAGCCAACGCAAGCTTTTGCATTATGAAAGTGAAAAGAAACAAGGCGGTGTTGATGAATGAATAATTCAAATAAAAGCATAATGTTCCACGGAGTGGAATGTCGTTGGCTGCCTGAGAACTCTTAGATCTGACAGACGGCTCCTGTTTATAAGTAGAGTACTTCGTCTGAATCGTTTTCCCTCACAAAAGATCTTCAAATATTGAATCAAATGAGCTTCACAGCTGCTCTCTAAGTTATGTTGACGCAACATCTAAAATCAGAGCACGGCTAGGCGACCTCAGTGTAGCACAGTGCGTTTCAGGCAGACTGTCTCTGCCTTTGACCCTACTCAAATGTAGAGACCCCTAATGGGTTTTTTTCAGGCCTACATAAAGCCTGAGAATATCGCTTATGGCTTCTGCTTTAGGAAATAAATCACTCAAAAAGAGGAACGGCCAAAATGAGTTACTACATCGTCTGCATTAAACAGTGTGTGAACACAAACATGAGCACTACGGCTTCCAGTGTCCATTTTTGTTCATGCTGGGGTGCAGAGCCAATAGTCTTGGTTCCCCTCCATCTTGACTGATGCGACTTCTCTGAGCTTTCACACACCCAGCGCTGAGGGCGTCTTTTGAACTTTTCAGAGTGGTTAACACTCCAGCTGATCTGCAGCATAAATGTGCACGATCAGAAGAGAATCACAAGCAGGATTCAGTGAGAATCTTCGTCCCATCGCAGCAGCACTGCTCATGAAACTTTTATTATATAACATATTACGCCGGCGATAATGTGCTCAATTTCAAGACAAATAGTAAACGCACTAATGAAAGCTAATTATCAAAATTCGAGATTTAATCCAGACTACGGCCATGTGAAAGTCCACTTCACAGCAGAACACGCTGTCCTGTTACAGCTCTTTGCTTGAGTTCCATCAAACACAAGGGGGCAGTGTGACACCACATTCTCACATCTCTCAGATAGAAGGTGAACACAGCTGTTTTGCCATACCTGTCCCCAAAGAAGAGAGCCAAAACCTAAGAAGGTGCACCACAGCCACTGGTCAATGGTCAGAGCCACACAGCTGAATGGTTTCCCTCCAAACTGCACAATTACAATCTAGAAGAGAAAAATAAATAAATAAACAAGCTCAATTTGACACAGTTTGAGGTCATATTTTAGATGATGATAAGAATGACTCACCAAAATCTACATGAAAGTAAAAAAATTACCTGGATAATAAAGGTACCAAAGACTATACTGCAGAAGATGAGGTTGTTGAATATGCCCTCGAAGACGTTCCTCTCCCCGTGGATCTTGCGGGCATTGATTTCATTGAAAAGCTGCATCAAGACAAAGGTGTTGAAGACAATGGTGTAGTGTTCAGAGGGTGGGGCGTGGAGGGGTGTGTTCCTGCCACTGTCAATGTCAAACAGTTTCTCTCCTGGAATAAAAGAAATTGAAAAAAAAAAAAAAAATGACTTGACAGGTTTACTTCCAAAATATTCACTGAAGCAGGTGTAATTGGGAACTGCGCCTTCATAGGGAAGCTGCCTACCAGCGAAGAGCAGAGTAAAGATGATTATTAGTTGGTATACGCCCTGACCCAGAATATTCTTCATCATGGTGCGTGAGATTAGAGGTTTGTTGCGGCCATATGGCTTTCTTAGCAGCAGGGATTCTGTAGGGGGCTCCGTAGCCAGAGCTAATGATGCAAAGGTGTCCATGATCAGGTTGACCCATAACATCTGCACGGCTTTCAGTGGAGAGTCCTAGTGGCAGAGAGTCAGAAATATATACATATATATATACAGAAAATCTAGATAAAATCCCTTTAGAGAAGAAATTGAGGAAATTTGCATGTGAGAGTGAAGGCTGAGACATATATATGTATAAGGGATGCTGATACATACAAATTATTCAAGCTTACCTGTGTGATGCAGGCCCCTGAAAATGCTACAATGACAGCCACCACGTTGACAGTTAGCTGAAACTGGAGGAACTTAGAGATGCTATCGTAGACATTGCGCCCCCACATGACGGCTTTGACGATGCTGGAAAAGTTGTCGTCGGTGAGAATGATGTCTGATGCCTCTTTGGCGACATCCGTCCCAGCAATACCCTACAAACAGAGGCTGACGATTAGGGATCTGCTTGCATCTCATAGCCAAGACTTCACTTTGCCGGTTGTAGCAGCGGTGACCCTCTTTAAAAGGTAAATCAAACTAACCATGGCAAAGCCGACGTCGGCTTTCTTCAGAGCTGGACCATCATTTGTACCATCCCCCGTCACGGCTACCACTTGTCTCTGTTCTATCACTGTGCTATCAATAATGCCTAGAATGGTCAAAAATAGATATTCAAAGTGAGCCCTCTACTGTATGAACACAACATTCTAAACAATTGATGACTTTTTCCTTCAAATTTCTTAGTGATTGTAATTCCAAACTACCTTTTACTAAGGTGTGTTTATCTGTGGGGGAGGAGCGAGCCAGTACGCGCAGTTTGGGCCAGATCTTGTCGATGCGTTCTTGTTCAATCTAAAAAAACACAACCGAACCTTAATAGAGTACACACTGTATATCTCTAATCTCTGAAGCAGAGCGCTTTGCCGTGGCCCACCTCTCCTTTCTCATTTCGTATCCTACGATTGAATTCTTTTCCTTCCAGGCAGAGGAAGTCATCCCCAGGCAGTAGGATGCCACACTTCGTGGCAATGGCTCGAGCCGTGTTGATATTGTCCCCAGTCACCATCCGTACTGTGATGCCAGCACGCTGGCATTTCCTGATGGCATCAGGGACCTTCAGGCAGAGGAGGAGAATAATGCATGTCACATTAAGATTCCACCTGGCAAAATCCGAGCCCAACGGAGCCCTAAGTGTTTCAAAATGTGCATCAAAAATTCTGTGTTTTGCAAAGGTTTATTGCTCCAACAGCTGATTGATCACTGATCTTTCTAAACTTAATGCACTGCTGACAGTAAGAAGCTCAGACTCCAGCTCACCTGACCAGCACAAAACGCCAAAGTAAATAACTGACAGACAAGCATCTCTCAAAGTTATCTTATGCACATCAATGCTCTTGTCTCACTGAGTGACCGCTTCCTCCTGAGCTTTGAATGACTACTCCAGTGCATGTGAGAAATCATGGCAAGCATTTTGAAATGGCTGACGACGCATCAGTCTACTCTTTCCTTTACTTAGAGAGCTTGTGTGAGCTGTGGAGGAAGCCCCTTTAAGCTGGCACCATGCCCTTCTAGAAGTGCTTGTCAGCTGGTCAAGTATCGTGAGGATTTCCTGGTGCCACCACCCAGCTGCCAAAAGTGACAATTTATCATTCACACCTACATCTCCCTGTGACTGGCCTGCTGTGCTGAGGTGGGAAAGAATAGATGGTTCTTTCGTCACTTATTTCCACAAGGCAAACTCAATTCTGTCCCTTTTCTTAACAACTGACTGCAGCCTCATAAATACATTCAAAGACAGTATTTTAAAATATGTACCACATATCTTAGCTGTACCCCCCCCCCCCCCCACTGGTAAAAGTGGGTTATTCGTGATTTTAGCACACACACACAAGCAAATAAACACAGTGGAGCTAACAACAAGTCTGGGGAAAAGCTTTTGCCCATTTGTAACCACTTACCTCTGGTCTCACAGGGTCTTCAATGCCCACCACGCAGAGGCAGGTCAGTCCACTGAGGATATCGTTTTCATTGTCCCAGTCAGGTTCACCCTCAGAGGCCGGAAAATCTCTGTATGCCAGGCAGATGGTTCTTAGGCCCTCTGAGGCCATGGGTTCAATCACCCTCTTCACCATGTCATCCCGGTCCCGTGGGCGGAACACCTTTTGCTCACCACTGGCCGTCATGATTTTATAACACCTGGAAGAATGATGAGCAGACACCGAAATAAAACCGTCTTCACGCATGATGAAAAAAGGGAGCAGTGCAGGAGGGCACAATTGAAAGCAGTTAGGAGATGAAGAGTAGAAAAACAGACAAAGATAGATGTAAGTACAGAATCAAAATGTAAAAAAGGTTCTCAGATTAGATCGAGGGGGTGAGAGAGGGAGGGACGATAAAGCATCTGAATGGGGCGCTGCAGTAGTAAAAAGTCGCACTAAGCCCACTGTGGGTTAAAAAACAAGTCCGCTTGGTTAAGAGGCTTATAGAGCTGTTACCAGCTCATTTTCTCAGAGCCCGTTTTTAAGTTGGAATGTAAGGGGCTTGGGTGGAACGCGCTTTAACTTCTTAGCTGCTTAAGTCATTACACATATCATTTACTGTAAATTCTAACCAGCAGGAACAAAGCGAAAAAGGGGGGCAACAACCTTTGAGTTTAAGACTGATGTCAGAGATAACGGTAAGTCACACAAATTAAGGAAAGCATGGGGAATGTGAGAGAGACATTAAAAAAATGCTCACTTTTTTAAGAGGATTTCTGAGGCTCCTTTGCTGAACATGCGGTAGCTGCCATCAGCCATCTTCAACACGGTGCTCATCGATTTGCGAACCGAGTTGAAGGTGTAGACTTTGTATAGTTTTTCTTCAGGGATCTCGTTGCGTATGGTTTGGTAGTCGCGTTTCAAGTCATTGGAAAAGCCCAGCAAGGCACATTCGGTCTTGTTGCCCACTTGTCGCGGAAGGCCTCCTTCTTTTTCTGGAGACTGAAAGAAATACAATGAAGAAATTAAAGTAAGCCATCTGCATTGCAGTGTATTTTTCCAGCTGACTGCTCTTTGGCTACTTACCATGATCTTAGTAGTGTAGGCGCAGTTGACTGCAATGCCAAGAATCAGGATATCTAAAATGGAAGGGGGGATGCTTTCAGGTTCGGGGACCCTCTTGTAGTGGTGGTCGGCGACAAATGCCTGCACCACAGTCATGCGGTTCATGGTGAGAGTGCCAGTCTTGTCAGAGCAAATGGCCGTAGCGTTACCCATGGTCTCACAGGCATCCAGGTGACGGACAAGGTTGTTATCTTTCATCATTTTCTGTGGAAAGATTTTGAAATGAAAGAAATTGTTTTTGAAACTATGCTGTTGGGGTTATAAATGCAGCAGTACAAACCCCTGTGCAGGAAAACAACTTCAGAAAAACTGAGGGGATAATAGCATGGCTTAAGGGTATCAGTTAGCTATGTCTCAACAGCCTGGCCTGCTAGGTTTAATAGGCTAAAATGTAAGCTGGTCAGCTTTGACACAAGTCATTTGGCAGAATTAGCTGACTTTACCTTAACGGAGTATGCCAGAGAGATTGTTACAGCAAGTGGCAGGCCTTCGGGAACAGCAACCACGAGAACAGTGACGCCAATGATGAAGAATTTCACAAAGAACTGAATGTAAATGGGCGTGCAGTCCTTGATCCATGGCAGATTCTGGATCCAAAAGGTATCTACCACAAACAGCACCACCAGTATAATGACAGTGATGGCCGACATAACCAGTCCTGAGGTAAAAGAGAGAGAAGGGTGATGTTCAATAACACTTACCATTAACAAGTCATTTAAACATTCATTGCATAAGTTAGTGTTTTTATCCCAAAGATCTTGAAAAGCAAATGTGAAGATGAAAGAGTGCAGGGATGTTAAATGAGTGTTTGACAGTACCTGCTTTTCCAATTTGTACCGCTAGTTTGGTCAGTTTGCCTTGAAGAACAGACTTTTCTTTCTTTGGTAGGTTGGCTTTCTTCTTTTCCTCTGCATCAGCTCCTTCATCGCTGTTCAGAGGCTGCATCTCCATCGCAGCGCCATCCTGTGCTTTAGCTACATCAAAGAGTAGGAAGCAACAACGTTTAATGAAAAAGAATAATGCACCGCACTTCAGTAATGCCAGAGATTCTGAGATGATTTTATATTTTTACCAAGATGTCAGAAAAAAAAAAAATATATATATAACTAATCCAACAAAATCTTTTTTGGGGATAAATACAGTATCTTTTCATTTCCTCCACACAAAGATTCAAAGGTTTCTGAAAGAACATTTCCTGTGATGATTACATTGAGAGCAGCAAAGAAGTTTGGGTTACATTTTTGGCCACACGTCACAGCAAAGAGCAGATAATCGCTTTGTAGAAAAACATGGGATTACACATCAAATGTTGCCACCGTACAGTCATTTCATTTTAGGTAAACCGTGTCAACGACAAAAAAATAGAAGATGTCAAATCATTGAAATGTTTGCATGCTTTGTTCTTCTTCCCTTAAAAATTGACAGAAACCTGGGATTTGTCACTGTAATTATGTTTGCTGTGATCTGAGCGCACAGTAATTAGCTGAGAGATTTGAATCATTTCCATGCACCCACATAGAGATTTAAAGAACAGGTTAAGTAGGTGGAAACTCTGGGATTTATATATATATATATATATATATATATCAAAGAGGTTATTTCCTCCTTTGTTAGTAAATTCTTAAATTATTTCAAATTGCTTCAATCAACTCCTCAATATCCTTAAAAAGCCCCCCCCTTCCCTTTACTTGGCTGATGGGAGTTATGGGAATCCAAAATCTTAAACTAAACACCCGAGTCTGGACACACAAAGTGCGATAAATAAATAACTGCGATGTTTTGTGATGGAAAAATTACATTTTCTTTTTTTTTTTAAATCATCATGCTATATTCTGGAGTCTTGTGCAAGTAAAAAAAAAAAGGAATGAGAAGCAACACTTCCTTCACTGATGATGGTTCTTTACTGTGCTCTGCAACAGAAGGTAGATGTAAAAATATGCACGGGGAATGGTGAACTACTGCAGCTGCTGTGCACTGTGGCTTGCTCTGCACTTACATGGTCAGTGTAATCTCAGTCTAAAGGATTACTGTTGATTCCTGGCAGGCAGAGGGAATCTGTGCGTGAGGGATCAGCGCCAGGGATGTGGTCACAGACCCAAGTACCTCTGATCATACAGTCCCGGCAAGACTTGCTAGCTGGCTGAGTTAAGACTGAACGGCCTCATTACCATCACAGAGACAGCAACAGAGCAACTCCTAGGGTTTGACGGTTAATAGTTTAGCATGGGGCATCAATAGAAATCAGATTGTTGGGGCCTAAGGGAGAGTCAGATCGAGAGATGGGTGGGAAAGCAGATGTTCTGGCCCCAGAATTGTTGCATGGCTTTAATCTCCTCATCACTAATCGCTATAACTGGATTCAGTGGCACCTGCTGCTCAAAGCACAATGTGCCAGAGTAGGAAAAGAAAAGAGGAGAAAAAGAGAGATAGAAAAGGGAGAGCCAGACAGTTCAGTGGATAGCCCAGAACACCCCGTACTAAATATATGCTGACATGGGGTCAAGCAAAAGAATGTAACTTCTCATTAATTACAGAAAACTCACTGCAGCCAATTAATTGTGATTTTAACCTCCACCCTGTGGTGGTCATCTGGGAGGGAAACACTGTTAAAGCTTAAGGTTTAAACTTTGAGGTAGGCATGATGATAAAAGGTAATTTTAATTGGCGACAAGTGCCCAAGAATGTGTGGATATCAAACTTACCTTTCTTCCGATTTTCCACGGATCCATCCTGCTTTTTGTCTGTCAGGTAAAATGAAAAAAAGAAATAAAAAGAAAATATTTCAATATTTTTTTCCAACTATAACTAAAATTTGAGAAAAAAACATTGTCAAAGTAGAGTTTTTTGTTTGTACAGAACTCTGACTCTATAAACTTAAATTCTCAGGTTTTAACAAAACAAAAAAATCTCTTTAAACTAGGAAAAATCCAAAATCATCTCCAGCTGAGAGCATGTCTTCATGCTGGGTTTATTTGCTCTCTACTATAAGAAATAACAAGACCAAAGGGTAAGGGAGAAGACCAACTTTTTCTTTGTTTCTTCTTCTCCTCCTTCTCTTTTTTCTTTTCCTCCTCATCTTCGTCATCATCTTCGCTGCCCCCGAGCAAAGTGAAAATAATTCCAGTTTGAGAGTTGACACCCACAGCAGTGACCACCATTTTCCCTGAGCCTTCCATTACATGGGTGCCTTTGGACAGAAGTGGAAAACAAAATATCCTTTAAATAAATTACATGGAGTGTGTCGCAGTATTTCCAACAGAAGATCGTGTTCATACACTAGTTTACCCCTTTTTTCATTCTATCCTTATCTGCTGCTTATAACCTTTTCTTGTCCATCTTTGATCAGATATAAATAAGACATTTTTTACAGATTCAAAAAGGCAGATCAAACTAGGGTTTGAAAATAAAAAATAAAATAAATGATTTTTTTGTAATGGAGGCATTAATATAAAGGAGTTGCACTAGAAAGTGAAGAGAAGGAAAATTCACTAATGCAACTCCAAACCTTTAATCAGCAGTCTGTAATCAAAGACCTATTGTGGGAGAATTAATGCATTTCTGAGAGGCTACAACGCAGGAGCAGCTCTGGCTCTCCATTCCACTCCTGTCAATTTACAAAGAAAAGGCAAACAAAATAAGAGTACACAAGCTAAAGTCGTGGTGATGGAGTGAGACGCTAAAAAGACAATGGGAAAGCATTTAAAAACGACGTGGTGCCCGTGTTAATTAGGAGATGATTTTCTTAATTTGACGAAAAGGCAGACTGAATCAAAAGGCTGCTATTTGCATAAACACAAAAATACAAGTACACACAACAAACTCCTGTGTGAATCCTGAATGTGTGCCAAACAGGAGCCAGATGAAATTAATACAAATCTGACATTCTGTTGTCAGGGGGACGGAGTACAACAGGACAGACAATACCATTAGGCAGCACAGACACTTTGGTGACAGGCTTTCTGCACAATGTTAAAAACCTTTACTGCTTTACATCCAAGAAATATCGGATGGTGATAACTCCTTTCACTGACCAGTCTTATGGATGCATAATATCATGACATAAGCCCCACACTGAACAACAAAAACAATGGTGAGATTGAACACAACATGACAAAATTAAGAGGATTTAGCTGTTCTTAACATTTTTAAGTAAAACAATTTACATCAGTACAACAAAAAAATATATTTCATTCAAGACAAACATAAAAATATAGGATATTTTTCATAATATTTCTATTTAATTCATTATGCGGATTTACATTTCCTGATTCATGGAATTTATGAATATTACTGTGTTTTAAAAGTCTTTGTTGTTGTTGTGCTTTATTTAATAACTCAAGCTCAGTTTTGCAGAATTTTCCAACTGTTCATTCCTAAGAAAAAAATATGTTAGCCTATTGAAATGAGCTAATTTGTTTGGTGTTGTGTTTGTAGGGCTAGGCCCTCTCAGTTAGGATTATAATATCTAAGTTTACAATCTAAAAAAAAAAACTGAAGATAATTTCCTCATTCTGCTCTGCATAAGCTGTAAAAAAGAAAAAAAAGTGGGGACTGAACTTGTAGCGCCAAACAGGAACAGGAAGAGTTCAATTTCCTCACATGCAACTTGTGCAAGCTTTTACAATTCATAAATAATATTGCATAAGTACTGATTTCACACACGTGATACATTCAAATAAAACTTTATTAGAGATAAGAGCTTTTTTATTTTTCCCAGTTGGGCGGGTATGTTTTGTTATATGAAAACTGATTATTTTCCTACATATTACAAATTATTATAGTCACTTTACATTGTTGGTGGTTTCTGATGTACCTTATTCCTTCTTTTAACATGTTTTTTAACAACCATTTTAACAACCATCACAGGGTCCAAACAGGAAAAAAGTTCCAGGCTGCCTGGTGTTAAACAAATGTGAGAAAACCTTTGTTTCTTTAACAAACCTCTTTCCTCTATTAATGACATACCTGTAATATAATATTCATCTAACTTTACCTGATAACAGCATTGGATCTTTCTCTTGTGTTTTCTTCACATGGTCCGACTCCCCTGTGAGCGAGCTCTCATCTATCTTCAGGTCATTGCCTTGAATGAGAACTCCGTCAGCAGGTAAGAGGTCACCTGGAATACAGAAAATTGGCCTTTAGATTGGAAGAAAATCATGTCGGATCAAACCGTACCATTATTGTTCTCATAGATTGCTTCCTTTATAGAAACACAAAGATTTCTGAAATACTTTCTCACCATATTTTATTTGTGCAATGTCACCAACCACAATCTCGGCCACAGGAATTTGGATAACTTGTCCTCCACGGACAACAGTGAATTTCTGTTCCTGTTCAATGCGGCTCTGGAGGCCCCTGAACTGCTTCTCTTTACTCCAGTCATTGAATGCTGTCACCAGCACCACGCAGATAACTGACAGAAGAATGGCGGCACCCTCAATCCAGCCAGCCTCCGACTCAGTTTCATCCTCCACACCACCAGCAGCTTTTCCACAGTCTGTAGGGACGGGGTAAATCTTTTATTACACGTTTCACTAAGAAATCTATCCATCACATAGTACCATGTTAAACATAATGTTTTCTATTGCAAAACACTAAACAGTATAAAAGATCAGACTCTAAGGAGCCAATTCGAATCATCTGTCAAATATTTTTGAAAGCTAGAATAAATTATCACAAATTATCAAAAAAATAAAAGATTATAAAAAACTATTAATTATATATTATAATGAAATGCTGTGGCTTACGTTCTCTTTCGGCATCTGGTGGTCTATAAAATGAAAGGCCTAGTGAAACTATGGCTGCCACTTCTAAGATTATCAGTGTGACATCCTGTAGCGCCTCCCAAACTAACTGTAAGAAGGTTTTGGGCTTTTTGGGCGGTATTAAATTCTCCCCAAACACCGTTTTCCGTTTCTCGATGTCAGCAGGCTGTCCACTTAGTCCTGAAAGGAAAAAAAAACAAAAAAAACAAACAGATGACAAAAGCATTTAAAACCTATTATTTTTGTTGTTCCTAATCAGGATACAAACATCAAATATTCACACACACACAAAAAAGACTCTTCATTAGGCGTCATGTAATTTGATTACAGATGGATGAGTAAGCATGAACATTTAGTTCACAGGAAGCAAGCATGTCTCATGAAGGTAAGGAGCTAGTGAACTGTACTCTCAGCACTGGGCCTCAGCATCATTCCCAAAAGGAATCAGCATTTCTGATTGGACACTGTGGAGGAGACAAAGCTGGGCAACAATGCCATGCTTTCTGCGGACACGTCAAACATTTTCACCTCTTTCAGCCAAGCCAAAGAATGTCAGAGCAGAGGTCAGATCTAATCTGCAAACACCCCCCCCCCCTCAAAATACAATGACCAACTAACCAAAGGTTGAATCAGATTTAGACACATGGGAGCCCATCCGCATTGCTGTGCGGTTAGAGTGTCATCTCTGACACATTACACGTCTGGCTGGCCCCAGACCCATTCATCCATGTGCACAGGGTGAGCTCTAAAGCCAACCACCCAAAGGCCTCCACGTTCAAGGCATAGTGATATATTCAAAAGAACCTTTGCACATTTGATGATACATGACAGTTTTTCAGTCCGATTCATGTGGAATGTGTCTGGGTGACTCTGCAGACTGGAGGGTAGATCTGTGTCTGTGCTATTGTGGAGGAGAGGACGGAGCTGAGGAGGGACTGTGAAACTGTTAACGACAGGCAGATGGGACCGGTCGGGCTCCAGTTTGACTGCTGCAAAAGACAGGCTAACATCACGACAAATCTTTGAATATCAAAGAAATATTCTTATTAAAGAAAACAAAGAGAAATAGAAGGATAGAACAAAAGAAAAAAAGATCAGTTGACAAACAGAAAGTTTAGATTCAATATACAAGGAGCCTTTACTGTGCTAGGTGTTGTGCACAAACCCCAGAACTTGAGGCCACAGATTCCTGCTCCAGCATTGATGGTTCACCTGATTGGTTAACCAAGAGCGGTCAGAGCTTGCAAATGTCCAAAGCTGACTCAGATCCTGTGGGACATCAAAAGTCACTCTCCTAAAAATTGAGACAATACTTTACACAAATCGGGAGTGGATTAACACCTCACTCCTAAATGAGAGATTTTAATACATTCCTAAAACCTCAAGTAACCATTTTAGCCATTAAGACCAGATGCAACATGTGTGCATCTCCCTGTCAGACCGGGAGTGGAATGCTCTGGCCTCTGTTTTCGATTTTCTAATTTCCCCGCTCGTTCTAATCTCTTCAATAAAACTAATCTGCAGAAAATAATCTTGTATCATCAGTAACATGTTTAATTTGGCATTACAATGTAATACTAACATACTTTTCTAAAAAGAGGTAAGAGGGGTGATGACTCACCAGCACATCAAATTAAAGAGGGGGAAAAAAAGCTGCCCGTTAATGCTTCCTGGCTGTCTTTCACCATCTCATTTAATTCCTTTTGCCTCTAATGAAAACATGCTGACAGCTAATACCCCCTTCAGTTTTACACCACAATTCCCCTTATATTAAAGCAATGAATACAAGTGACAGGACAATCAAGGTGTCATTTCTGCTCTGGATACACACAAAATAGGTTGGCCTTGGCCCCTTGCATGATTTCTTTTTTTTTGTTGTTGTTTTTCACACTCAAAGCAAGCCGCTAATCATTAACGATTGCATTTGGATGCTTGTCCCCAATGACCCATCCGTGTGTGATTTTAGTCTACAAAGAGGAGTTGAGGTAAAGCAGTACTATGGGTCATTTCTATCCGAGTGAAGAGGGGCCAGTTTTTCCTTTACAGCCCTCACGTTGCTGTTTGTGAACAGATAAGCCCCAGCACACTAAAAGTTACACAACACGCTTCACTAGACATCCAAGCAAAACAAAAAAAACTTAAACAAAACCTAACAACCCCACTTGCATTCATACAAAACTACGAAAAGATAAACCCTTCATCTGAAGGTAGCCTTAACGAATGCATCGCAGTGAGCTCAACAGGACAAAATGTTAGACGGGACAGACTTTCAGATCAATTTGAGAAGCTGATCTGAACACTTGGCTCATTAACTGCATTTATGTAGTTATTAAGGAGCTTAAACCTGTGGTCCATAACACAAGAAATTATCTAAAAGGCAGGGCTTTTTTTAGGTATACAAATAAATATATAGATAAATAACACATAAGATCATAATGGGCCAATTGCCGCTGCTCAGGTTACAGTATTATCTTTATCATGCCGACACCAGATTATTAGTTAAAGCTAAGAGTAACATGTGGGTTGAAACTCAAAGATTTTTGTTAAATATTTTTAGAGAAAATGAGTTAATCTTAAGATTATAACTTAATTTTTTGTTTAATTTTCAATGAATGTCTTACAATTACTGTAGCAGAAAAACAAAGCAAACTGTTTTTGCACCATTGATTACTCAGAAATGTTTGTTTTAACCTCAGGGCTTTTCTTCGTGAACTATATGTAAAAGATAATACTTTATCTGGCAGGGAGTTTAAATGGTACACTGTCTTTAAAGGTTTAACACTAACAGCATTCCTGAGCAACTGATCAATTACAGATTACAGAGATTGGCAGAACTAACACAAATGAAGTTTCACAGATAGGTTAGAAAAAATCTTAAAAACCATCAAAAGTTCAAACCACATCTCTGCCGTCCATCTGTGATAATCTAATATACGTACACAAGAAACCAATTGTCCTCTCAAATCGGTTTTCAAGCCAGAGACTTTAGGATCAATACTCCTCCCTGTTCCCTCTTGACCACCAGAAGCAGGTTCTGACCATAATGACATATCCGCTCAGATTCTTTTTATTTTTTAAACTGATCACAAAATAACAGGGAAACTGTCCTTAAAAAAAGGCGCTGTGGTGGTTTCTGTAGCCACATGTTGTACCATGGCAGAAGTAAAAGTTTCCAATGGCAGCCATCACACTTTTGACCTCATAGATTCTAAAAGGGCTTTGCATGCATTTATCATTCACTAAGGCACCTTGACTCACAGGTGTAGTGAAGGATCAGACTTTCTATGGTCCACCTGGAAGATGACCACTCAAACAGATGAGTCATGGCTTTCCCATCAAGCAAACCTATTAGAAAAAAAGATTTCACTGCATGTTCTATGGCTGGTTTCTTCCCTGTCAAATAACAACTTCCTTGCCCAAAAATGAGACCACAATGTACTAAATAAATCAATCCCATGTCTCTTGCATGCATTTTAGCGACCTAGTTAAAAAGTGTCTTTAAAGACGATGTAACCACAACAATAACCACTCATGTAAGACCTGGAAAAGGCTAATCAATGTAGAAATATTCCACCTGTTGACCAGTATTAGAAATAAACTGAAATGCCAGTTCTTACCAAGATGCCACATTGAAACCTAGATGGTAGAAAAAAGAGCTATGTTCACCGAGGAAGTAAAGTAGCATCATTAGCTGGTAAAAGTTCAATGTGTTGACAAGTTGTCTCTCTTTCTGCCTCAAACTGCACCAGTTTAGAGAGACATGTTAAAAGAATTATTTTCATCTTTAAGTTTATCAATGCCTCCTCTGCTTTTATGTGTGATCATTGGAATAATTGATTTAATTGGACAGGTTTGTCAAACAGGTAAAATATTTGAGTAAGACTGTGTCAACACTCACTGACAGTTCTATAGGAGTGACAACTTTTTCAGTTCAAAGCTTTGTTTAGTTAATTATCTGAAACTAAATGACTTTATATCTAATATGTAGGAACTTACTGGAGATGTACAGAAACATGGTAGAACTGCACAACAAATGCTATTTCACAGACCAGGAGAAGTGAGGGAGTGCAGCTATGCAAAGTCCCAAAGTGCAGCATTACTTGAATTATGACAAAATGAGCTTGGAAATGTGAAGGATTAGGAGAGGATTGGCTTAAGAGCTTTGAGAAATGACTGACCAACTAATTGGAAATCCCATTTCAATTGTCAGGCTCCTGTAATCTTAAATTATGTCTTAATTTCCCAGGCCAGTACTGACTGAGCTGATTGAAACCAAAGTGTCAAAATCCGGGGCAGCATAGCACGCTGAGCAGCACCTGCTGCGAGACGAGACGGGATTTGCTAAACAGTGCAGTTAGCTACAAATAACTGCTCATGTAAGAAAATAAAAAACAAATCAACCCAACAAACTGATTTACAGCTGGCTTCAATTCACAAGATGGATACAAAATATGTCAATACCGTATGTGCAAAACAGATGAAGCTTCAATTTACATTTGATCCTCCAAACTAAATACATTTTCTGTCAATTCACTCGTTCACACTATTGCAAAAGGGCCAAACTGTGTTACACTCATACACACTCGTAGGAAGTCTCAGGAGGCTAATGGGCTTTGATTAACCATGCTCTGTTTTGCAGTAAACACAGAACTTATGTACACTGAAAAAGGGGGCCGTGCAAAATATAGTAATTTCACTCATGTTACAAATATGACAGGACTCTACATTTGCTGTCCTGACAGCCATATGCATGTTTAGGCAACTCACAGCAATTAAACAGCTGATTTCCTACTCTGCTGCTCTGCTTCAGTTCTGACAAAGACAGCAACAAAAAGACTGCTTTGTGTTCCACATCTACTGTCAACAAATGAAAGGTCAAGAATAAAACCGTACAGAAATGGCAGTGGCTTCAATGAGGCTCTTTCCACCTTGGCAAACGGTTGCATTTATCACATTTCTGCCCACTTGATAAGGCGCAGGAATGGTTCCCTCCCTTGCTTTAAGGCACTGCATGCAGAGGACTGTTGCTGTTACAGTGAATATGTGGTGCCGTTTTAATCTGGGATCAAACTGAAAATCCCCTCTCATAAGAGTTCAGTCAAGGTCATACTGATGATTAAGCAGACCGTCTATAGAGAGACAACCTCAGATAGAGGTAAAAAAGAAAAAAAAAAAGGCAAAAATACATCAGCAGGATTTTGCCACCTACCTAAAACAAAAACAAAAAAAATCTTAGCATTGTTAGGGAACGGGATTTATTGATCAAAGGGTAACGCAGATGACCTCCTTGGAAATTAACTCACTCCTTTGCCACTTTGTTTAAACAACCACACAGACAAATAGACTCCTGTTTTGTCCACCACATGAGGGACAATGACCTGCTTGCAGACTGGTTCTCTGCCCAAGCAAACAGCTGGTCTGTCTGAAGCCTGCACACAGAGAAGCACGCACACACACACAGACACACACTGACACAGAGGTGAAAGAGGAGAGAGAGAGAGAGAGAGAGAGAGAGAGAGAGAGAGAGAACGAAAGAGGGTGTGAGGGACATTTCCACAGGCCTTGAAATAGATCAGTATTGGCCCATGTCAGAGCCAGCCGGCCTGGCCACCTGTCTGGCATATAAGTGTTTCCTGGGAAGTGATGTCAAGGTATGCATGATCTGAAGGCATAGCCAATGACACGGCTCAAACACCCTTTAAGCCCAATGTTTAAAACAACAATCACCACCTGCACTGTTAGTAAAAGCTAGCGTAATTATACAGAGTTTATTAAAGCGTTACTGTACCATCTATAGGTGATGTTTTTAATCGGCTGCA
The DNA here is from genome assembly GCA_013363375.1 of Menidia beryllina. NCBI lineage: Eukaryota > Metazoa > Chordata > Actinopteri > Atheriniformes > Atherinopsidae > Menidia > Menidia beryllina. The sequence continues at coordinate 812,479 of JABUIW010000245.1, read as the reverse complement.
GAGTCCTTGAGTATCCCCATAAGTTTCCCCAACTTTGCTTATCGCTTCGGCGCCTCTCAGTTCCATTAAGGAGCGCAGTTCTTTAAGATTGCAGCCAAAGTCTCCATCGTGGTTGGCCTCCACCATGGAGTTCTTCACCCCACTGTACGAGTTGTTCGCCATTGTCTTGCTGCTTCCCCAGTCTTTTGCAAAGCGCTGGTGCTTTGACTCGACAGTGGGGGTAAAACAGAGGTGCTCTCCTGGAAAAAAATAAGCTTAAATCCTCAAGAGTGCAAGCACAGTAATAGCTCCCATAAACAGCTGACAGGCCCTTCACAGGCAGCGGGAGTCATACACCAGGCTGGAGAGGAGGGATATTACTAAACAAGCCATTTCCCTTGGAGAGCTGAGTTCCTAGTCATTCATGGTGACTACGTATCACCCACAGAGCCGGAGATCACCATTCATGCAGATCTGAAAGAGAAGAGCAAATGCAGGAAAAGGTCAAAAGTGACTCCACAAAATGTCATATTAAGCAGTAGGAGGGGAAAAAGTATTACAAGTGAGTATTATCTGGACAAAATGGGTAGAAATACTGTTTCTTTGATCCCCCCCCCCCCGCCCCGAAACCGGTTGGACAGGTTTTTCAAACCATGTCGGACACTTACACAAGACAAAGAATGTGTGATTTGAACATTGTTTCAAGCCTATGGAGGACATGATGTATATATAGATTTTTTTTATTCAATATTGTTTGGAAAAATATTTATATTTTCATTGCAATTGAAGCAGAAAGGGAAAATAAGATAAGCTGCAAAATACTTTTAAAAGGAGCTGATTAGAAAATGAATTGACTGCGAATTTACAACAGTTTAAAGACAGTTTTTGAACCATCTTAAAAACCCATTTTTTCCAATTAATTTAGGAACTCAAAGAATATAACGAGAAGAGGAAAAGCTTTCTCTCCCATGGGGCCAGGCTGAAAACAAACACTGACTGGCCATAATCCATGCAGCAGTGCATTAGAAACATGCAGAGGTAATCACTGCATCGGCTCTGAAACACATCAGTAGACACTAAAGCCAGTCTGTCGTGTCATCCATAAAAGCAGGTTAAAATTCGACCGAGACTTTAAAGAAAAAAAACGAGTTTGTGAGCAAGACCCAGAAATGCTTCTACCCTTTCTGTGCTTAAGACTGATTGAGGTGAAGCGGAAAATTGTCCTCTGGTCTGATGGAAAATATGAAGTTCTTTTTTGGAAATCCTGGACGCTCCAGCCTCCAGGCTAAAGAGGAGAGAGACCATCTGGCTTATCATCAGTGCGCAGACCAAAAGCCAGCATCTGCAGTGCTATACGGGGAGCAAAAGTGCACGTGGCGGAGATAACTCGCTCATTTGAGACAGAACAATTAAAGTCAAATGTTACACACAGGTTACAGAGAAGGCGTTCAGACAAAAACACCATGCTCTGTCTGGAAAAAAAAGCAATGGTAAAATTGATGTGCCCTTATTTGCTGATTCTTACTGCCTGTCTTGTTGTTTTTCTTCTTTGTGTTACAAATCCAACTGGCAAGCCAATTCAAAAAGGGGGAAGAAAGTGCTCCCATCTGCAGTGAGGGAAGTGAAAGGGGTGGCTGGAACAAAACCCCCAGGGGTGCCGAGATAAAATGCAAACTGAACTGCTTAAATTCAAAGGCTAGAGATTGTTAGTAGCTGTACTTTGGTTATAAACTAAAGATAATTTTGTCATTTGGATGAAATCCCTGCCTATCAGTCAATGATGTGTGCATACCGCAGCAGGAGCATTAAATAACCACTGTTGTGCTTTCTTTCCTGCAGCATCTCCATATGCCTCACCTGTGCTGGATTTAGAGGGCTGCATTTGTCATTTTGTGCCAAATGAAACAAATTAAGCTAAACAGATGTCAGCAGCTGCCTGAATCAGTGCCAGCGGCTAAAGGTGATTATGATGGGTCAAAGCTATTCCGACACTTGGGGCGCACACTGCCCCAAACAATGACTTTTGTGGAGAGAAGTCTCCAACAAAGTTTTATGTTAAAGCCACAAACAGCTGGCCAGTGTGTGTCTCCACGAACACAAATCCACACAACGCAAAGCTCAAAACACAATCGGCTCTCCATACAAAAGTAATTCTGCTACTATCAGATTGAGAATCTCTGGGCTAGGCTGCAGTTGCTAACAAGAAACAGTGCTCTCCAGCATCTCTTCAGGGCCTCATCAGCTGCTCTGGATGAGAAAAGCCGCCCTCCAACCCATCCAGCCTCACTCGCATCTCCTTGTCCTCGTATCCACAACACGGCTGAGAAACCACTTGATGATGACAAGCCCCGTGTAATCTCTGGTGAGCAAATAACATCTGCACGTCAGGCATAAATTGTCCGTGGTTGCTGCTTGTGTAAAACACAGAGAAACAAAAACCTGAAGCATCCTGCGAGTCTGCCTTTTTATTACCAAGAGATGCCCGTTGCGTTTCAGGGGAAAGAGTATGTGAAAAATATGTTTTAATGTTGCCTATGAATGCACTTCCCCTTTAGGAATGGAAAGAAGTTTAACTGCTGATGTGCCGAGTGAAGTTTTAGAGGGAAATGATCATTAAGGCTGAAAAAACATTTTCTAAGGGCTACATTGATCATCATCATGGCCATCATCATGGCATCTAAATTCTAGATTTAGTATCTACGATCTTCATGTCTCTGCTGTGTTCTTCACAAACCCTGAGCTGTTCTGGCAGCTTTCAAACAGGAGATGAAGAACAGTGTAGACCCACTGAATTCAAATTTTCACCTGCTCCTGTGGTAAACTAAAAGCAGCTGATGATGGATGACTCACCAATTTTTTTTTTCTAAGATTGGACTTTTTGGATTCTGAATTCATTAACACTCCAACCCACGTCTGTTAAAAACATGTCTGTTTAAATCACCATAAACACGTAAAATGACAAATGCAGCTGATTCCTCTTCAAATGAGGCCTTTAAGTATTGACACTGAAGCATCCTTCCTCCGCGATCTCTGACACACAGGCCTGTCACTGAGAAAAGAATGGTTTAAAAAACAATAAAAACTAGGTAATGAGCGATAATGATCAGAAAAGTAATAACCATATCCAGAAAGGCCTTCAGATTTCCCACTGCGCAACTGGTGGGAAATGTAATGAACAGTGACCAACTGACTGATTAGCCCTGGAAAAGCCCTCCGTTTGATCTAATTAAGACTATCTCTGGCATGAGGGAGCTCCATGGTGCTCTACATGGAGAGCCCACTCTTACAGGAGGCTCGTGTCCATTGAGCTTTTATCAGCCCAACACAATGAGGCCGATTCATACATGTATGCCATGTAGATAAGAGTTAGTGTTGGAGAAACTCACAAGCATAAAAGAAAATAAATACATTTATCTAAAAAAAAAAAAAAAAAAACGATGCAATAAGAGGCTGAAGCAAAGCAGCTGCCACACTTTTTAGCGAGGAATTTTCTTTTCTAAACTAAAAAGACCTAATTCAATTCATTGCAAACAAACCGACCAGATGGGATGTACTCCACAGACTTGAGTTAGGCATTGTGTAAACCCAAAAAACAAGTCAACACTAATCACTTTCTACACAGACCAAGTTGGAGCAGCAGGGGAAAAAAGCATATAATGAGATTTTCAGTGTCTGAGACAAACACACAATCAAAAACCATCTTTAGAATGCTGACAGTTACCCACATTCAACCTGCAAAAATATTCATTTCACAAAACCACTGAATGTTAAAATGCATCCTACATAAAGTGATTTGTGGTCAATGTAAAACCTAAAACGAAGGTAAAGTGTTTTAGTTTAATAATCAAATAGAAGAGGGAGCTGCACCAGGGCCCAGGCTTCGAAATGTAGATACAGAGCCCTTATTTTTCTCACAAGACAAAATACAAGTCACCAGAACTCACAGAATCAGTGGGACGTGGTACCAACAAGGAAAACAACGCAGCAGCAAGAGTATCATTAAGGAGCAGCTACCACTTGTATAAAAGAGGGAAAACTCCTGTAAAACACAACACCTATAATAGCTATATTCTGAAGATCTTTGCTGTTCCCAACCGGCTGCTGTGGATTAAAAGACTGGAATAATGGATGTGCTGATGAGTGAAATCAGCAGATGATGTTTACACAATGAGGTTTGACACTCGGGGAACATCACATCTGTGTCATTATCATAAAAAAAAACAAAAAAACTATTGGTCATTTTTATATACAAGAAGGATGACTTTCAACATTAGAATAAATCTTAAGAAAGAACTAAATATACTGAATGAGGACAGATTCAGATGGACATTGGATTCATCATGGGGGGGGGGGGGGGGGTCTGACTTGTACAGTGTCTACAAAAAAAAAAAAGTCTTACTGTAATAGCCCTCTCAGACATTCACACTCCCCAACCCAACGGGCAGCAGCAACGCCAAGATGAAGGAAGTGCCAACATTTGCTGAGCTGCGTCAGTTTAGGGTTGCGGAGCAGGTCACATGTCACAACAGTGGAAAATCATTGTGATTGGATCTCCAAGCCAACAGCTGGCATGGTATGGTTGAATGGCAGAGGCTACAGTTAACCCTTTCCCCACAAACGCAGCACAGGCCCAGCTCGGCTCGCATATGTGCCGATTTAACCCGTGGATTGGAGATTTGTAAGTCTCATCTCCACAAGCCGTTTACGGCTGACGTTTCTCGTTTGATGCACCACAAAAACCAAACCTCCATCCGGGACACGGTCACAGAAGGAAGCGAGACGACAGGATAATGGTGGTGGGTGTCGCAGAAATATTCTCATGTCTGTGTGTTTACACTTAGGAAACCCTCTGGTAATTTAAACACCTTCACGTGCCAACAACTTGATGCAAGTCAAGGGTAGCAATTCTAGGGATCCCTCTGCAATGGAGCCGCCTAATGCGAGATGTGGTATTTTTAGCTTCCCCCAGACTGTCCCCTCCCCCCATCGCCCAGCCGTAGCTGAACTGGGTCAGGCCATGAAAATGTGGAGGCTACAAAGCAGAGACACCCAGCCATCCTTATGCAGCATGGCTGGCGGCTAAGAGTGCCACTTCACCTCTAAGACTGGAACCTCTACACGGCTCTTAAAGACTGTCAGGCTGCCAGTTCATGAGAATGCACAGTCAGAAGTGTCAACAGCAACACCCCTTTGGTCTTCTAACCCCTCTTTACCCTGTATGAAGATACAGATAATGGCACTTAGGATGAAAAGAGTGCCATCTTCACCTGGATTTAAGATTCAATCATTCAGTGTAAGAGAAATTTGATTCTCGGTTAAATCATTGCATATCAGCATAAATCGACAATGCACTCGTTCCTGATCCCACTGTTTTATTTAACTATGGACCACTTCCTATATCGCTGTTAGTACATTTACTTTAACATGCAAGCCTGCGCATGTTCTAAAAGTGCTCTGTATCAAGCGCAAAGGAGGTATCTGTAGAGGAAAGGGAAATAGAAAATATGTGAATACATTGGTAAAGGACATAACATCCTGTCTCAGACTGTCATAGAATGTGAAGATGTCTCCATACATTGCAGTCAGGTTAAGCACGTTGCACTCAGGTTAAGCTCAGACTAGTCTGGAAATGCAGCACAAGGTGGATGTTTCACATTTTTGCAGATAGGAGACCTCAATGAGTTTGGCTTTTGTGTTCAAAGCTGAGGGTGTCTGAACTATTCCTTAAAATATCAAGCATTATTTTTTTTACCAACAACTGATTCAAAAAGCTCAGCAAATGGCTAAAGTTTAAAAGGGAGACCTGGTGTCAATCCATCCATCCAAAGCCATTTAGTCAAACATTGGCCATGTTCTCCATTTGAGAAAATATAGTATACTAAATATAAAGGTAGGAAATTTTGATTGTCAGCCTCACATCATTCTAAAGCTCTGTCTCAATTTTTTTTATCATAATGTCTTTGAGCTTTAAAGCCCTAAAAAATGGTAACTCGGAAACATTTGTCTGTTTAGACAATAACTTGATAAAAATGTACAGTTCAATTAATTTATAATGTATTTAAACATTTGTGTACTTTGAATTCCAAAACAATTATCTCATAAAGATCCAAGTCTGAATAACTCACCATTTTCTACAATTAAAGACATGTAAAACTAACTTCAAATATACACACATACATACACACAGTGGCTCATATTTTAAAGGACTTGTCAGCTTCAGTTTGAAATAGTTATTGAAAATTCTGTCTTTTAGCATCAGTGAGGCAACTTTAGTGTTGCTGGTTTACATCATAAAGGATTAAAAAACCAGGGAGGGTGTTTAGTCGACTTGCTCTCAGAGCCTTCCTGAGGACTTCAAATAATTCAAAATGTTGCAATTTGTATTGAACTACTTGGAGAAAGTGAAGCTGTTTGTTTTTATTCAAGACAACAGCCTCTAAGCCCTGCAGCCCTGCCTCAGTCCAACCTTGATGCTCCAAGCAATTTCAGTTCTCGGAAGGGGTTATTGACATGAGCATTCCACTCATTTCTCAAAAATGTAAGGTAAATAATGCAGCTTTTCCTTATTCCTCATACATGTTATGTTGTAAGGTTTCATTTTTTGGGCTCAAATTACTAATAAATGCAGTTCCACATGGGCTACTTTTGCTCCTAATGGCTCACAATGACCACCTGCACTCTGTCATTCAGGCTGCACTGAGTGGTGTGCTGGCAGCTTCACCGGTAACCGAAGATAACAGAAGATGTGCTGTAGAAACATTTCTGCTGGTAGAAATGTTAACAATACCAATAGAAGTTTACAACTTAAAAGGTCCGATTTCAAAAAGTTCCCTTTACACAGAAGCACATTTTAAAGAACGTTTCACTTTCAATAAAATCACAAAATGACTTTGCTGAACTTCCCTAAATGTACAGAGGTTAGCTGCAGTACATCTGGGGAATTTGAAGTTAGCTAGCAGAAAAGGTATACAGTTTGGTAAACATCACAACATACAAATAAGACATATCTAGAAAACTGTATTTTGATATTTGGTGCAACTACAATAAACAATTTCAGTAAGCAAGATTTCATTTTTATTTGTGCCATTTTCTGTAAATATCACCTATTCTATTCAACTTCATGTTAAAGTTTATTATCTGTCGACACACATGTGCCCCCTGATGCAGGATTTGAATGAATGGGTAGTAATGGGTGACCCTACGTAACTAATACCACTGCTTGCAATAACTTTGGCCTTACGGTCCACACTCAAGATAGATAAGCAAAACTCAGATCATGAGTACGTGAGATCATAAATGCATTGCATGTCATGGTACAACAACCTACTATGTTTAACTTCGATGCATGCTCACATATGACTCACTGTCACCTTACACCTACAGCCACTACATTTTTAAAAACAATTCTCTACACCGACTACTTGCAAAAACCTGAAAAGCTAAATACTAAACTGAGGAATTAAGGTCATAGTTGACATTGCGTCACACGGTGAATGACTTCAGAGCAGAGTTTTCTAACTATCCGTGATTAAGTTGCAAACAAATGATAAGTGCCTCCACGTACTGCATTATCTCAGTGTGACTTACACCCTGCGACTCCTCAATACTTGCATGCCAGGAGAGATATCAACTAAGCCAAATGTTAGATTAACAGACAAGTCACAATTTGCAACGGGCCATAGGACCACAAGAATCTAGAGAAACCATAGCCACAGCTAAGCGGGTCAAATAATCTAATGTCTGCTGGTAGCATTTAGCAGGGTAAAGGCAACAAGCACTCAATCCATCTTTTGTCTGTGTACGCTGCATTCTTAACAGAAAACCTTTAAAATGAGCACTGTACAGCAAAGAATATGAGAGAGTATTTTTGTCATTCTTGATTGACAGCAACAGCCCGAGTTCAAAGGGCTGAGACACGGGAAAAGACTGACTGATGATTTAGGTGAATCATTATACAGCCACAATGATATACCACACAGTGCAAAACCTGAAAATCTGTCATTTAATCCGTTCTGAAAACAAAAGTAATTAATGAGTAAAGATTGTACTAAAACTAAGCCCATGCTATTCTTTATTCCTATAGTGTAATGTATTTGCCTATGAAGTGTCATGGCTGTCATTTTATCATGCAACAAATCCGTAGATGACGACTCCTTACCCATCACACGCCTTCTGACATCAAATGAGTCATATTCCCTGCTCTAAATGCTCCTTTATAATGCATTCTGAGATTAAAGCACCACGTGTGAACCACTATAGGATCACCACTCATTACACAAACGCGGGAAGACACCGCTGGGCTGCAGCAAGCCGGGCGACTTTTAATAGGATAAGGAGTGATCCCGTCAACTCCACACCGAAAGGTGCCCGGGGGGTGCACTGCACAGCAGGCCGGGCAGACGCAGGCAGAAAGCTCGGCTCGGGACTGCGGAACATTTAACAGTGCCCACCAAGGCTATGCGGCGCTAACGTACGTCATCTGACGGAAACCGCAAAGCCTTAGAAATAGAGAGAGATGACATGCTCGTTTCAAGGTCTCCCCTTTCTGTTCTTGACTTTCAGCGGCCCTGCAAGTCGTTCAATTAACTGCTTTCTTTTATATATATATATAAAAAAAACCCGGATGGTTCGGCAGGAACGCTGCCGAGAGACAGAATAAGGCATCGGTGCTCGACCTGCCGTCCGTGGCAGGAGTTAAGCGTGCACAGGATGAGATTAAATACTGAATAATGTGTAGAATATAGTGACGCCGGACGGAGATCGACGAGGAGCTACGCCGGTGAATTACATCCCCCTCGTGTGAATGTAAGGCGCTGTTGGTCAATAAAAAGACCTAAAGTCCGCTGTGTAGTGATTAACAGTTGAGGGGGGGGGGTTATTTATGTGCCCATACTGGTGCCTCTGTCGGTTCTCCGAGTTGCCCTCGTGAGAGCCCGCTTCCAAACGCAGGTTATTCTCTGAGCTCCACATGCTGTGCGCGTTCGGGTCCACGCGCTGGAGTCGTTAGCAGCCACTAACGGTACACGACTTTTACCCATCAGCATTTAAAATGGGTCGCGAGACATTTCCAATGGATTGAATGAGTGAAATGGAGAAACTCTGGAATCCGTCCGCTCATGAAATAAACGTAACTTTCCGTAACGCGACAGGCGACCAAAGTGGAAGTGTCAGGCGTTGTTAACAGGAAGACTATAATGAACCTCGACGTCTCACCGTTAATTTGCCGTTCACCACAGCCATTAAAACATCGTTCCTGGCTAGCGTACAGTATTAGCCAACTAGCTGCCATGCCTTCGCGAATGCTGATTGTAAAGAGGAGAAATTCCCCAAAAAAAGGTCCTTCTGACAGATTGACAAGTCAAAAAACTTAGTCCTGTGCAAAGCATACGCGAGGAGAAATAATACGGCACTAACAGGGAAAATCTGGCAGCATCCTGCAACATTAGCAGCCTGGCTTGGAAAATAAGACGCCCAATGTCAGTATCTAACCAAGATATAACGCTGGCTAACGATGTTAGCTTCGTATACAGCAAGCAGCTACCCACCAGTGGCTGGCCCTCGCTGGTCTTTGCACAAAAAATAGATTTAACAGGTCAGGGTTGTATCTGCAATGTCCAAAGCACGCGGGATCAAAGCTCATGTCGTACCGTTTTATCAGATAAGCAGAGAGCATTTAGCCATTAGAAATACTTACTCCGTTCTCTGGAACGCTACCTAGGTCCCTTTCTGTCTTTCACTCCCCCTCAGTCTCACCAAAGACTAGACTCTCTCCCCTGATCTGAGGTAAAGTCCCGCCCACTGCGCTGTCACAGCCACAGCCAAAGTCTCTGGCGTGAGCTGTCAAGATAGTTATCGTTCACATGCGCACTGTGGAAACTCAAGTCCACCACACCGGAAACTTCACATGCGCTGTTAGAAATTGCCATCGTGGGGAAGAACTGACTTCATATTTCCCAAATGTACCCAAATGAACGTCTAACTGACAACTCAAGCCTAATCTATTTCGGACCAAGCCACTATGGAGCAAGAGCAGAACTGAGTTACCTGCTTTTATTTAGCATCTTAATCCTCGTCTTCCTTCGTAATCCTGTGTGTTGGATCACAAGCATTAAACTGAAATATGACATTGTACCATGTCATATTTCAGACTGAGGACGACCCCATCTCCAAAAACAGGATCTACTTTCTCTAACGTACCATTCGGCGGACACGGAAGTGCACCGCAGTGAATCTTCTTGCCTCACTTTGTTCCCTCCTGTCACAACACCGCCAGGGACACGTGATGCACGTCAAATGGAGGATGGGTATGGACCGCTGAAGTGGATTCCCATTGGTCTAAGCAGCATATCAGTCGCCTATGGAAACGGTTACGTCATCATCCCCTCGTATTCCCTCTTTGCCCCCGAGTCGCTTTGTAATAACAGGATTATTGAACAGTTCCCCCTTCATATGATGCAGCCTGCAAAAAACACGGACAAAAACATCTCTATCGTTTCTGCGGTCTGAGAGCCTGAACTTCACCTCACTAACACAAGGCACTCTCCTCAGTGTAATCAAACCTGACGTCATTATTTCCATGACGTAGCGGGTTTTTTTTCTTCTCCGGATTCAATGCCAGCATTATTTGCGATTCTTCAGTACGTCTGAGTTAATTACGTTCTGTGATCAGATCAATGAAAGTAGCAGTACAGCAAGACAGTGTTAGAACTGAGCAGTCTTCTGTGCCTTTCAATTCGTTCACAGAACATAAACAGCGCGTACATTACTGAACTGAGTCATATGTTTTACGCTCCAAACGACAGTATGTACGACAGTTAACAGTAAGTTCAACACATCAGCCGCTAAAAGTCAGTGAAACTGAAATACAAAATGTCTGTCAGAATTTTTATCATGAGAGAAGTTCATGTGCAAAGAGAAAACATTTTACTGCAGTACCCATCTCCCCTGTGCAGAAACTAAAAGAGAAACACATTTCTGTACAATGATTTTTAATTGTGTATGTTTGTTTCCCGGGTGGTAAAAAAGGACTGGTGGTAGATGATGAACAAAAAAAAAGTCCAGTTAAGGTCAAGCCTCAGTGTAATATACTTGCTGTCCCGACATAATGGGATTTATCATTAACACAATAGCCCTGAATGTACAAAAACATCTCAGCAGATTTGTAAACAGGGGAAAGGTCAACATGTTTATGCTGTATAAGCTTGAAAATGGTTATCCCAGAGTTTCCGAGTCATTACTATGTCAAAGGGAGAAAGTATTTCGCAGAAAGAGGAAGAGATGCATGAAGAAAGCTGATTTTTCAAGTTTGGTTTGTGTAGTCTTTTGGTTTCATGTATATGATTTGACTTGTGATAGTTTTGAAAAACACAGAGGAATTAACTATGTATAGGGATACATAGACAGATATAATGGTTTAGGTTTTTATCAAGCTGTCATATGTCGAAGTCACTTCTGAGTATGCTGCATATGCCACTCGCCCCCTCACACTTTTCTGCTGTCATTTCTTTTGCTCTGAAACCCAAACTGGGGCTGTGCACAGCCATGCTCAGATGCTGATGTTTTCCCCTGCACAACCAACAGTCATCCAAGTCTCAGCTGATCTAGCAGGGTTTAAAAAGCTTTGCTCTGTGAACCTTCAAACTTTATAGTCCCAAAGTAGAGAGCTATTTTTACATCTGCCTTTTTTCCAGTTGGCTGTCAGTGGTTTTGGTGGCTTCCTGAGTGCCAGCTTGTAGACTTATGTGTTGACCAACCCAGAGCAGATGTCTATCTAATGTAATGCTGATCCCACCCATTTCTCTTTGCTTATCACTGTCAGACCATGCATCATCCCTTCTTTCTTTTCCTATTTTCACTCTACAAGCATTATAAGAAACTGACAGCAGAAATACAAACAGACTCTAACCGACATGAACAAACTTATGATCAGACTGAGCAAACAGTTACCTCATTTGTAGTATTTGTGCAACACAGGTTAATCAGCTACTGGTTAACTTTACTTGACCTTTGCTTCTAATCTTACTGTTGAACAAAAAATGTATAAGAATACAAAGAAGGAAATATTTTCAGGGGTTCTAAAAGTTTCATGCTTTCAAAACATAAAATTCCTCATGCTGAAATCATCAACCTCCCATAAAATATTCTTTCCTGTCATTGGCTGATGTTTGCTGTGTAGTGGCAGTTTTTTTGCACTGACAGAGAACAAATTGGAATTTCACCATGTGTCATGCCTGTTTGTTCAGCTGAGAATATTTAAATTTTATATCAATGTGAATACTTTGGGACCGTAAAAAACACTAAGCCCAAAATATGGCCCTCCCAAGTATGGGTGCGTACACAACGTTTTTAGAGCAATAAATGTAATCAGAGAATAGTTTGTTTTTGTACAGTACATTATATCAAACAAATGTATCATTCTTAATGATTTTACAATTCATTTAATGAGGAAATAACTCAGCAAATACTTTCACATGCATATAGGGAGTTTTAAATGGCTAAAGACTGATGATTTTTCCCTCAGCTGTTGTTGAGAGCTTACTGACTCAGTTTTTCTATGGAAATTTGTCAGATGCTCTGGAGCATCTTTTGAACTACAGCAAATGTCAAGTGTCATTAGCCTTTGTGCATGGTAATGTGATGTTCATGCAGTTTGGGTAAGCATTAATCATGAGGCAGACCAAAACTCTCCAAAAATACGATTTCGCCTTCAAGGCAACTTACACACGCACACAAAATACATCCACAGCCAGAATGCAGATTAAAAGAATACACATTGTTTCAGAGAAAGAATAGAAGAACAAAAAGTTAAGCATCAACTCTTGTTACAAGATCGTTGCTGCGTTTGTGTTTGCCCATCCCAACATAGAACTTTAATTGCTGGGGTACACACTATGAGACGAGATAACTTGACAAATAATTGCAGGTTTTGCTGAAGAGTGTCTAGCAAGCGACACAGCGTGAATGCGTCTGCCGTTCTCACAGAACAATTCGGTTGCAAAATCTTCTCCCACTTCTAGAAAGCACACTGACGTGAATGGTTTAAGACATTTTAGCATGCCAGAGGGAATGGAAAAATTATGTTAAAAAAAGATCATCAGTTACTTCCAAAATATTTCTAAAAGCGAACATGACTGGAAATGCCCATGGTGCATTTGGAGATCATGTGCCTCTTCAGGCAAGTGGGAAATGCAAACATGAAGATGTCTCATTAGCTTGCTTACACAACCAGGTCTTTATCAGTGAGGGTGTGCTGTATGAATATTGCTTCCTTTGGTCAACCAATCTTTCTACACTACTTTGTTTCTTGAACGGACGTCAAATTTTCCACTGGGTCAGCACATTGGCAAAGGGTCAGACATGAAGGGAGGGAGGACTTCCTCCTTTGGAAGGGGTAAAAAAGTAGTGTTGCATATTTTCACGAAAGACTGCTGATTATGGTTGATGTGTACAAATTTTTAAATGAAGTTGTTTACCAGTGCTTGGGGTGTGTTTTGCAGTTGGAAAGAGATGATAAAAAATAATCCTGTTTCACTCATTTTGAGAAAGCTACATTATGAGAAACAGTTTAGACCCATTATCCAGACAGGACAGTAGCCACATCATTTGGACGAAGTTTTTTATTAAGGATGGGTTTTAAATATTGTAATAATGAACACTCTTTGCCTAAACTATCAGTGGTTAGCCGCAATTACTGTAATCACATTTCTCTTTCTGTCCAAACATTGGTTAATGTCTGCCAAAGGAGACCTCAATTATATGATTAACATTTGCACAATGCTGACTGGCGAAACAACCAGAGATGCAGACACTTGAATTACACTTTAGACGCAGGTAGGAGAAGACCTGGGGAGAGGCTCAGTTCCACAGACAAAGAATGCTTGTATGAATGAAAGCTGTGAGAAATTATTCCATTAGGCAAGGTGGCGGTAAGGAAGGGTCTATCATGATTGAGCAGCTTGCCCTTGGTTTGTGCATGTTTGTGTTTCCTACTACCCCTGGAATTTACTGCACGGCCCTGGCAGGGACAGCCACTGTGAGGTGAATGGCCTGCAGGATAAAGGCCAGAGTCGTTGGGAAAAGAGTAGAGGAGAGAAATGGGGTGGAGAAGCAGGAAGCGAAAGATGGAGGGAACAGACAAGGAAATATTGTAAAAGTCAAAGAGTCAGCAAATAAGCGTGAACTGGAAATAGAGATGGTAAAACAAAAGCTGTGTGTGCATGCACTACGTGTGCAGGCAAGGAGACAGTGGTCTTACTCAGCCCTGAGCCAGCAGCAGTGAAATTATCTGGCCAAGTTTCCACTCACAAACAATAATTCACCTCAAGTGCCAGTTGAGGCCAGACTTTGTCGGGACGGCGACCCACCCAGTACAATATGGAGCTGTGTGAGCAAGGAGTCTGTTCATGGCTGTAGTGTGGCATTCCCACATAAACTTGTGTGACAATCATCCAACTGAAGGGCACAAGTGGGGTCATGCCACTCTCCAATAGTAAATGTTTTCCGTTTTCCATGATCTGTTTTCTGTCCCCTATATTTACATTTTACTTGGCAAATGGTGGAAAGTGTGTTTCAGGCCAGTGAAACATAAAACTGTACATGTCCTATTATGTAGGGCAGAGAAACAGTCACTTTTTAATCATCGCTGGGCAAGGAAACCACCTGAGATTCCACATTTCAGGACAATGTGACGCTGATGAAAACAGTGGAATCAGAACAGGAATAAAGGTGGACAATACAACATTCAAAATTTAAAATATTTGCGCTGAAAAAAGCGTTTCACTGCAAAAAATTGTGTATGCATGATAAAAAAAGTTTATCATTTAAAAAGTTGATAATTCATCATTCAGTTTTATAGAGCTGGAGTGTTTTTGCTTAGCTAAAAGTAAATGGCTAGTTAGCTTGCTGGCTTAGGTGACTTTGGGTAATTTAGTACCACCAGGCAGTAATTAAGAATCGTTTTTGCTGTACTTAGTTGTTCAGTTAGGCGTAGAGCCCATCAGCCTTATAAATCTGCCTTTTCCTTCCCCCCAAAAGCTGAGCAGGGCCACCAGGGACCAGGCAAAACAATTAATGGCAGCTTAATTACAGAGCCACATAAGATTGTCACTCCTTGAATGTGCCGTGAGCAAAAGAGGAGCACATTAGAAGTTCCTGTATCCCAAAGCCAGTGCAGAGCTTTTGTGGTTCAGAGCAGAGCGGCATGGACTGGGCACAGATGGGGCACAGACGAACAGATCCAATGGGAACTTGGTGCCCTTTACACCCCATTTTTTTCTTTTTCACATAGTAGCTTTTCCCCCGGGAAGGAGGAAGGCACAAGGAGGAGAGTGGGTTGTATGCTCGGACTTAAGCCTCTTGGTGCAAAGGAACCTCAGCGCATATGTGTGAGAACACTTGAGATGCACATACACAGAAATGCACACCTGCCCTGGAGCACTAATAGCCTTGACCTTCATAGGAAAGGGAACAAGTGACAAATGCGTCTGGAGAAGGAAGGAAAAGAGAAGAAGTATGCAATGTGGCATAAATATATTATGGAAAATTGACTAAAGAAATGTTAAAATTCTTTGAGTTTAACACTATACATGAATATGATATTTCTGAAGTTTATTTGAGGAGAAAAATGAGCACTACTGCCATCATTGGTAAACTGGTATGTTTTCTTTTTCAGCATCAGACTGGAAATATTTTGCTGAGTTGCTCTCAGCTGCTTGTTTGTATTTACATCAATGATCTTTCGGCTGCGATATAACAATGTCCGGTGCATGTAATTTCACAATAGATATCTATATGATGACAACGCAAACTTCTAACAGTATGACGCATAAACAGAAGACATGAAAGAAGCCCTGTTAATTAGATACTGAAAATACTTGGAAGACATTTAAACTGTGATGAAAGTTAACATATTGTTCTAATACTTCGGATATAAAGACAGTATGTTAAAATTACTACCAAAATGAACATCTTGAAGGTTCTGAATGTGCACGACATATTCCTGGTCTTTAACCAAAAATTTAAGTGGAGTTGCAGAGAGTAAAAGAAACTTATGGCCGCTTTAAATAGCCCAAAACCTTCAATGGGCTTTTGTTACATTGTTTTCACAAGGAAGACGTGAAACAGTCATCCAGTGCCTGATTAATGACTTACTTAGCATGTCTTTTTCTCCATAATCCACAGCTTTACTGAACACAGGGTCTCACTGAAGACCTTAAGGCTAACTTTAAGAACGATTATTTATTCAAGAAGCACTTTGCCAACTTTCACTTCTTTTTTTTTGCAATGGATTGTTCCAAGCTGGGTACACACATTTAGCCAGTTGCTGCATATTTAGGACGTACGGAACGTTCCAGTAAATTTGTATCATATACGGTTTCTATCTTGCAGAGACAGAGCCTCCAAACTGAGTTCTATAAAATGATCAGCCACATTTCCTGTTTACGTTCAGTAAAGGGAGTGTCTTTCCAATACTTCCAATAACTATTTCCAGAACTTGTGGTTTTGAAATTATTTATGGCTTAGCAGACAGCTTAGCAACCACGAGCCGCACTGGAATTGTGAAGAAAAAAAGCTGCTCCAAGCAACAGTGAAAAAAATGGGCCGCTCAAGCAGAACTTCTTGGGATAATTACTTATGTTTTGTTTAGGTTGTTAAAATGACGAAATACTACATTATAAAACTTGGGTTACCAACTTAACTTGCTTGGTTACTGTATATCAAAAGGAAGTGGTGGATCCTTAATCTGCGGCATCCATTTGTAAGGTGGATGATGCAAAGCAACACAGCAGCACAGAGAATCAGATCAGAATCAGTGAGCCTGAATAGGTTTGTTACTTACACAACATGGATACATTTTAAAAGAGGGTTATATTCATTATCTATTATTGCTTCTTTTTCATAGAGACGTACTAAGCCCTATTGGCCTCATTTTGCGTCAGCTATGTGGGACATGAACGCACCAACGCAGGCCTTTACAGCGACGATATACTGGCTGAAGGTTGTCGGGGACCTCTTAGTTGGCTTACAGGTAGCCACTGATAACGTTGAAATCACAGAAATAATGAAACTGTACGTTTGTTATTGCAACATTTTCAAAACAAGTGGGGTTCTTGGGGAAGACTCACTTCAAGACCCATCCAGGCACATAACTCCACTCAGCCTGCTTGGAACGCTGGCCGAGTCTGTGCTAAAATTGTAACTGTCACTGAATATCACTTTCATCCAGTCATTTGCAGTTCTTGACTGTTCTCTTTTGCCCACTGTAACCTTGTTTTGTTCTGCTTCAGTGTTAATATGTTTCTATTTTCAAGACATGATTGTTAGGGTTTTTTCCCAATGCTTTGATGTGTTGCTCAGACAGCCTATGTGTTTTCCCTCTTTCAACCTTCCCATTTTATTTGTACTGGCTCCAAATTTTTAGACGCAGTTAACTGGAAGAACCAACACCATTCGCGTTCTCTGAATTGAATTTCTCTCCTTGAGAAGTTGTACAATTCTTTCCATTGTTTCCACAGAAAGCTCTCCAGTTGGAAAGATATTTCATAATTCAGGTGCAACAAGTAGTAATACTTTATTGATACTTGCCATTCTCACTCTTACACATAATGTCTCCCCCTGAACTGCAGTTATGTACACTTTGGATAATTTTGGCTGAATCTACGTCTCTCAGTTTTTGTCACCTGGCACTTACAATGCCAGAGGCATATTTCGAAGAGCTGAAATGTCTGCAGGGAGGAAGGTGCGAACAAGTCCTTCTCTATAAGTATCCGCTTGACCCACTCAAATCGAAGAAGGCAATACAGTTCTAATAATACAGTACCAAAATGCACAGTTTTTTAGTGAAACAAAGACAGGCTGTTTTTTTGCATTTCTAACATCCAGAGCAGCATCTTACATATTCATCTCTGCTCTAACAAGATGTCAAACAGCAATACTTTGTGTATTCCGCTGTTTTGTGAAAACACACAAAGCACTCAGAGTCTGTCCTGCTATTTTTGCGGAAATGTCTGACCTAGCTTTGACCCACTTTCTTGGCCATGCTCTCTGTCAAGCCATTGGCCCACAAGCATTTATGGATCATGGGAAACTGTGTTCAAGTAAAGGCAACTAAGACCATAAATATTCAATAACTATACTGATATTTTTTCAAAAAACACTATGAAACACGTTTAACTAGGAACACAAAATGTTATTTAAAGACTGTTGCAAACTTAGAATTGCCGCCATCGTTTGTAGCTAGTTACTTTTGGAACATAATTTAATAACCGAGTGTCGACTTACTCGATTTAGAAACTGAAAAGTTGTTTGTTTTACTATGTTTATTTTGCACCACTCATAAGAGAATGTTCAGGTGTCATTTATTCTGACAAAGAGCATCCAAGATCCCTTTAAGGTCAAACAAGTCTGCATGATTTTGGCCAAGCCAGGCACATCATGACAGTATGAAGTGCAATCTGAAGATATGGGAAGCTAGCAAAGAAATGGACAGTGAAGTCAGGTGTTCCAAACAAAGTTGCATTAATTCACCTTTGGCCATGTCAGTTTTGCTTATCAATCTGATGTGGAATTACAATATCTGGATCGTCTTTTAAGCTGACATCGAGTCAATTCACATGAAAGCAGAGAAGTAAAGAAAAGCAGAGGGATTTTGAAATGCTGTCTAATTTTCTTTGATGAATTGGGGCCAATATGACACGTTACTGAAGAAGAGATGTAAATATGTGTAAAATCATACCCCTGCTTGGTTACCACCATGATCGACCCTATCATTATCATGATGTCATAGCCCCATCATTGTTACAGCTGGCATACCCCTTTCCCCAATTTAGAGCGAGTGACAGAGGCAGATCCAGTGTGATCCTACCATAGCAGATGGATATGTCAAATATGCCCGCTTGAGCTTATAGAGATGCTTAGTGGTAAATGTAATGACCTGTGTGGGTTCATGTGTGTTTATGTGAGTGTGTGTTTATGTACTATTCAATCCACTGTTCCAATTACCCTAGGTCTGTCTAGGGAAAACACAGTCACTTTGCTGCAACTGGAAGGCAGGGCTAAACATGAGTAAGTTCTAACTGAAATCTCCTTTCCTGATTTAGACAGCAAAGACGGCCAACTGGATGCAGTCTTACACATAAATATAAATATAACGCTTTGTTTTAGCTGATGCAAAATCTGAATTACAAA
Source organism: Menidia beryllina (assembly GCA_013363375.1). Taxonomy (NCBI): domain Eukaryota; kingdom Metazoa; phylum Chordata; class Actinopteri; order Atheriniformes; family Atherinopsidae; genus Menidia; species Menidia beryllina. The sequence goes on along the minus strand of JABUIW010000245.1, from coordinate 793,315 downwards.
TGACTTCACCTGACAAGATCATTTTTAATGGTCAAACAGAAGACAGACATAATTCATGTTTTACATTTCTGATGCTGTTGATCACACAAAATGCTTTTGCGTGACAATCCACATTCAAGATGTTCAGTGATACAATGCCAACAGGCTACTTTCTCGCCCTCATACAAAAATTCACACACTACTTAATCTAATGGAGCATTATTAGATACATGACTCTCATGCAGTTAATGTTAGATATAATGGCCTCATCGTTTTGTTCTTGCCAAGGATTACTCCTACTCAAAAAGGACAAGAGGAAGGGAGCATTTAAAACATCTCAGCCAATGACAGTGGTGGCCTGATTCCCTTCAGACCTGGAAGTCTGTTGATTTAAGGTTGCAAAAGGCCAGTACGTGTGCAGGAATTACATTACTGTGATGCATCGTTTCTATGAGCCATAACACAGGTTATGCTCACCATGACCAACCTATTCAATAACCTTTTTGAATGTGTTCAGATTGAGATCACCTAACATTATATGGTTGGTTAAAATGATTGATTTAATTCCTTAACACTTCCTTCACCTGGAGTAAGATTTAAATAGGACAACGCCTTGTGCAAAGTTGGCTTGGTTTTGTTCAGATCTATTGCTCTAAATCCCTTTCTAAATCCCAAATATATGTCCAATGCACATTCTTTCCCTTAACGCAACAACCTGCTTTCCAAATGTTGATGGAAACTCTCCCCTGCATTTGTATGTCATGTGAAGGGCACAGCAGGCGTTTTCCAGAGCTGTGTCTGTGGAAAACATCCATCCGGGTGTGATGCATCAGTTGCTTGAAGAAAAGAAGGTTTGTTTGACAAGCTCCCTTGGGGGACTTCCTGTTTTTGACCTACTAGGGGATAGGCTTTGTGCATGTGTGCTCAGGTAGTTTTTTTGGGTCAAAAGTATAAATCTGGTAGCTATGAAGTTACAGCAGTACACGCCGAGTTACGATTGCATCCTAGTCCCATAAGAATGATACAATGAAAACCATGTTATTTACGGAATGATTTTCAAACAGTCTGGAAGCTCTGCAATTGACCTCGCCATCATCCTAACTCTACTTGGTATTAGCTACATGTTGGCCAGCACAGTCTATCCATTAGGCTGGTCTATGTAAAATTCCACTAAGATCGCCAGTATGTGAGAAACCATAGAAACAGACTGGTCTTTGTTTCTTGTACTCGGGAAAGTGTCCTGTGAGCTGAACTGAGTAATATTTCTGTGGCAGATGACTGTCCCACTCACACACATTCAGCGCTGAAAAAAACATGAAAAAAAGAGTGAAGACTAACATTCATAAAAGGTGCGACATTTTAGAGGGCTGTAGATGATTTTCCGTCAACTTCTCTTTTTGACCAAGTAACTCCTGAAGTAGTCATAAAGGACAGTATTGCAATTATCTCTCTCCAGCAACCCATTATCATTTTTCATCAAAATGTGTTGCCTTCTTGTAAGCTTACACAGCTATATTGAAATTTTGTTAAACAAATTGGATAACTTTCTTTCCAGCTCAGACTTTCTTGTAAATGTTGAGGTAGTTCACATGCATGTTGTGTTGCATGGTAAATTTCTGTTGCATTAATTTAACACATGGGAAAAGAAAGCATTAATTTGGGTGACTGAATTGAAACATTCAAAACCTCTATAACATAACAATATCACTTGGTTTTTAGCTGCCAGTGACTGAAAATATGATTAAGTGAGCCATCTAGTGAACAATAAGCTGGCCTCATCATTTCCTCACAACTTGCCATTTACGGCAAACTGTCATCACCATTTATATGATTCATGTAGGAAATAAAGTGAAGAATAGATTTCCATTCAGATCAGGAAATCCAACTTACAGGCATTCCTTATTTTCCCCTCCAAGCAGAGCTTGGAATGTCTGCGTTTCTCTTAGGTATAGTTCACACTATCAGTACAAATAATTTATTAAAATAAGTTTATGAATAAATGAATAACTCATCTATGCCCTTGGAGGCAATTATTCCTAATATTACCCAGTAAAAGCACAACACAACAGAATGGAGTGGTTTATTAAGACTGTATCTGAAAAGAACCATGCTGTGATTTCAGTGTTTTCGCCACTCACTGTCTGGTGGTTAGATCAGCTTTTCTATCAGTGGTGCCATGTTTAAAAACCCAGGCCAGTTTAATCTCATGATGCGACAGAGGCTAAAAAAAAGATGGCTGAACCACAGATGAGGGAGATATAAGTATTAGAAGATAAAACCAGAAAAACAGGCAGTTTTTAAGTTGGAGTACTTGGGGCTGAATGTCCTCTCACACATTGATAAAGCCCTATTAAGATATACTTTGAATAATTTCACCCTAAAATATTAGCCAAAAATATACAATGCTATTGTTGCTCTTGTCAGGGGGATGTTGTATCCTCTGGATGCAGCAAGCTGTTACCCTGTTTCCAATTTTATGCAAAGCAGAATTAATTATATAACTGGAGGTGTTCTGAGCTTTTTCTCATACTCAAATTAAGCTCTGAAAACCTTAGATTGAAAGAAGCAATGTTCAGTCTAAACCAAATAACTAAATGTCACCAAATTCCCTATGAAACAGTGACATCAGAAATAAAAAAATACCCACATTAGCAGTGATTGGAAAAAGACTCTTTTCAGCTCTTCTACCTTTTCATTAATTCTTAGCATATGTAAACGTGTTTGAACCAATATGCTAGTCCCCAAACTCAATAATCCATTTAGTTTTGAACCAAGCATATTGAAGCAAGAAGCAGGAAAATCTGATCAACAATAATACAAAAAAAACTTTAAAGGCAGCTGATGGGAGAGCTGTGATGCCAGGCTTGTGTATAAATCTGTAAAAGGGAGCATTTCATAACAAATCCTGACATTTCTCTGCACCGTGCCAGTCACTTTGGATGCCTAAATACACCAAAGACTAATGCAAGTGCAGCATTAATGTCCATTTCATAGCCAGTCCTACCTCAACATTTCTAAACACTTTAAAACATGTAAAAACTCCAAATAATTTTACAAGGACAGCTTGATATCCACAAAGCTCGTTTATATAATTTACACCATATTAGAGAGAAGAATTCCAAAAACCTCAGACCAGTTATCAGTCAGATTAACTTTATGGGATATAGACTTCAACCTCATTAGAATGATCAGAAAACATGTGGCCTTTCTGAAGTCTTCTGCAACCATAACCCAGTTAAGATGCCACCCTACTTTCAGTTCCAATAGCCCAGTTACAAAAACACCCAGAAGAGTCACACTCTCCATGAAAGCAGAGCCCAAATAAGTAATGGCAACTCTGAGCTAATGCTGGAGCTACCCTGCTCTGAAATGAAGGAGGAAGACTGGGGCGGGTTGTCAGCAGGAAAAAAAACTTGGATAGGACATTTTGCATTAATATTTCAGGCCCCTATCTGACAGCCTTGTCCTTAGTGACCTACAAGATCTTCCTAAAGGACACCTTGGTAGGACGTGTGTTGAAATGAAACTTGTGAATGAAAAAAGATTGTCATTTCATTAAAATAATTCAGTCAACATGGATTCAAATATTCTTCCACCATCTTCGCCAAATTGATGAATCTTTCAATTTATGTTTGAGACCTTCTGCGTGTGAGATTCAATGTCAAGCTGTGTCTTTTCAGATGTGACACAAATGTAAGTTAATCACTATATTTAAGAAACATTTGAAAAACATGCCACCGGATTTCAACTTCTCTTATAATAACAGCACATTTAGCTGTGTTTTTTTTTTTTTACCATCGAGTTGGACAAACATTAGCCAGGACCGTTGATGTGCTCCAGGCTTGAACAAAACATGGGTTCTTTCCAGTTTACTTCCCAATGTCAAACAAGTGTTTCTTGACTGTCAAATGCAGGGGAGCAGTGACTAAATACATTCCCCAGAGCAGTAGCATTGAGGAACTTCTTGCTATAAAAGGAAAAAAAGGACAGAGGGGAGCTGTGGTGGAGATGCTGGCCAGAGCCTGCAAGTCATCATTAGTGTTATTAACAGGAACTCTGCTCAAACTGCTGCAAGCAGGCTCTGTGCCAGTTAGATGCTAATTGCTATCCTTATGGATAGACTGTGTGCTTAAGGTGTAAACTGTGCTGAGTTGATGTGGAATGGAAGTGATCAACTGACAGGAACATCATGCAAAATAAGCACGAGGGATGTGTAACTTTTAATAGTTTTAAATCATGTTGATAACCACATTCTGTCCCTGCCTCTTTCAAAAAATTATTTATTGCCCCTTATTAAACTCCTGTTGAATCACGGAACTGTGTCATTTCAGTCCCCCTGTTTTATCTTCTTGTCTCACCGTTCAATCTTTCTTTTATCTCTTCTGGATGTTGAGCCCTGCATTTATGTAGGTTACAGCTCCGAGAAATGACAGAGCTCCAGTGTAGTGGAGGTGGCAGCAGTAGTGGCATTGATGTTAGTGGTGGAAAGGGAGAGCATTGGGACATCGGTCCAAAGCCATGTGCTATTGTACCCTCTGATACATTATGGATGAGGGCCAGCAATAATGGATGAGGGTGATGCGTAACCTGAGAATGCAGCGGGACATGGAGACTTACTTCGGTTTTAGCCTCCTTTTCCTCCTCCTTCTGTTGTCAACCAATGAGTCTTTCTCTGAAAACATGAAACATGATCCTTACTCACACACAACAACACTGAAAACAAACATGGGGGCATTCAAATAAATACATATCAGTACTCCAGGGATATATTTATGTAGGATGTAAGAGTTTTGAGGCAACAGTTTTAACAATCTATGAATTTGACAGTGTAACATCACATATAATAATGTCGAATTTGGAGTAAAAGAACAGACCCTCTATTCTAACGTCAGAATATCTTAACCCCTGTGTCTTTTTAAAAGTGCTTCTGTGTATGAGAGAGTTTGATTCCTCCGACTTGAACTGGCTGGGATGAATCAGCCTGTGATCCAGCAGCGACTGTCCATGATGACATCTTTTAGACAGCTGGCCCACACAAAGGGAACACTGTCCTCAATCAGCTGCCACTCCCCAAACCAGACACACACTTTTCTGCACTCATTCGAAATCTAATACCAGAGTGCCTGTACCACCTTACAGTAGCAATCAATGACCTGCACTTTTGATAGGCATCACTGATGTCTGCTGATTAGACGGTGACAGATGGAACACAGAGACGGGTTTTTTTCGAGGGGGGGGCTAGCAAACTAGTGGGGCTCATCCTATCTCACACTGACAGTGGCATGCTTAGAACACACCTTATGGACAGCGAGAAACAAAGTGTGTACATGTGTGCCTGAAGGCAAGCAGGACTTGGGGTATGTCAGGGATGACTGATTCAGGGCTCCACTGAGAGAGGACTACCAAAAAAGACAGATTGTGCCATCCTCCATGCTATTTCCCTGGGACTGCTCTCTTCTTGTCAGTTTCATGCCCCTTCCCCTACTCTGGCACACTGATGTGCTCCATTTATTTAATTAAAGCGCTCTCACTTCTAAGTGGCTCCCCGATTGATTTCTGCAGGAACACAAAAGGTAATGTCATTGGTGAGTGGGCCAAGAGCCGATGAACCTTTAGGTGTGAAAGTAAGAAGGATTTCCAACATACTTTGTGTGATTACATGGCAAGGCTCTTGGCTGTGGGTGTGTGGGCACAAATCTGCCAGAAAATCGATCACGCATTGGCAGCATTACCATGTGAGCATATGAATCAGTCATGAGTCAGCCTGAGAGAAATAGGTGTTGGTACAGAGTAGTGTGGCTATCAAGGAAATGAGAAATAGATAGGAAGAACAAGCACACAATCATGGTGCAGTGCTGTAAAAGAGACTGTATCAAAGGGGCAGTTATTCACAAATGCTTGTGAATTTCAGCAGCGAACGCCATGAGGGAGGACTGACATCTCATACGTGTAAATGACAAAAAAACAGAGGCGGTGCAATGTATTATTACATACACATACATGCATACAGATGCCTGATATTTAATTCTCACTGCCATTTACTTCAAATACCAGTTTACTAGTACCCATTTTATGGCCTTAACTCTACCCAATAGAAGTGTGGGCTATGGTATGACTAATATGAAGTGCTGCTTATTTTTTTTATTTTGATTTAACCTTTATTTAACCAGGAAGTCCCACTGAGATTCGGAATCTCTTTTTCAAGTGAGACCACATTCAAACATGCACAAGTTGTTTATGACCATATAGAGTCTTGCACACATGCTCCTTTGTGAGGGGAGGGTTGAGAACATACAACAGCCCTAATAGAAACCCCACTCCAACTCTTCACGTCCAAAGAGGTTAGTATCTCTGCTGTGGCACCAATAATGAACGGATAAAAGAAGACTATGGAATCTCACTTATATTTGACACCTTCGGATTGCCCATTCTGTTTCATGTCAGACGAAGGATTCTGGTAATCCATTTTAGAGTCTTCAATAACTTTGTGTAGACAGACTATATTGAAGGACACGTGCACAAAAAAGCACAACTTCTGTCATGAGCTTTGACCGTTTCTGAAATAGGCATTGTGCATCAGTTTCCGTTCATTTTCCTGAGATTTTATTTTGTGTGCATTTTTTCTTTTTTCAAGATATATGGCATTAGAATGACCTAATAAATTTAATAACTAGACTTTGTCATGGTACAGGTAGCTTTTCTTGATATAGGCTCAGTGGGTTTATCTTTCTATTCAAAATGTGTATTTATGCATATAATTATTTTTTTTCTCTGCAATTTGGTTCTGTCGGTCCGAATGACTTATTTACAACATCTTAATTACTCAGTAAGAACATGATAGGTTGAAAATGTATCACACTGTTTTCCATTAGATTTCAAACAGTAGTGTCTGAAAACATTTACTATAAGGCCACTAGGTGAAAGTCGAAATAAAAAACAAGTATCATGGTAAAGAGGTAAAAATAAAATGTCCTCATGTGACAAACAAACCTACAGTAAGATCTGAGTAAGATTCCTATTAATTTGTTTGTGAGATTGAAAAGTTATCACATCGTCTTAATGTTTTATATAATGTCCATCCTTTAACCTTTAATCCCCACCTCTAATGTAACTAGAGTGTGCTCATGTAATGTAGTGTGTGATGTTACTGATAACCACCTTGCTTGAGCACAAACTACACTTTTCCACTGGGAATCCATTGTTTTGGCCCTGAAAAATGATATATTTTGCAGAGAAATAAAGTTTGACATCTTCACTCTGATTACACAACAAGATGAAACGCTCCCATTAATCGGACTGAACGTGACACAGTCAAGGTCCCCCTGATTAACAGTGCACAGTGATTGATGATTCAACTCAGACAGGTCCCTTGCTGGCACATCTTTTCTCAGAAATCCAGCAAAATTGTGCGCAGAGGTTTGGGAAAATCATAGTTAGAAAACAGCAAAAGACGTTTTATTTCATTCTAAATAAATCTACATAAATTAATTGGAAAAGACAGCATCTGTTGATGAGCATTCTTATGAGAATCTCAACTGAGCTGAACACATACATACTAAACACATTCATTTGAACACTGCTGCTTCCCACTGCTCGTTTAACTTCAGTTGTTAGCCTAACATTCTCATCTCTGTCCTGCAACTGTCGAGTGACCCACCCTCATGGACATGACACATTTTCAGTGACAGGTATAAATGTGGGGGGGGGGGGAAATGACACGGTTCATGATTGTCAAAATGCTATTCTAATCATTGATGTGGACCTCTGGAACCTATGGAGTTTTAAGTGGTTTTTTGTGTGTGTTAACATGCTGGAACGAAAAACTCTCTGCAGAAGAAATAATTCATATTTCAGTGTGAAATATTCAGTCTCATTTGTGCAATCTTTCACGTTCAGAACAAGACTGAAAGTTTCAAATGAGTGAAGCAGCTTGCATGTGAATTCTTGCTCTCAAAAGTCACACGTTTTCTGTCCTCAGAAAGACCAAAAACCCTGGTGGCATTTAGGTGCTGCGCACAATTTCAATATCAATTATGGAGCACTGCATTGTCTGAGCTGACCCCGGCAAACACATCAGGGGAAACGTTTTTACTGTTAGAAAATCCTCCGGTTAATTTTCAATTTGCAATGTCCTGATGGGCAGGGGCTGTAGCTGGTAATCCACCGTTATGTGATTGGTGAATATCTCAATATAGTGACCTATTTTCTGGTAGGTTAACTGGCATGCCGGCAAGGCTTAACTGATCATAAAAATCCCTAACTGGATGGACTCTTGTGCTGTAATGGTATCATTTGAATGCCGTTTTGGCGCTGGTAATTGAATGAACACAGAAAACAGGGATTGAGTGTGGTTGGAGTCATGTGTGCACAATTGTCACCATGCGGTGAGGTGGACAAAGGAAATCTATTCATTGTTAGAAGGGAAGTAGATTGCCGTTTTATTAAATGCAATATCACCATGACAACGCAACTGAAAGCAGCACACCTGTAGAGATGATGTACCCTGTGTGTTAAAATCAAAACGTATCATCACTCCCTCAGAACTCTGTTCCAGTCTAGTGATCACAGAGAAGTGTATCCATGGCGTCTGAGGACATCCGTCTGCTTCGCATGGTTTTCCTTCCCTTAACGATATTTATCGCCATCCACTCCACAATCTTACTGCCCATCTTCACTTTTTTGTGTCATGTTATCATGAGAACACATTTCTTTAATGTCATTATGTCAACAGTTTTCCTCACGAAACAACTAATATGAAAAACTACATTGAATCAGACCTAATAAAAATCCCCTTATAAAACAGTCGTATACTGAGGCAAGGAGTCACTGAAGATATATTCACATTTAATTTTGTCTTTCTAGAGTTTACCATTTGATTTGCATTCAACAGATGCCAGTTTTTCAAAACAATAAACAAAAATACTAACAAGTTTTTACCTTTGTCGATGCATTTTGTGATGGAACTTGGAGAATTCTGTGTTGAACTGAATGTACTGCCTGAATTAGAGTAGGACAGAATGTTTTTTGTCTTTACTTTGCATTTGTGTCACAAGAAACTTTTTCAATCCACACATTTATCAAAAATAGTGCAGGAAGACACCGTATCGAACCCCTGAATTAAGATATGTTGAAGGAAATCATGACTATGAAACCTGTGCAAAACTAATTCTCAACAGTGTGAGATAAACGTAAAATAAAGAATGCTGTCATTCATATTTACTTGATGGTGATCCACTCTCCATATTTTAATACAATAGGTGCAGTTAGATTCAGATATACCTGTTTTAAATCAAAGTAGGAAAAGGACTTTTCTTGATCACTTGTGGGCAAAGATGATAGCATTCTTGTAGGACTAACTGAATCGCACCATCACAGACATATCACCATGTTGTTTAAATGGAACTGAATCTGTCAGGTGAGAGCTTGTCCCAAGAAAGATCCACATAAACAAAATAACAAGTCTTTTGACCGAAGTGGAACAACTCTGGAAAGAAAAAGGAGTGAGTTCTGTGTCCTTACTCGGACATGAATGTAACCAGATAGGGAGGGAGGTCTGCATACCCTTGAGCACAAAACACTTTATAAATAACTGAGAGACACATGCTTGCAGCTCATTAACATTATAATTCCAACACACAAGTGTGCGTGGACACACACACACACACACACACACACACACACACACACACACACACA